>CATQJL010000316.1:32893110-32928336 GCA_958299035.1 Cylicocyclus nassatus
AAGCAGTGGTATCAACGCAGAGTACTCATGTCAAAATTTACAAAAAATCGAATAAAATCAATAAAAGTAAATCGATAATTCTGAAAACTAATATTGTATTCGGAATCCCCATGCTCACTTCCCACCCTGTGCCAACTCCTAGCCCTGTAGGTGAACTCTGCAAAAAAAATCGATAAAAAATCGGTAAAATCGACATCGAATCGATAACGAAAAGTGGACTGTGACACCCGCCGGGGCCCGAAGTGTATGTGTGCCAAGTTTGGTCCGGATACGGCGGAGCCGGGTAAGCCAGCTAGTATTCGATAAAAAAATTCGAGTAAACGAAAACTTTGTATCTACTATATCGAATATTCAAACAAATTTTGATCGAAATTAGCACAATCACGGATTCCATGTAGTGGGCAAACTTGAAGAACAAACTATATTTGCTAATATAGCAATCAGAAATGTGACGCTGCATGTAGTTACTCGATTTACAGAAAAAATGAGTATTTGAATAACTATCAGTTTCCAAGTTCCGTTTTGCTTGAACCTAACTCCACTGTATTGTATGGTGCTTTGCGTGTGCTTCAGCAATTGATAACAAAGCTGTTTTGTGGCTAGAGCTCAAATCACCAAATCTTACAATAAGATCCATTAAGAATGTGAAAAAGATTTGATCAGCGTGTTGTTACAAGCACTCATGGTGGAATTTCGACGAAATTTGCGATCTTTACATTTTGAGCAAAATTCATGAGAACGCGTTTTCATAGGCTCGTATATCGGCGAATTTTATAGACTGGAGCCTGAGTCTTGCGCCATTTGATAGCACATCTCCTAGTAACTCTGAATAGTGAAGCAAGCAGGCAGGTTCTTTGACAGACACGTGAGAGGTGGAGGCGAAGTTACGAGCTTTTGTGATTCAGTTACAGTCACCTCCCGTATCTCTCCAAGAAGACCCTGTAATCCTCAAAGACCAAGATTTTCCTAAAGAGCGTGTTCGAAAACCTTTATAAGCGAAGTTTCCTTACAATTTAAGAGCATGAACATTTTGACCAAAATCCATCGGCCAGCTTCAGAGCGTAAAACGAGAAAAAATGAAATTACTCGAACATCTTGAAAAACTTGCTCATAAGGGTTATCCGACCTGCTGATTACGAAAATCACATCTGCTTAGCAAGAGAGCTTCATATTTTAGAGTTACGTTGAGAAAAATTTAGAACGACATGATTTTTCCAGAATTCACCAGCCCTTCTAACTCCTATGGAAAGATGCCTGTGACTATTTTCTAGCGCTGCGTAATCTACAGAAAAAGTACTATCGAAAGGTCCTTGCTGGAGTCTACTAGGGGCAATGCGCGCTGCTTTACACCTTCACGAAAAGACGTCTACAGAAAGATTTGAGAAAATTAAAAATCGGAATATCAAGGATATGCGGTATATAGAAAGACTTGTCTTGATGAACTGAGCACAAAACTTTCATCGATTCAGATTATGTTCATTCCGAAGGAAGTTACGGCGAGTAGAAATTAGAGACGCGTGATTTTTCCAAAATTCACCAACGCTTCTATCTCTTTTGGGAGACAGTCTGCAGCTAATCTTGAACGCACGATAACCTACAAGGACAGTACTATCGAACAGTGTTTACTGGAATCCTTTATGTTACACAGACGCTGCGTTACATCCTTGCGAAAAGACCTCCACAGAAAAAATTCGAAAAAACTGGAAATGGAATATCGAGAGCACACTGTATATCAAAATATTTGCCTCGACGATCTGAACACAATGCTGCTCCTGGATTCGGAATATATTCATTCCGAAGGAAGTTATGGCGTTGCGTACTCTGCGTGATTCGCATGGTTTCGCGGATCCTGAAATGTCGCGAACTTCCCGGATTATCGCGCATTTTGGCGGAAATCCCGGAATTCCGCGAAGTTCACGGAAATTTTGACATTCTGTGCGCGGTATTGTGATCTTGAGCAGATCTTAGAACAAATTCGATCAGAGTGGCTCTCTACCATACTCCTATAGTATACTGTCTATGTAACAGCGACAGATCAATGGTAATACTGTTGTCAGCACACTGAATTCAACCAAAATAATAGTCGATAATTCTGAAAACTAGTATTGTATTCGGAATCCCCATGCTCGATTACCCTCCTGTGCAAACTCCCAGCCCCGTAGCTCAAACTTTGCAAAAAAATCGATCAAATCGATAAAAGTAATCGACAATCCCGAAAACTAATATTGTATTCGGAATCCCCATGCTCGATTACCCCCCTATGCAAACTCCCAGCCCCGTAGGTGAACTCTGCAAAAAAATCGACAAAAATCGATATCGAATGACGAAAAGTAGCCTATGACACCCGCCGGAGCCCGAAGTGTATGTGTGCCAAGTTTGGTCCGGATCGGTTCAGAAATGGATTTTTCTATTCGGAACATACGTACAGACAAACAGACAAATAGACGTTCAGCTTCATATATAAGATGATGCATCTCGTCGAGCTGAATCGAACGGTGTCCTCGGATTCAGAATTCGTCCATTCTGAGGCGAGATATGGCTAAATTGACGATCATTCCGGCGCACTGCGGCGGAGTGTGGCGCACTCTGCCGCACTCCGCCGCACTCTGCCACACTCCGGCGCACTGTGGCAGAGTGTGGCGGAGTGCGCCGCAGTCCGGCGACTTTTTTGACGAATTATGAGCGGTATTGTAAGAGAAGAATTTGTTCTAGCTAAACTCGGAAAGGTGATGAAAAGTGCTTGCCTGAGTAACTGAACAACCCATCAGTTAAGCGGAGTCGGAAACATGCCTCAGGATAGCCGGTGGAACCCTCTTCCAGTTTTTTTACGAGCTAAACGCATTGTTCGTACAAAAAAAAAGCAATCGAAAAACTGCGAAAACATACAGTAACTTGAAGAATGGGAATTTCTTTGTTGGTCCCGTCGCTTTCGAAGTATCGCTAAAAAAGGAGATGAGCAATACCCATGTACGGATATACTTACAAATGTTGCGAATGAATTCTGATCCCTAATATATTACCTGGAAAAACCCAGTCGATAGACGCAGCTGCCCATTTGTATCGTATTTCCGAGAATGCGCTGGCGGATAAGCAGATGACATTTCAAAGAAATAATGAGGCTATAGATGCTAGCAGCTTTCGACTTGCACGTTAGCGAACAGCTACCAGGCTGGAGTTAAGCATTTGTTGATTTGTTGAATCGCACGTTTAAATAAACGGCAGATTCAATAAACGGAATAGCGGCGTTACAGCAAAACAAACCTGAAATTGTGGAAGCTGTGATAAAAATGGATTTGTTGCAAGATCATATCATAAGAGAGCTGCCGTAAGTCAGCAGTCGAAAACATAGAACACCATTATCATTCGCAGAAAGTGATGAGCAAATTTGTTGGAAAACAATGTGGCAAAATGTTACAGCTTATACTTGTACCAGAACAGATCAGATGAGCTTCAAAGCTTCAATAGAGAGGGCGTATACGAGAATCTTGGCGTGATAATTGACAATATGGCGCACACAACCTATATTTAGGTCACAGTCTCCGTACGTTTGCTGCAATCGTTTAGCCTAGAGCAAATGTTCTTCTCAAACAATCGCCAATGGCTACCGGGAGCACACTGAATTCGAAAACTTTGGGTGGGGGGAGAGGGGGGAGGAGGGACGCCCTGTTGGACCGATGGGTAAACTCCCGCCCTAACTGGCCTCGCCCTACTTGGCAGCCTCAATAGGAGTGCCCAATCGGAGATTTGAAAACGGTAGCTTGTCACAGAGGTCACTGAGAATGTGTAAGTTGAGACCATATTGTGCTCATTGTCGTGGTTGCGTGGTGGCCTATAGGTCCGGTCACAGTCGTCGTCGATGGTGCATGTCGACCAATGTGAGTAAAAGTGACTTAGAAGATTTTCTCGTATACAATGTAGTATGCTTAGCAGCTTTGGAGTAGTTTTTCCTGACAGAAATGGATAAAAAAACCTCTCAACCACAGTGGCACGCAAAGGGTTATTTTTTTTTGCAAAAATCTGCATTCAAAGAGTCATTCTTTTCTTACGCGGAAATCTGTGCATTCCAGGAAAAAGAAGAGATAAGCAGGGCAATTTCAGACAGTTATTGCACGAAATATGAGCATATGTGGAGAAGTGTTGAAGAGAATTGTGTGCGTATACAATGTAGTAAACTTAGCAGCTCGTTGCCGAACAGGAAAAGATAAGAAAGCGTTTCATATCAGTAATATTCGAAGAGTCTCTTTTTTTTCTGCAAAAATCTGTACCGAAAAAGTCATTCTTTTTTTTGCGGAAATCTGTGCTTTCCAGGCCTAAGATGAAATGAGCTCGGTATTCGGTTAATTCGAAGTGGCCATTATTATACTGATGGGAAAGTTCTACAAAGTCGTAAAGCACATACGGTGCTAAAGATCCAGCGTGCAATTTTACCTTTCTTATTAAAAGCAGAGTTCAATTACAAAGTTTCGTTGCAAAACTTGGAGGAATTTCAGAAATCGAAACACATTCATTCAAAATATGCGGTGAAAATTGGACATAACGTGAATTAGTTGCGAAATCAAGGCATGAGTTGCCGTATCTGAGCATTTCAAAACATAAAACGAGGTAATATTGAGGAATGGCTCTGGGAAGCGTGATTAGGGAAGAACTGTGTAGGTTTTTCAAAGCCATCTTGTCTGAAGCAAACCATATACTAGAAAACGCTCAAAGGAGACGCGTCGGAAGCCAGCTAATAAAAGCTATCGTGCGTCGCGCGACGTCGTTAGTGGGTGCCGGGACCTATCAGTCCGCTCGTTTCGGCAGGCGCCATTTATTCGGGTGTAGTCCGGAAGGCGACAAAACCAATTACGAAGGAGTGGATGAAGGCCACGCCCCCCAGCGCTCGGCGTCGCTATGCGCCTGCCGTATAGCGTCCATCCTTTAAATGGACGAGATGCATTTTCGAAAATGCGAGTGTGCGACGTTTGCGTGTTGGACACGGAATTCAATCTTAACCACTGTATTCGTGAAAAGGGATATTCAGCTGCTAATGTATTCACTATTACTACATCTCTACTGTGTATCTCGTCTTACATGCCGTTTAGGAAGTAAGGTATCTCCTATTTGGTTTCGTCAATGACGCTTTTCCTTATGAGTGTACTGTTTCACTTTCACAATGAGTTTGCTAATCCTCAGCCGCTGCTTGTTGTCACATCAAATATATGTATGTGAACCATACAGTGTGTGGAGCAGAAGCTTACTCACCATCGTTTAGTTCGTAATCATCCAGTTTGAGTAGAGCTGCGCATGTGCAACAGTTTTACTTCACCATGTCCGTGGAATATCCAGTAAAAATAAGTACTTGGGAAAACAAAACGAAGTCGGTTTTACACATTCATTATCATTATTTCAGTTTGTGCTGCAATTGCTGCGTCATACATGCTGGTCGACTGTTATGAAGTAAGTCAATTTTTTTTCATTTTTTTCTTTTGTTTTTTCCTAACATTTTCTCTCATACGCTACTGAATTCGAATGTCTTTTTGTTGAGTTTGCTGCAACCTCAGCCACTGTTTGTTGTCACATCAAAAATGTGTATGTGAACCATACAGTGTGTAGAGAAGAAGCTTACTCTCCATCGATTACTGACATTCATTCATTACTTTTCGAGTAGAGTATCGCATATGCAGGTATTTGGGTATCTGACTATCTCGCATATCGGTCAAAATCACTGTATATTCAAATCAGTATTCTATTCCAGTAAATGCTGTATTGATGCAGTGTGCCTGTTGATGCATAGTAAGTTGGATGTCAGTCCGGTCAGTCTGTTTTCGTTACTGACTCTGCTTTTCATGCCAGTTCACAGCCTTTTGTCAGTGATTAGGGGATACACTGTAGCCCCCTATATTTTTTGTTGCCACAAGAGATATGTGAATCATACAATGTGTGGAACAGAATTCACCCAGACATTTCAGACAACCAAGTGAGAGTATGCAGAGTTTTATCAGGTCCATTTAAGTGATACTTTCCATCTTTTCAATACATACGAAGGTACCGTGTCTTATCATCGGAGTAGACAGATTTAACTTGAGGGCATACGCCGTTGGCATTAGACGACTGCAGAAGGTAACAGATGCCCTCTGGGAACTGACATACAACTGCGAAGACATGCCCGATGGAAGTTAATACCTGCAAACAAGGTCAGATTGAATCATATAAAAAGGAAAGGCGTGCAGGAATTAACTGAACCTGAACTGAACTTGAACTTCAAAAATGCTTCTGGTAGTATTGCGCAAAATTCGGTTCATAGAAGCAACGGTTGTAGAGTGTAGGCTATCGGCGATATCTAAACCCTGGTATGCATACAAACAAATGAAAGTTGTTATTGGCTCACCTCATATAGATTTTGTACAAAGATGTGCATTCAGGCCGATGAATGGGTTGCTGCCAAGCTAAGTGGATATTTTCGCAGATGCTTCAAACCGCTCAACTCTAAAATTGGCGTCTCAAATAACTACAAATTTATCGTAGCATTTAAAGCCTAGGGCTAAGTACGCAAGCGTCATTCATCAAGGAATGAGGTTGCTGAAAAGAAGGGCACCTCACCTGGGAAAACCCAACGTACTCTCGAGCAGCATCTGTGCTTCAGATGTACCAGCCCTGAATACTCCACTAACTTGCCGATGGAAAGATGAAAAAATGGGAATAATGATGAAAAACGCCTCACCTAGGGAAAGCAATGTCCTGTTAAGCAGCATATGTGTCTGTAATGTACCAGTCCTGAAAACTCCACTATTACCAAATAAAAAGATGAAAAAAGATGGTAAGAATGGTGGGGAAACATCAAATGAAAAAAGGCACACCTTAGAAGAAACGTGCTATCGAGCAGCATGTGTATTTCGGATGTAGCAGCGCTGAATACTCAACACTTGCCGATGGAAAGATGAAAAAAATGGGAAGAATGAAGAAAAACGCCTCACCTGGGAAAAGCAATGTCCTGTTCAGCAGCATATGTGTCTGTGATGTACCAGCCCTAAAAACTCCACTATTACCAAATAAAATTACCAAATCGACACAGAAGGGAGCTGTAAAAGTATAGAGACTGGTCACAATAAGCAAACATAAAAAAGTGGCATAAACCTAGTCCTTTCGTATAATCATGATTACAGAGATGCGAATAGTAGAGCGGCAAAGCTTGAGCCTAAGCCATAGTCTCTGATTTGTGACGAAAGCGACACGGTATCAAATGGTGTACCTCTATTGATGAATTCAGAACGGGCAAGTCTCTCAGATCAGACTAAAAATGACTGGAGCAAGAACTTGATCAGACATTCGAAATAAAAAATGCCTCAGTCAAAGGCTTTGTAAAACCGCTGACATCAAAACCGAAGAAAAAATCGATAACTGGAAAAAGAAGGTTTGAGGATGCGGTTGAAAAAAAACTTGTAGTCACGTTCATTGTGATAGTCAGAAAATGAAGTCTTATTTTTGAGAACTTTCGTCAAAACAGCTGCCAGGATTATGCTACACAACCTCCAGTAAGCCTAAAAGAAGATGTAGACGAGTTGAGGTTATTTATGATTTCCAGTTGCCTTTGACAGTCACAACGGCAAAAAGCTGCAGCATTGTATTCCCCCGGTCCCTTTCCTATTCAACGGCAGATGATCTCAGGCTGTATGAGCAAACGTTCATATAACAGAAAAACTTTTGAATTAAATGCAGGAAATGCACTCAAATTTGCGCACCATCACATGAAAAAACGAAACATTCAAGCACCTGTGAGACGAAAAGCACTAAAGCGCATGAAGGTAGTGAATCGGCAAAACGGATCCTTCTGGAATTCTGGTAGGTTTAGGTGTAGACCCCCCTCCCCACCCCAAAGTAAACTGTAGCCAACCCCCCCCCCTCCCTGCCAGTTCATGAGCTAAATCCTGAAAAACGCGCTTCATAACTCCACCAACCCCGCCCACTTCCACTGAGTGGGCGAGTAGTTTAGAAGCACGTCTTACAGTACATAGTACTCGATGGCATGTAGTGTTTGGGCTACATTGTACTTGGGCTATCTACAATCTAAACCCGCCGAAATCCGAGAAAGGTCCATTTTGCCGATCCACTGCCTTCTCTCCTTACATTTCCCTCATCTCTCCTCGCACGTTCCGCGCTAGCTTATTAGCGCATTTAGAAAGTGCGAAACGTGTGTGAGGAGAAATTTTATGGAAAAAGATCAAAGGAATTATGGTTGTCGAGGATTTTTGGGCGCTCTTGGGCGCTTCTGAGCGAAGTCAGAGGAACCCGTCTTACTTCGCCGAGAGAAGCCCAAAAAGCATCCATAAAAGCCCTAAAAAGCCCAAAAGCGCCCGAAAAGCCCAAAGAAGCCGGAAAAGGCCAAAAAAGCCGAAGAAGCCCGAAAGAGCTGGAACGCAGAAACGGATCGTTGGTAGAATTCTGACATTATTTTGAATATGCGGACGAGAGAAATGAAGCAGAAAACTCGGTTGCGAAATTGAAACACCCCTTAGCGTCAAAACGGAAGGGACGTTGCAGCTCTTACAGGCTTTTTCGGGTTTTTCGGGCTCTGGACTTTTTCGGCGAATTATGACAGGTCCCTGACAGGTAACTGAAAATTGAATGCATTGAGCTAACTTCGCGAACGAGAAGAAAACTTTGTTTCGCGGAAATATAAGTAGAATATGGCACACTCTAACTAAGAAATAAATGAAAAGATACTACAGTAAAGACTAACCTTATTGAGTTGCGTAGCATAAATGTCGCTTTGAAAATCGATAAATTCCAAGTTGCATCTGTCTCATACGGTTCATTCATACAACTTTTTGGCTCACTCCCTCCATAAGAAGTAAGAACCCACGCTGCGCGTTTAGCAAGCAACATGTTCACGGCTAAACATAAAAATGGACATAATCTTCAGTATATATCTCAAGAAACAGCTATGTACTTACGTCTTGCGCAGCCATATGTACTGAAAATGTTCATGAGGTTATCCTTTTTAGAGCCATCTTTGTCAAGTAAACTTATATGATCGTGTTGATAGTATTCCCATGTTGGTTAACGCGACTTTGAACCTTATCACAATTCGCTGTTCAACTCAGCGTATGAAGCATTCACCACTTCTGAAGTTGAAAATTGGAGACAGTTCGATAAAAACTGGAGAAATACCTCTTTTAGTGGATGTGACGGCCGTTCGACAATGATTTGTCGCAAGCCTCCGAAATGTTTCTGAAACGAAAACTATAAAGCGAGGCTGTAAAAGAAACTGATCATTATGCACAGAGAAAGAAGAAAGGGAAGGTTAAAATATGCATCTATAGTTTAAGAACATGAAACTTTGGTGATGACCGGATATAGGATGGAACGTCGAGAAGAAGATGTGAACGAAGCGTTGATGATGATTCACGTCTCGCCCACTTCCACTGAGTAGGCGAGTAGTTTTGAAGCATGTGTTTCAGTACTTAGTATCGATGGCATGTAGAGTTTGGGCTACAGTGTACTTGGGCGATCTACAATCTGAACCCACAAAAATCCGAGTAGGGTCCATTTTGCCGATCCACTGCATTCTCTCCTTACATTTCCCTCATCTCTCCTCACACGTTCTGCGCTAGCTGATTAGCGCTTTCAGGAAGGTACGAAACGTGTGTGAGGAAAAATGAGAGATTCATGGGGAAAGATCGAAGGAGTTTTGGTTGTCAAGGATTTTTGGGCGCTCTTGGGCTCTTTCGAGCGAAGTCTGAGGGACCCGCCTTACTTCGCCGAGAAAAGCCGAATAGCACCCAGAAAAGTCCAAAGAAGCCGGAAAAGGCCAAAAGCGGAAAAAGCCCGAAAGAACTGGAACGCATATATTGCATAACATGTTTCTTCACAATCTACTTACGGTATTCTTTCTTCAAAACTACACCCAAGGGGTCGCGTGATCGCGTGATCGCATAGAAGAATCCAAAACATTCAAAATAAGATATGAGAGTCATCATTCTGATTCAAAATAAGATATATATGAGAGTCATCATTCTGAAACCAGAACACAAAGTTAATGATTCTTTCCTCAAAACTACACCCAAGGGGTCGCGTGATCGCGTGATCGCATAGAAGATTCCAAAACATTCAAAATAGGATATGAGACTCATTCTGAAACCAAAACACAAAGTTAATGATTGTGATTGTGATATCCGCATCCCAGCGTCAATTCGTAGCGCATAGCTCAAACTTGAAAAATATACGCTCCGTGACGGGACCCGTAGTGCGAGCAAATCTCTCGCCAACATAATGGCATCTGGCCTCTCCTCTGGTCATCATTGAGGGGCGTTATATTTTCACATTCCTTTTTCTGGATTCGATCGCAAGCTGGACCCTCCTCGTTCGTGCGGTTAAGGATAGGAGGGACGCAGAAAACTCTGCCGTCGCGCTTGAAATGATCGAGTGTATATTATAGTAAGGATGTGCAAACGCCAGGCACAATCGGACTTGCTATAATTACTAGCTCAGGTTACCAAGACATTGCAAGCTCCGCCCCTCTATCCAGCTGCTTCGGATGTTGGAACCGGGAATTCGAGAAAGCTTGAAGAACGATGTTCGGCAAAATTGCTCCAATCAAGACTAAGTTTCGGATTAAAACCTTTTCGAGGTTGCTCTTTTTAGTAATGGTGATCTGATTTTTTGCGCGCAACGTTCGCTCCCGCTTAACTAATACTGTTTCTGCACCTTTGTCAAGTAGCAGCCTTTATGTAATTCAGTATTGGTTTTTCATAGATTTAGTAGGATAAGCAGCACCGATAATAACCCAGCCAAGTAGTTCCTGTCGAGGACTTCTCAGTGCCAGAAAACTTCGTAGTAAACCTTAAAAATTTGCCGTACTGTCAAACAATAGAAAAAACATTTTTCTATTCCAAAAACCACCGAATTCAGACTTATGCTACGGATATTTTTTCCAATGTTCATGTATAAGGTTGTCCCAAAAGTTTTGTCGAATTTTTTCATCGCTCGTTAGAGCTCAAAGAACACGAATCCATATAAATCGGTTCAGGTACCATTTAATTCAGATTTTCATCCTCTTTCTTACAGCTACGTTTGCTCTCTGACTTATCCTGTCTTTGCGAAGCTATCGCCATGACTTTTTGAGCAGCTCAACAGTAACGTCAAAACTTTCCTGAATTTTGAAAAGTTTCATCCTGACATTTTTAGAGAGCGCTGGTATCTGTTATGTAGAGCAGACCTTTAGCTACATCTATGCTATTTCAGATTACATGAGCCACGTTTATCAAGTCGTCATAATTATTTATTTAATAAAAACCGTGACTTTTTGATGACGTTGAACACGTAAAAGTGCCAAAAAATTCCAAAAAACTGGTTTTACAAAGCAAATCAATTTTGGATAGATTGCATAAATTATGTTCACTAACGATCATGTTTCATTTCGCAAAAAAAACTTTTCATGTTTTTGCTGCAGATGCGTGTTCATGACTTTGCCAAAAATCGAGAACTTCGAAGAAGTGATTTTTTAGAGCTAAAAACAGCAGATTAGAAGAATCTAAAAACATTGCTATAAAGCCCGAGAATCGCTCTATTGGGCCATGCTTACACCTTTCTGAAAGTTTGAAATGAGATTTCTGAAGATCTTTCGAACTTTGAGCAGAAAATGGCAGGTGACGAATTCTAGCAATTATCAATAAAAGCATGCAGGATTGCTGTTCGAAAATGTCTTAAGAAAGAGAAGGAAAAGCTGCATCGAATACATGTTGAAACTCATTCGGGTCTTCATTGTGCGTGGTCTTATAGTGGTCTGAAAAAATTGATAAAACTTTCGGGACAACTTAATAAAATTTTTCGAAAACCCGTAAACCTGGTTTGGTCTTGTTTCAAGGAAATTTCGACTAAATCCAAATTCTGATCTCGGTTGGAATTATCGGCGTTGAACCTTGACTTTACCAAAATTTAAAAAGAGCAACTTCAAAAACAACCAAATCCGAAATTCGGTAGTGATTGAGTATTTCGCTACTTTCGATCTTGAAATCCCGGTAGCATCTGAAGCGACAACAGATAAGTGGGCGGGGTTTGCAACGTCTTGATACGCTGAGGAGCTCGTACCTATGGCTAGTCCGAATGGCACATCATTCAGGTGCGAGAATAGGGATCGGGTGAGAGCAACTTCCCGCATCAGTATTAGGCGTTCAAAAGCTGCCAATCCTTTTCAAACAACTAAAATTTTATGTGGACGAAACTGGTTTGAAACGTGTTCTTGATGTGCAATGCCACCAGCTTAGATACTATCAGCTCAAAATAAACTAAAAGCGTGGCAATAAGAACAAGGGAATGATCAGAAATCGAAGTGGCCAATTCAAAAAAGCTGCACACTATCAAATGCAACATGAAATGTTGACTTCAATTCTATATTCCATATCTGCCTAGCACCTATGTAGGCGAAGTTAGGAGGCGTAGGAGGCGTAGGAGGCGTTAAAGCGTTACTTCGCTAAGAAATCGTGCATGCAAAGGGCAAACTTGGCAGTACAGAGGTTCAGCTTAAAGGCAGTGTCCGGGCAAAGACTCGATTTTGAGATTTTGTGCTTATACGGGCCTATTCGCTACGCTGAATCCGAAAATGCACATTGGAAGGCGCGAAAATGGCGAAAAACGGCTCTAACACAGGAGGGAAATGAGTCCCCAGTGCGATTTCAAGCTCCCAGCTCCCGGAGCGATTTCCTCGATTCCGCTAGCCATCCTAACATCGCTACCGGTCAAGTGCGAATAACTGACTTGAAACCGGAAGCGAGAAGACCGCTCCGGAAGCCGGGAACGTGAATTCGCAGTGGGGAGGACCCCGCCCACCTGCTCATTTCCCTCCTGTGTTAGAGCCGTTTTTCGCCATTTTCGCGCTCTACGATGTGCATTTTCGGATTCAGCGTAGCGAATAGGCCCAAGTAAGCACAAAATCACAAAATCGAGTTTTTGCCCGGACACTGCCTTTAAAGGCACCGTCCACCCAAAATGGAGGTTGGCGAGATCATGATGGCATACTAGTGTGGGCCCCCATACTAGACAAACCCCCAAGTTTCGCCGCAAAAGACTGCTTCTGAAGCGAGAAATCCGCTCCGGAAGTAACAAAAGTGGGCGGGGCGCCCCCGGTCGCCCCGCCCACTTGCATGCTTTATCTCGCCTGCACTTGTTGCAGAGGGTTCTCGAAGCAGGGATTTTTGGGGGTTTCGCGAATTTTCGACTCCATATTCGGAATCAGGGCTTTCGGAAGGCCTGAAGGCGACAAAAACATTGAATTCGAGTTGGGTGGACCGCCGGGGGCGCCCCGCCCACTTTGTTACTTCCGGAGCGGATTTCTCGCTTCAGAAGCAGTCTTTTGCGCCGAAGCTTGGAGGTTTGTCTAGTATGAGGGCCCACACTAGTATGCCATCATAATCTCGCCACCTCCATTTTGGGTGGACGGTGCCTTTAAGGCTGGGCCAAACCATGCAGCTAGGTTACTTTATAATCTAAAGCTTAAGGTGAGCTGAAAGTGGAACGTTCAGATTCGCAATTATTATGTACGATTTTTCCACATAAAGCTGCTCATAACCTCGTCACAAAGGGCTAAGAAGATAAGGAAAATAGTTTCGAAATCGCTGTTGAATGCATCAACTAGAAGGCAGCGCTTGAATTGGTGAATGAATCGCTTCAGCGCGCTTTTAACAGAAGTGCATATATGTGATTATTAGTATAGGATTGCTATCAGATATGTAAAAATTTCTCAAATTGGCAACTACATTTGATGCTTTTACAATTTGAACAAAACAGGCCAATTTTAATGACAGAACATTTGACCAACCTGATACATACTATAAGTCATCTTTTCTCCTAAACTGGGCATCAAATAACTTAAACATTTCTTCTATGCTGCAGGATTTTACTGGTAAACACATGTTATTGCTGCCTTATGTTTCGGTTAAACACCGTCTTCAAAGGCCTGGAAAGGAGTCAGTCACTTTCTCAGACAGCGGATAGGACCCCTCCGCCGGAGAAATGGCAGGGCCGCGGGGTTTCCCCAGCGGTGAGTCTACCACTCGTCCGCGGAGCCCTCTCATTTTCTGTTCTGGAGACCTCCCATTTCTGCTCCGGAGACCTCCCATTTCTGCTCCGGAGACCTCCCATTTTCCGCTCCGGAGCCCTCCCATTTAGTGCTCCGGAGCCCTCCCATTTCTGCTCCGGAGACTTCCCATTTCTGCTCCAGAGCCCTCCCATTTGCGCTCCGGAGACCTCCCATTTTGTGCTCCGGAGACCTCCCATTTTGTGCTCCAGAGCCCTCCCATTTCTGCTCCGGAGCCCTCCCATTTTCCGCTCCGGAGCCCTCCCATTTAGTGCTCCGGAGCCCTCCCATTTCTGCTCCGGAGACTTCCCATTTCTGCTCCAGAGCCCTCCCATTTGCGCTCCGGAGACCTCCCATTTTGTGCTCCGGAGACCTCCCATTTTGTGCTCCAGAGCCCTCCCATTTCTGCTCCGGAGCCCTCCCATTTTCTGCTCCGGAGACCTCCCATTTTCTGCTCCGGACACCTCCCATTTTCTGCTCCGGATACCTCCCATTTTCTGCTCCTGATACCTCCCATTTTCTGCTCCGGAGACCTCCCATTTGTGCTCCGGACCCCACCGATTTTCTGCGGCGCGGCTCTTCCAAATCTGGCGGACTCGCGCCGGGCAAATTTCTCCGGTGCGGCTCTGCCAAATCTGGCGTAGCTCCGGAGCAGAAATGGCGTACCTTTGCAGCAGGGCCGGAGAAGCGTCCCACTTGCCTGCCAGTGATGTCACCGCGACCTACAAGAAGGGACCGCCCATTTGCCCCGCTCTCATTGGTCAACTGGGTCCGGCGGAACTCTGGCAGATTCCGACTGTCCGGCGGAGGGGTCCGGACGATTGTCTGAGTTGATATGACTTTTCTTGCCGCCAAACACCTCTTCCCACCCGCGTATTCGTTAATCTTGGGTGGAGGTTGAGAGAGCGGGCGAGTAAGTCTTCCTCGGTGTATCACCGTGCAGCAGCGTATGCTACCTCAGAATGTGCTCGAGTAACTTGTCGAGAGCAGCTGGATCGCTATGAGATGGCTTAAGTAAGGGTAGCAATCTCGCAGTTCGCGTAGCGCAAGAAACGGCAGTAGATCACTTGTAACATGTAGCTTTTCAAGCCTGCCGTTGATTTTTGGATCATGGGCAAGTATGTAAGATGCTTCATGAGCCTTTCGGGCAGTGGTTTTGATCTCGAAGGCCAGAATCTTGCATTTGATGTTGTAATCCATTGTTGTGCTCTACATTTCTGTGTCTCTAGTGGAAACATTATACTCTGCCGTTTTTTGCTGGCTAAATGCTCGCTTAATCTTACCCTGTGCTGATTTGTTTTCCCATATGAACGGAAGAGCAGCTCATATATGTAATGGGGTAAACGACGCCACATTTTGTGCAGTCTCCAACTTCTCCGTAAGGGCACACTATGCAATTTCGCATGATACAAGCACTATCATACAGTCAATTACAAATTAACTGTTTTTCAGATCTGTACGGCATAGAAGAATCCCACGAAAAGAGAAGATAAAAAAATACTCGGCATACTTACGCGCAAAGACTGTGTAGCGGCTCTTGGTTTGCTTATAGAAACAACAAAGATTACATGATTTGGCTACAAGATACTCCGTGGAATTTAGGCTACTTAATACTGGCGACCAAACAAAGCCTGCTCCTACGTGAAAGCCTTGCTATCTCTATTCTTAAAGAAAAAGTGGTAGAATTTTGGAATTCTTGTTTTTTGCGCTTGCATTTTTTACACGTCATATTGTCATTATAATGAGAACTTGTTTAATTCAAGGAAATTGAAATTGTTCAATGGCGTTTTAGAGAAACAATGTAGCGTGCTTCCAAAATAACCTAGTATGATTCACTATTCTGGCTTTTACAACCGCTACCACTTTTTTTGAGAAAATTCGCTGAAAGGGCAAACAAAGGCTTGCATGCGAAAATTATCAGATCTAAGAATTACTTGGATAAATTGTAAGACTCACGGTCCCTCTCATCGCTGGACCGTCGATCATGGGGTTCGAAGCGCTTATCACTAATTTGCCCCTTATCACAACATTTCACGCTCGTTCCAACAACACCAGCGCTAATGGAAGTGTGTTTCTTTTACCGTAAAACAATTTCTCATGTTCTACAGTGTAACCGCAATTTTAGAACCGTGCATGGGCTACATATCTGATCCTCGGTGTTGGCATCGCTCTTGCTATAGCTGGATCTGTTATGCTAGGAGTTGGTATCTCTCGGTATAACTCGTCCGGGGATTGCACAATTTCGACATCCACAAAAACTACCGCAACTCCTGCAACTGTTACCGTGACTCGTCCTCCTAGTATGTTCAAGATATCTTCTTCCGTCCCACGAAATCAAGATAGTTAAGAAGAATTATTCAAAAAATGTTTTCCAGATGTTGAGCCGGAAACAATTTCGCAGCAAATCCGAAGCGAAATCAATCCAGGGCTAATCAAGCAGAATCTTCGAGATTTCACAAAATTTCCTCATATGGCAGGTACAGATGCCAATGCCAATGTGGCCGACTTAATCGTAGCTAAATGGACAGCTGCAGGATTAAAAAGTATGGATGGATTTTGTTACTGTAGTGCTCACAACGCATTTTTAAAGGATTTCTTTCTTTATTTACACGATTTTTTCCAAAGTGCATTTCAAAAAATCAATATATTGATTGCTTCAGATGTCCACAAAGTTGAATACGATGTGCTCCTGTCCTATCCTCCCACAACAAATCCAAACCTTATGACCATTGAAAGCTCTGATGGAACTGTTCTCTACACAAGTGAAGGCATTACTCCGGCTATTCTTCCTGAGCAGAACGATACAAGTGGGGTTGTGGTTTTTGAATGGATTGCAGCCATTGTTGATACGTACTAAATTTGAGATGCTGGTCTACAATGGTTAGCTTTTTCTCCCAATGGTAATGTGGTAGGAGATGTAGTTTATTGTGGATTCGGTACAGATAAGGAGTTCCAGATGCTTGAATTTCTTGGAATAAGTGTCAAGGTTTGATCTACTTACTTTCATATCATGAAGTATCAACACTTTTATAGTTTTTGGTAGCTTCATTTTTCTCCCTAGTACAAAACTGAAGCTACCAAAAACTACAAATATCTGAGAATAGTAGAAGTTCTGCACAATAAAATTGCAAATGAAGAATAATGAACGATAAAATGTGGTATGTTATTTGAAACGCATAGAATCCCATTCCCGGTTCGTTTTCTCTATCAGAAAGAAGCTTGAACAAAAATCATTATGATTTTCTTGATTTCATTTATAATTTCCCTACATTTGGTTTTTGAGATGAAGATTTTTACAATACCAGTTGCAGCGCAGACGGCAAACATCACAAAAAAATAATCCTGAAACAACATCGTATATCCAGTTGACTCTCGAAAATCAATTATTGATTATATCAGATCCTATATCTTATATCATTACTCTAAGATCAATTAAAAACTGATTTTCGTAGAAAAGTTTAGCTTTTCATATTTTTCAAGAGATGCAATTTTTTATTTTGTTGGCAAATGTTGAAATTTTTTTGAAATTTGGCTTCTAATCATAAATGAGAACATCGTAAAAATTTTCGTGTTACAGGGTAGAATAGCTTTGATTCGATATGGTGGAGCCTTCCGTGGTGACACGGTAGCGATGGCACAAAAATATGGCGCCAAAGCGGCTATACTTTATTCAGACCCGGCTGAAGTGGCGCCAAAAGGGACCGCAGATGGTAAACAGCATGCTCTCACAATACCATTTGATTTCAACTGGCTTAGCGGCTGGAAGGCAAGGCTCTATGACCTAGTTAAGGTTAGGTATAATCAGAAAGCACGCGTGCGGGAGAAACGCAGACTGCGTAGCGGCCGCGAGCATCCTTAATTAGGTCACAAAGCCCCGCCTTTCGGCCGCCAAGCCAGTTGAACCAAAGGTTACTCAAAAATTTCACGACATTCTAGCTAACGTCTACGCGAATACTGTCTATATGCCACCACACGCTGTTCAACGTGGAACTGTATATAAAGGAGCTGGAGACCCACTTTCACCACTCTATCCATCAAAGTCGAATCTCTGGAGATCTAGAACTGTTGAGCAGGTCTGCACCGGGTCCTCGATGGAAAAAGTCAACTGTACTTGTTCATTTAAGGTTCGCCAAGATGGTGAACTTCCTTCTATTCCCGTGTTGCCAATATCGTATTTCTCAGCTCAAGAACTGATTTCTCGGCTGAGTGGTCCCCAAGCACCTTCGTCATGGAAAGGTTCGGTAACTTAGTCTGGTGTTCAAGTACAAAATGGTTGAAATTGACAGACAGATTTTTGGGGAGGTGTGGTCGCAAGGAACAAAAGAATAATAGAAATTATTGTCTAAAAAAACTTTTTTTTGAGAATCTTTCAAAAAACTAGCGATTTTGCTTCGACGTTTTACTCGAAATATCAGATATTAAACAGGAATCCCAACAAACGATTGACAATATTTTCAACCCCGTTTCGTTTCTCTTTTTTGTCTTTTCAGATCTTCAGTACTCACGTGCAGCAAAAACAGGTGCCTCCTAACATATGACTGACAATTTTTAGGAGACCTAAACGCTGATTATAATCTGGGCCCTGGTTTGAAAGGAAACTTAGTGACGAGAATCAAAGTTGGTGGACGATTCGAGCGAAAGTAAGACATTGTTTTTTGCCGCACAGCAGGACAACTATCACAATTATTATAGAACAATACAAAATGTTATTGGTTACATAAAAGGTGCAGAGGAGCCGGAACGCTATGTGATATTAGGAAATCACTATGATGCATGGATTTACGGTGCCATGGACCCTAATGCAGGAACTGCTGTCTTGGCTGAGGTTGCTAGAGCTACGACAGCGGTGATGTCCAGAACTGGGTGGCGCCCAGGTAAGTCAAAGGCTAATCCCGGGAGAAGGCGGACGGTTCAGTGACGCGAGACGAGGTGACGCGGCCAAGCACCCCCTCGCTAGTGCATAGGATGTACGGGGTGGTCCACATAAAGTGAGTGTGTGACGCAAGAAAAAATTCATAACTTTGCAAGGACTGAATGAAATGAAAAAACTGCGGTATTCATTTGATAAAGATGAAAATTCTTATACGTTCATTAAAACTGATCTTGCGATATTCCCCACCGGCTTTGGTAAAAGCATTTATTCTCTCCCAAATCCCTTGAAAAATTTTCACATTGCGCGCGCTAGTTTTCCCTTAACTCTCAGCAGACTTCTTTTTAACAAATCAAGTGACCTAGGTTTTCAAAGCAGGCTTTCTTCTTTCGGGTAGAAGAAAAGAGCATTTGTGGGATTGAGAGTGGGCGAGGGTCTTACACAGAAGACCGAGCATTTCTTTTCATGTCCGAAAGATGGATTTTATACAGATCTTTCTCTTGGGTGTTCTTGCCTAGTCATGCTAAAAGATTCCAAACAGCGTTCAAAGTGTTTGCCTCAACCGAAGAAAGTATATACCACGGCCCATCAGAGTTTGCTTCTGATGCTTTTTTCAGATTCTCTAGAATGCGATTTTCGCGTTATAACGACTGCGGTTAGTAAAACTCTAGCTGGATAAATTTTAAGTAAGGATCGATGTCAGAAATGACCACAATGTTACAAAAGAATGCAGAGAAGACGACTATCACTAAAACTTAACATGAAATAGAACATAAAATGGATTTTTGGCAGCCCGTCAATCTTCATGTGAGCCACTTCTGAACAAACAATGTTTCGCCTTCCAGATCCCCCATTCTTGATCCCACGAATTCTCTTTCTGGTCTGTTTGCGAGCAAAAAGCCCGCTCTTCCAAACCCAAACCACTCAGTCTGCCAAAAAGAGACCTAGCAAGAGCCTGAGACAAAATTTCACCACAACCACGACCAACCACAATTGTAGAAATTTCCCAAGAAGATCAAATTCTCTTACTAAAGCCGGACGTGGATATCTTGTAGAGCATCAGAAGCATCGTCTACAGGGTTTTATACAGAATTTTCTTGACTATCAGATAAAGATAAAAGTGTTGACTTCTTGGAAAGTTACGAAAGGTTTTGTGCGTCACATTTCATGTTGATCATTCTGTAGAGATAGAGTATGCTCCGCACGTCCAATGCATTTGCCGCGCTTATCTTATATGGACATTGCCTTCTTCCGGGAATAGTCTATTAACGCGAACTATTATGATAAAACATTTGTTTTAGCGCGTTCGATAATGTTCGCCGCCTGGGATGCTGAAGAATATGGACTGGTTGGCTCAGTAGAATTTGTTGAAGAATTTGCAGAAGTGCTTAATAGACGTGCTGTTGCTTATCTGAACATGGATTGTCTCAAAGGCAATCAAACCATGTTAGTCAAAGTATATTGCTCTCGAGTCATTTGTAACTCAGTACGTGAGCCTGCACACTACGCGCGGAAACTGACGACTCCCTTATTGTAGCCCTCAGTAAAATCTTCTCTGGCATAACAAACTGTAAAAAGTGTTTTGCCAACGAATACATATATAATCAAATCAAAAAGACAAGAAAAAAAGGAAAAATGGGATTGGACAGGTTCTGAGCTTACAAGACGTCAAGTAGCGCGCATGATGTGCAATACGCATATGTTACAAATGAACCGTCAGTACTTATCATCAGGACAATACTAATTGTTTTCAGATACGTGCAGTGCTCTCCATCGTTGCAGGACCAAGCTATACTTGCTGCTAAAAATGTTCCAAACCCTAGAAGGGATGAAGTTGCAGCCAAAAGAACTACAGTCTATGATACATGGTCTGTTATTAAAGGGATTTTGGACCTATCCGTTAGCTAAAAAAGGTTTTGAAGAGTTGAAAAGGGATTAAAATAATGTTTTGCGAAAAGTCATTAATTTGAGCAACATTTAGAAGAGAAAAATTTTTAGGACTCCAGTTAGTTTATGAAAAGCAAAATAACGCCTCAAGCTGAATCTTACAGTTTTCATCATCTGATACTTAGCGCCCTGAAACCTTCAAAAAATTCGCATGTCTCCTTCCTACTATGTTGCCTATGGCTTCAAAAAACATGCTTATGTGATGAATCATCAAATTCAGGATAAACAACATGGAAGATCTTAAAAACCCAGGAGTACCTGCTATCGATATTCCTTTTGGTGGATCAGATCACAAGTCTTTTCTGGACTATTTAGGTAGCCATTCATCAAAAATATACAAACGTAGCACTTCTACTTTCCAGGAGTTCCTTCATTGAATTTTGCCTGGATTGATATGGACAAGCACCATACATATCCTCTTTATCATACTCTGTTTGAGACACCTTTCACCAGTGAACATCTGATGGATACTGACAATTTCGCTGTAAGAATGAGTTTTCAAGCAATTTGAGTCGTTTTATTTAGATCTTCAGATCAGATCAGATTTTTTTCAGATCCACACGGCGATCGGACAGTACTGGATTGAGTTAGCTGTCAAACTTGCCGATGCTCCCACTATACCGTACAGGTCACATTTATTGTCTTCCGTATTTGAAGAGCAAGCAGCAAGTTTACGTAAAACACTAAAATAGTTAATATCTGATACAGTGGCTCGAAAAAAATTTCTGTGGAGGGAGGGGGCGGACAAAAACACAGGTTTTAGGCTGCTTTGTGAAGATTTTTGGATACTTACAATTTTAGCGCGAACCCTTAAAAACCACTTTTCAAGAAATTTTCTAAATTAATTTGATCGTTAAGAACAAATCTTTTTCCAGCTTCATAACTTATGTATAGTCGTCCTCCCCCCACTAGACACCTAGTGGACGAATTCGAATTTTAAGTAGAGCAAGCCGTTTGCGGCAAAGCGCGGTACCTGCAGCCCTCACTTTGATCTCAAACAGATGTTTTTGTGTTTTCGGAACGTTTCATCCTATTTTTTGAATGTTAGCAGTCTTCTTAACTGGATTGTAGACTTTGCTAGTCTTGAGTGATGTTTCCTGCTACTATGCTCGTTATTTGAATTCTGATTTCAAATTTAGCTGAAATAAAAACCGAAGAAGCGAGCATAGTAGCACGAAACATCGCTAAGCAGCACGTCGATTTTGATTACAAACATCATTAAAACAAACAATCACCATGCAACGACGAAGAAACACCAGAGAATATTGGATGAGGTTAAACTGGAGTTGACAATGCCGCGCTCCGCCGCAATCGGCGTGCTCTAGTTCAAATTCGAATCCATCCACTAGGTGTCTAGTGGGGTGAGGACGACTATAGGCGACTATAAAGCTCGGGATCCATTCTCGGAAGGGGGAGGAGGCGGGGGAGGGGGGAGGAACTTCTCTCCCTCCGTCCACACTGCTAAAATAGTATTGAATTGCATAACAGTCGCCACAAAATAAAGTAGGAACTTGTTGCATGTTTTGGCTGGAATTCCGAGTAACAAGGTGCAGCACAGCGCTATCAAAGAATCGTAGTTGAACCCGGCTTCCTTATAGTGTTCCGGAGAGCTGCAAAATGTATTTCGAAGTAAACAAACCTCATAACTCCAGGCACTATTTTATTTGTCATTTGAATCATTCGTAAAGAAAGATGTAAATCTTCTGATTATGATCGTGGTCCAAAAAAATATAAAAACACAAGGATCCAACCTATCCTGTCCGTCTAGTCCTCAGTGCTCTAGTGGTGAATTTTTGCTTTTCACCTTTTTTCTAGCTAGAGAGTTACTTCAAACTCTGGAAGCTTCTCGATGTTACACAGCATCACTCAATATGTCTAATTTTTACATATCTCATCCTTCGAAATATGTCCACACGGACCGCACTGCTTCTTTCATATCTCTGACTGATAGCTAGAGCAAAGATTACCTGTGGACCCATCACAAAATTCTCTACATAATACTACGATATGCAAACCTTTTGCAACTTTTATTTTCCATGGATTAGCAATCGTTTTTTTTTCTTTTAAGATTAATACTTCGAGTGCTTAATACAGTAGACTTCCATGTAATTTAAGGGGAATGAAGACTACAATTCATTTACCTTTTCTATATAGAAAAGGTAAATGAATTACATAGTACAGTCTCCTTTCCTGAACCAATCACTTTCTCATCTGTAAGCAGTAAAATATGACAAATCACGATGTTTAGTCTTACTACCCTATCGACAAAGATCTTGCGAGATTACATACCGGGTCTGGCTGAAGCAATAATATCAACGAATCTGACTGCCTACACGGGCTCTGGTCTTCAGCAGCTGAAGCAAATGACCACTACAGCTGGGGTGAGTGTCATGTAGAGCCTTCCTGGGCCTTCAAAATTTTTATGTTTTAAGTTCCTAAGCGCTCAACTGATATTTTTAGGATCTTTTGAACAGCTGCTTCCTCTTGGAATCGTCTCCACTTCCCAGGACAGTGGAGCCGTTGATCAGGACTCGTTATAATGATATGCTCATTAAGCGAGTTTTTTTGTTCAGTTATTAGGGTGTCCCGTAATTTTTTACCGTTTTTACTACATACAATCGTGGTCTCTATTCAATTTTCCCTCAATTAATGTGGCTTAAGTGATCACTCGACAGCGCAAAGCAAGCTCTGCAAGATGGCTATGAGAAATCCGCCCAAATCGTATCTCACCGGAAGTTTCGAGCTGAAATCTGACAGCAGTCGAAAACGAACTTTTCGTTCAAAAATCTTATCTCCACTCAAAATGTCGTAAAAATTCCCCATTTATCCTAGTGTATGCTTGACACATCGCACATTCAATTGTGCTATTTCCGTCTTTTTTCCATGGCTAGAAATAAGGAAAAAATGAGCGGGATAAAATGGCAAACTCCGCCCCTAGACATCCTGAGCTCCTCCTGCACGTGATCATAAAGCTCATACATACAGAAGTACAACGATGTATTTGTAAACTTTGAAGGTGTCCCAATTCTCGAAAAGCTGCTTTTAGGGTAAAAACGGTAAAAAATTATGCGGTACCCTAACACTTCCAATAAACAAAACAACTGAAGTATTAGGTTGGCTAGAAAGTAAGTTCGTTTTTGCATACGAATTGCCATAAAAAAATTTCTTGTTGTTTTCAATCTACGATTTTTGGTGGGAAAGTAGATCGATGCTTTCTCTATCACATATCAAATAATCAAGATTTTCTACCGTCGGTAAAAACAGTTATGTCTCAACATGGCGAAATTTCATTTCTTTGACTTCTTGAGCTTCGTTTTCATGCTCTAATGGATGTAGAGAACAGCAGTTTGGTATTTGAATACAGAGGAGTTATTTTTATCTAGTGAACAACAAAAAGAAGTATGATCTGCCATTTTGAAAATGTTTCGCTAAGAAAACCAAATTTCCTCATATTTGCGCATTATGGAAAAATTGCGATTTTTCACTTTTTTGCGGATTTTTTTCCTGGGAAGATAAGTTTTACTCAAACAGAATATATGCTCCAATACTCGGTGAAGTGCTCTTTTTAGAGATACCAAACATTGGACAAAAATTTGTCTACAGCATTTGTAAGAGCTGAAAAAGCGACCGAAATTATTTATTAGCCAACCTAATAATAACCCAGTTTTCAGTTTCGAGCGCTGTTTTGTAAATCCACGGGGTACTCCAGAAGACCCGACGGCTCGGCATGTGTTATATTCAGTGAGTACAACCAACACATACTCTGGCGTTGTGATGCAGCAAGTCTACAAAGTGGTAAATTTTAATATTTTTCGCCAGTATTGGAAATAATAACGAATTATACCATTTTAGTTGAGTGATATGATTGCCGCCACAACCAGTGAGACAAATGAGCTGCCCACCTTGAGTGACGAGCTGGCAAATCAGATATCAATCGTACACAATTCTTTATTGTGCGCATTGAATGTTCTTCAAGATCAAATATAATTTTCTCAACATGAAGATCGGGTACAGGCGAGAGCTTAGCAAAAATTTACACACGCAAAATGCCGGCCTTTGACCACTGCCTTTCTTTTGTGATCAAAAAGATTCTATAACAGTTTGTGAAAACCGACTGATCTGTCATTATCAGCTAGTCAGATATGCTGTATTTAGTTTTGGCAGTGTTTTGCCATTTTTTTCCACACTAAAAGCTGAGTATCCCTACAAAGATGGAGTTGCTTGATAACTTTGTAAAGATTGTTCAAGATGGTTCTTCCATTGATAAAGATCGACGGTGAGAATTTGTAATCAGATCTGGTGCAGCACATCACTGTAAATCATGTATTGTATTGATACTCTGCTCAAAGAATCACAGATTTCCCAGACTACATTTACCAATCTTGTACCGAGTAAAAAAAAGAGAAGTTTCACATAGAGCGTATTCCACTGAATGATTGACACTATCGCGTCGAAAAGAAAGACTCGCTTTTACCATGTTTTCGGCTGAAACTGATATTTCCCAAGAACTACATCACATCAGCAGTCTACATTTTGTGGGTAAAATTTTGAAGGGTTCTTGGTACATAACTGCATATATGGGGGAAACTTAGGACGCTAATAAGAGGAGTTTAGCATTTTTCTATCCATTCTTTCTTGGCTTCCGATGGGAGAAAAATCCAGCACCTGCGCATATGGATGAGTCCATCTATAAGCAGAAGCAAGAGAGAAAATATATGATTTTCTAGAGCGAATTTCCAAAAAAAATCCAAGTTTTCGCGTCGTGCATTGCTCATAGATTCAAATTTTCCTTAACCACCATTTATGCTAATGTTTAAGGTCATCTTGTGTGCTCCGTTCTATCGTATGGTCCCCTCATATCTTTTCTCGGTTTCGTGCTGTAGTTTTCCATTGAACAACATCTTTTTTCCGACTTAATAAATCTTTCTAAATTTGATCTGCTTTTACACTATCTGATTACCATAGTTCTAATCGTAAGCACATGCAGTGCAATATCTCACCATTTTAAGTCTTTTAGATCAATCGCATTTGGTGTCCTCCGCTCGGAATTTGACGAACTTCCCTTGAATAATGAAAGGCGTCATTAAGAGCGGCCTTATTACGAAACCTTTCAGTATAACCATCTGTGAATGTAGCATTTACACATTGCGGATTACTGTCATAATCAGAAATTGGTAGCTAAGGGAAAAGGGATTTCAAAGCATTTCCGGTGCAAATGGAATCAATATGATTTTGATCATGATTTTAGGAGCGATTTAGTAAACTTCATCAGTGAAGTGGGTTATGTAGAAGTTGAGGACTTCATGATCTTGACCAGCATCAAAATGAAAGGCTATGTCTGCACGATACCTGTGTTTCATATGAGAGCTTATCTCCGTGAAATTTCCTCGTTCAGATTAAGGCTGCGAGCAATATTGTATGTGGAATCTATCACAATCAACCTCTGTTTCTTATTCGATAAGCGCTTTTATTCGTTTATAATGAAGGAGTGACGAATTAGAACTAATTATGATTCAAACTTAGACTCTGAAGAATTTTGGATGCAGAAGTCATTTGCCTTCTCCGGACCTTTCCGCTAATGCATGATAACGACCGCCTCTACATTTTCATTTCGAAGATTTGGGAAGGTACGCAACGTTTCTATACTAAACAGAGTAGCTAGAGCTTCCCTTGGAAGTTTGAACAGTTCCCTCATCTGTTGGATTCATAGAGCTTTCAGCACTCCTTTATTCTTCAGTGAACCGTGCGTTGGTAACGTGAAGACTTTGCACTTTGTGCTTGTAAACAAAGGAGTTTCACAGCCCAAAGAGAAACTTATTTCCCCCAAGGCTCACTGCAAGGTGTAGGGAGTACCATCATCTCATATTGAATTACCACAAAACCCAAAGAATTCTATAAGCTAGAAGAATCAAAAACGGTCTTTTCAGAACTTTGAAAAAATGTTCTTCAATCTATGCATCTATCCATAAACCAACGTGAGCAGTGGAGTACTTCTCATCTTTGCTTTCAGCGATGAGCACATTCTAGGGGTAATATCAATTATTCCCAGAATAAAAGTTGCTTTGAGTTAAGCGAGCATGAGTAAGCGCGGTGCGAATCAGCGTTTGCAAACGTTCTTGACAAGAACGTTTCAAGTGATGTGGTGAAATTCTATATGAAAACAAATTTGCTGTGGTGAACTTCTAGAAAACGAAAGATTGCTCCCACTTTCATACTGTTTGCTTTAGATCAGAAGGTTTAGAGATCGGACAGCACATTGAATCACCGATCACAAACTCTGCACTTATCTCTCAAGTCCACCTTATCAGCTCATTTCGCGCCGAACCATCTTGAAACAACAACGGAAATGGAGGTTAGTTCATAAACACTTTACATCGTAAAATATTCAAAGCTAAAGGGTTCAGATGCGCGCAATAATTAGCTACCTGGTGCTGGCTATAGGCGTTGCTTTGGCCATAGCTGGATCGGTTATGCTTGGAGTTGGGATTTCTCGGAGTAACTCGTCCAAAGATTGTTCTATTACGAATGCACCTCCTAGTAAGGCTCAAACTACTCTCATGTCTACCACTACCCGCGCTGGTGGGCCAAACTTCATCTCAATAAGACGAATTTATCTAATGTGATAAATAACAAGTCGTTATAGCTACCGATTCGAAAGCGATTTCACAAATGATCCAGAGCCGTATCGATCCTGATCGTATAAAACAGAATCTTCGAGATTTTACAAAGCTGCCACATATGGCAGGAACGGACAACAATGCCAAAGTGCGCAAATCCATCGTGGAGAAGTATATTGACGCAGGATTGGAAAGTACGTTTACAAAATGAATCTTTAACTTAAACGTCAAGTCCTCATACTTTTCTTCTCTAATCTCCATGTATTAAAAAATAAAAGTATTGCAAATGGTGTGGCTCGATAATTTTTTCGTAAAAATTTTTGGTGCCAACTGGCTGCTTAAAAGGAGTTTTTTCGGAGAGTGTGTGATAGTTCGAAGATATATTGTAGAAAAAAACCAGAGAGCATGGCAACCGTAATGTCCCTCTTGAGGAGAATTTTCGTGCCTGCTTTCCCCAACCGAAAAAGTTTGCAACTGGTGCCTTATTACGTAAAATTTTCTATTAGGGGGCGGGATAATAGGGTTTTTCTCTTCTCTTTTTTTATTTTGATTAATCGTCCCTTTGCTTTTTCTCGAATTTGTAAATAAGCTGGTCTGAAAAAATTGTAGGTATCTTTGCTTTTCTCTTATTGTTGCTTAATCTTTTAGGTATATCATATAGTAACTGATGTCACGCTTCGAGCGTTTTGAATAAATAGAAAATAGAAAACAGATGTGAAACATACCAGGAAAGATCCTACATTCAACGGTTCTGATCAAAATATTCCTAAAAGCACAACCTTACGATTCTAGATGTTCACACCGTAAAATACAACGTTCTCCTTTCCTATCCTCCGGATGCAGCGAATCCGAACTTGATGACGATTGAGGACTACGATGGAAAAGCTATTTTCACAAGTGAAGGAATCAGCCCACCTATCGTTCTTGATGAGCAAAGTGACAAAGGTCATTTTAACTACGTGTTTTTTCTCAAAGAGAAAGTGAAATAGCTTCTAGGCGCTGGTATACAATGGGTGGCTTTCTCTCCTAGTGGCACGGTAGTTGGAGATGTGGTTTACTGCGGATTTGCTACAGAGAAAGAGTTTCAGATACTCCAAAGCCACGGTATCAACGTGAAGGTGGGTTTTCATAAACCTTCACTTTTTGTGACTTCCTTATTTGATACCAATGATTTCAGAATACCATAGCTCTCATTCGATATGGTAGCATGTTCCGTGGAGATCAGGTGGCTACTGCTCAAAAATATGGCGCCATTGGTGCTATTCTCTATTCCGATCCTGCCGAAGTAGCTCCAAATGGGACTGCTGACGGTAAGTGAAAGGGTTGTTCGGCTTAAAGGCAGTGGCCCGGGAAAATTGCGAGTGCGAGCCTTTCGCACCTACATGGCCTTCTGGATCCGCTGTAGCCGAGACGGTGCTTGAAAATTCAAAAAATTGCTTTTTCGGTGTTTTTCATCCTTGAAGATTGCTGAGGGGACTGGGCGAGGGATATCCGCCAAAAACAGCGACTCGCTGCAGGATACTGTAACTCCACCCATTTTGGCGGCAATTGGCTGATCAGCTCAGGCAGCCAATTGCGACTCAGTTGGCGATCGCTCGCCCATCCCCTTCAGCAATCTCCAGGCCGGAAAACGTTATGAAATGCAATTTCGACTTTTCAAGCACAGCCTTGGACTCAGCACATCCAGAAGGCCAAGGAGAAATGAAAGTTCGTAATTGCAACTTCCCCGAGTCACTGCTTTTGATATATGCAACTTTCTTTTGTGTATAATGGCTAAAACTTGAGGAGCCCCTGCCCCAGCGGCAGATTGCATGATTCATTTGTAAGCAAGAAATCTATTTCTAAACTCTCGCCCATTACCGTACTCGATCACGTTGATTGGTCCTTTTGAGACGAGTACGGTAGGGCGGGAGTTTGGGTCACAAATGGGTTATATGAGCTGCCTCCTGGGTAACGGGCACTGCCCCCCCCCTCTTCTCCTCTTCAACATTTTCTAGACTCTTTAGGTAGCGTTTACGCCGGTACCGTATACATGCCGGCTCATGGTGTACAGCGTGGTACGGTAATCACACAGACTGGAGATGTTCAATCGCCTCTTTACCCATCAAAACCGAATCTTTGGAGAGCCGGATCCGTTGAGCAGGTAGCTATCACTATTCCCTCCCCTCCCCCCCTCCCTCACCCCTGGAGAATGGAACGAGGAATTTATGTTCTAAATCAGTTATACATTTATGCAAATGAATTATTTCTACTTGCAAAAGAAGGATAATGTTTTTTGTTTTCATTGAGTAAAAAATCAATAGCCTTGCAAAAAAATTCTCCTCCACCTTGCCCCCCTCAACTACGGAAATTTGTTCTCTCCCTCCCCACTTGCTTCACATCAAGAACAAGTGAGAACGAACCATATAGTCCATTTTAGGCTCGCAAAGACGGTATACTTCCATCTATCCCAGTAATGCCAATTTCGTACTCATCCGCTAAAGAATTATTTTCAAGATTAGGTGGACCTGCGGCGCCTGAGGCATGGAAAGGTCGGTAGAGTGTTCCGATACAAGAGCTCTCTATTTTCGCGTTTTTAGGAGGTCTGAATGTCCCATATAATTTGGGACCAAGATTGACCAATGGCTTCAAAACAAGAATTTCTGTTGGTGGACATTTTGAGGAAAGGTTTGGTAGATCCTCTTGGGATTTCTTCGAGAAGACAACTGTCACAATTGTTCCAGAGAGATACAAAATGTTATTGGTTACATAAAAGGTGCAGAGGAACCGGAACGCTATGTAATATTAGGGAATCACTACGATGCTTGGACTTACGGTGCTATGGACCCGAATGCTGGGACCGCAGTTCTGGCTGAGGTTGCTAGAGCTACGGTAGAAGTGATGTCACAGACAGATTGGCGTCCAGGTACTGTATAAAAGACTCTTGCTCCGCCCAGCTCAAAGCCTGACCAATCGCAGCCTACCGCTGACCAATCGGAGGCGCCGCGCTATGATTGGCGGCATTTTCAAATACTGCAAATTTCAGCGCGTTCAATAATGTTTGCCGCTTGGGATGCCGAGGAGTACGGTCTTGTTGGCTCAACGGAATTTGTTGAAGAATTTGCTGAAATTCTTACCAGACGTGCAGTGGCCTATATAAACCAGGACTGTTTCAAGGGCAATACAACTCTGTAGGAATACTGTACTTCAGAAAGCACCCTCTGAGCAATCGCCTATCGAAATTATTCCAGATATCTGCAAAGTTCACCTTCGCTGCAGGACCAAGCCATCCAAGCCGCTAAAAATGTTCAGAATCCCAGAAAAGATGAGATTGCAGCTAATCGATCAACAGTTTATGATACATGGTAGCAAATAATCGATTTATTGATTTACGGTAATCGAAGAGATTCAGGCTGTACAATATGAAGGACCCCAAGTACCCTGATATTCCTGACATTGGTATTCCTATGGGTGGATCGGATCAAAAAGCGTTCCTCGACTATTTGGGGAAGTTCTTACTATCAATCGATATATTGATTGTTTTTGGTATAGCATGTTTTTTAGGTGTACCGTCTGTAAATTTCGCATTTATTGACATGGATAAGCATCATACTTATCCGCTCTACCACACTCTGTACGAAACACCATTTACTACAGAGCATTTGATGGATACCGACAATTTCGCTGTAAGTCAGGGACGGTCACATTTTTTAGATTCGGTTAATGTGAATGGGAAATGTGCTAATATTTTCAGATGCACCGAGCCATGGGGCAATTCTGGATCGAACTGGCTGTTCAGATTGCGGACGCTCCCACGATACCGTACAGGTAAGAGTTCGAGGCAGTGTCTACGCAAATTTGGGGATCTGGGTTTTTATCCGGGAACCTAAGCTACTGCTCAAGCCGCAGTATGGGCTCATTACTAGCCGATATATTCACTGATATTCTCCGCCCCCTACCGTACCTCTACGGATCAGTCGTTCTCGATTACGGTATATGCTGAAGTTCAGAGTCGAATTTCTCGGCTGCAAATGAGTCGAAGGAGGTGACGTTGCGATGGATAGCTAAGACTTAAATGGTTTCCACATAAAGAACTCATGTCAGATGAACTTATGTCCTCTAGCACCATCTAACATCTTGTGGCATAAGTCATACATCTCGTTTGGACCATGATATTTCAGCCTAACCACCCTCGCTACTAAAATTGAACGAGACTATATCACGGATTTGGCTGGAGCAATAATGTCATTGGATATGACCTCCTATACCGATGCTGGATACAAACAACTAAAACAAATGGCCAACACAGCTCAAGTATGTTCATATTTACGTGCAAGATGCAGTAGTACACGGTATCATATTGTGATCCGCTTGGCCATTTCGATGCTAGCCTGTTCTTCATGTTTTTCTAACACTCCATTTTTGCGGAACTAGGGGTATAACTTGTTTGGCGGGATATAATTCGGCTTGTAGTCTTCGTAGGTTACTGTAACGGTACAAAAGTACCGCTTCAATATGATCTTGAAAACTTAAATTTCACATACTTTTTTGACATGATCCGTTTTTCAAATAAATGCTTATTCTGGGTACCCTTTGACGATTCAGCTGAATTTGCGGCTGGAAGGCGGGGCATTGTGACCTAGTTGAGGCTAGAGATTGATTCAGAGCACGATCGCGAGAGAGACGCAGAATGCCTCGCGGGCGCGAGCGGGCATAATTAGGTCACAAAGCCTCGCCTTTCAGCTGTCAATCCAGTTGAATCAAAGTTTATATAATTGTTATAGGCTTGATTCAAGATCGTCGTTTTACGCTTCTGCGGATTTACGAATTCTAAAGTTTATTTTAAGAAATTAGTGGACGCTTGTGGCCTCTTTGAAAGTTTTCGTGTGCCCCGAACTGAGGACGTTCTCTTCAGAAGCCGCTACAACGATAAACTTATAAAGTAAGCAACAGTCTAGTTGGTGATTCAAATCACGTATTTTTGAATATTATGGTGCATGTGCGGTGCTAACAACACTTGCGCGGGAAGGAAAATTCCATGCTTATAATGCCGAGAACCTGCACTCAAAAAATGGTTGAAGAACACCCATACTAAAGTCTTTTCGTCTCGTTGCCATTTCTTACGCGCAAGTGTTGTCAACACCGGAAAGGCACCACCTGTCGAACCCAATGAACTGTCATTTTATTCTTTCAGTTTCGAACGCTGCTTTGTGAATCCACGAGGAGTCCCGGGCGATCCTGCTGCTCGGCATCTGCTATTTTCAGTAAGCAAGAGTGACAGCTACTCAAGTTCGGTGATGCAGCAAGTGTACAAAGTTGTAAGTTTTCCGTTTTTCTTCATTTGATCCGAAAAAAAAGTGAATTTCAGCTCAATGACATGGCAGACGCTTCTACGGGCGAGTTACCAAGTTTGAGGGACGAGCTTGCTAATCAAATCTCGATTGTGCATAACTCATTGTTGTGCGGGATGAACGTGCTTGCGGATGAGATATAAGACATCAAGAAGATTGTGTATAGAGTTTTACTAAATAAATTTTATGATTTCACAATCTTTTCTCTGGAAAAATGGGTTCTTAGAAAGAAAAGAAGGAAGACCCTTCTATTTCATGGCATTATCTATGCATTAAAGAAAGTGACTACGTAGCATTGGACATATATTAGCTGAAAAACTTTCCAACAAGGTCTTAAGCTAGAGGAAAATAGCAGTTTTTTTTCCACATGAAGCGCTAAGTTAGACGCATTCATCCAGTGCGCTGGCATTCAAAGACCTTATTTGGCACATTTTCTGGGGAAAGTACTATCACCTAAATCTACACGCATAGCAAAGTTCGTGAATGCATCCTTTGGACAGTTGCTTACAGTTTGCACTTACAAAGGAAGCCGTTTTAGTCAAAGTGGCTCTCTCAGATAACACCTATGTCACTTTGTAGAGCATCGAAGGGTGATTATAAATCTGTCTTCCTTTCCTTCGAAATAATTAATTGAAAGAAGTTATGAGGGTTTGAATGTCTAAATTTGTCATGCTCTAAGTGGCATAAAATAAGAGAAAAGCCGTTCAAAAACACCGCATATTTCCACAGACTGTGTTCCTTCTCTATAATTAACTAGCCGACATTCCCGGTCCAGCCCGGGCATTGGCAACTGACCTGGCGTAGTGATCAAAACGTCTTCGAACTCGCGATTCATCCCTCACTCTTCATTTCAATTCTCGTTCCCCTTTCCATCTTCCTTCCTGTTTCGCTCCTGGTTTGCACTGCATCGCTCGTGGCATCGTAGTTGTTGTCCTCCTTCTTGATCGCCTCTCTTCGTGACCACACCGCATCGTCTTCGCCGCAAAATGTAAATGGTCTTTACCGCTCTCTTCTACTTCACTTGGGGAAATGATTTGATGGTAATTGAAGAGCTTTTATTTTCTTGGATGTAAGCAAACAAATCAATAAATCGATAGAAGGACCCAGCGAGTCGTCGAGAAAAGTAGCCTATCTTCTGCGCCGTGGCTTGTTTATAGGAGGGAGAGCCTTTTCAGCCTTTTTCAGCCTTTTCGGTTCTATACAAAAGAGTCTTTAAGCCACAAACATCCTTGCGAACAAAGGTACAGTGTTTGAGTTATACATATACAGGGTGTCCCAAAAAAATGTATCGAACGTTTGATCGTTAATATCTCTCTTCTGAAGAAGTCTTTTCCCTTGCTTCAGGTATCAACCTGTAGAGCTGGCTTCAACTTAGATTTGCATTATAGAACGAATCACTCACCTCTCTTCATTACTGTAGGATTACGTTAGAAACTTCAAAGAGGGTTTTAAGCAATGAAAGGCCATATTTTGCCCCAGAAAGGAAACAAAACAGCCTGAAAACTTTTACACTGGGCTAATTAGAGTTGCTGATTGTAACTGTAGAGTTCCCAATTTATTATGATGCTTCATTGGAGAGTTATGCCAGGTAAAATGTAGCGGCCACTTTTTCAATGTTCCTAAGAAGTGCGGTTACACCGTTTAGAAAGCTTCGTAATCTTGTGAATAGTTGAGTATTAAACTCAGCGTCCATAAAAACCCTATTACACAAGTTTTCACTTTTTCTGAAAAATTTTGAAATGGCAGCTTTTTCCACATTGACACCATATGTTTCAAGTTTCTACCGTAATCCTACAGCAATGAAGAGAGGTGGGAGATTCGTTTTATAATGCAAATCTACGTTGAAGCCAGCTCTACAAAACGGTACCTAAAGCAAGGCAAAAGACTTCTTGGGAAGAGAGATATTAAAGATCAAATGTTCGATACATTTTTTGGGACACCCTGTATATAGATATACTTGACCGAAATGGACTACCTTATTTCAGCTGCTTTCCTACAGTTCCGTCAATTTTTGTGCCACTTACAGCGTGGTATGTCCGGACATTTGAACAATCTAGCTTCTTTCAAAAAGTCGTTTCGCAGAGAAGGGAAGCAGATTTGTAATCAGCGTTTAGAGGCGCATCTTGTGATATAGGTGTTATATGGAAATGCTGCTTCGATCAAATTTTCCTTGTCAGGATTCATTAGGTTGGAAACTAAGTTTTGCAACTCTTTCAACAACTTTCCTCTCACTGAACATGGTGCTTTCAAATTTTGTCATTGTATTGGTTATGACATAAGCTAATAGTGCAGCTCTGTTCTGTCAAATTCTGGCGCAGCGAAGTTTATGGTAGGTATATGGTATAAGGGAAAAATTTCCAAAATTCGACAGATTCAGCTGAAAGTTGGCATAGAGGGGTTATTAGACATGTT
>CATQJL010000316.1:33528836-33702050 GCA_958299035.1 Cylicocyclus nassatus
TGCATACGCCGTCCCTTATCCGGCAGGAGCTGCACCACTAGTTGGACAAGTTATGCCTACCGAGGCTATGCCATACTGGGTTGATATGCCAGAGCGTGTAGTATATGTATCAGCTATGCCTTCACCACCTCTCGCCATACCTTCACCACCTCTTACACCACCATGTCTACCATCGCCATTACCTCTTGCGCCATCCTGTCTCTTAATGCCATCCCCACTTTCTCCCCTTTCTCCACTTCCTCCTCCCACACCTCCACTTTTTTACCCGCCGTTTTACAATACCATGGGGCACTCGGTCTTGATTTATAACGTGCAGAACTGGGTTAAATAAAACTTTAATGTCGAAAGCCTAATCCAAGCAAAAGCGCAGCACACATGTGATAGCTTGTTGATAAAAAAAGACTACCTGGGAAAATACATGATTCCTCTGAACATTTACATAAATGTGCTGCTCCATACAGACCACTCAAACTTCAAGTACGCCAACTTAATGTTAACTTAAACCACTATATCATATTAACTTAGTACGCATTGTGGTAGGACGAACTTTGCCTCCATATCACGCCAGTGTGGCTGATAGTTGATGGCAGGGCCCGGCACCGATGGTTTGGGGTCAAACTGGACTTCGTTTTTGGAGTTTGAAGCAACGGGGACATCGTTTTTATGAGATCCTGGAGGAATCACCAAAAAACACGACGAACATGTCAGGTTTTACGAGTTAAACGTGTTCCTTCGCAAGCGCGCGATTTTCAAATGGGAGACTCAAACAAACAAATGGCTTGTTTACAGCGCACAAACAATCACATGGCTCCGAATCTGGACTATGTGTATACAATATTACTCCAAACTATGTTATGTAAAAAGTTCCCAAAACTTATGTGTCCTGATATCCTTTCTCGGATTTGTTGGAAACTAGACCAACTACCAAACCAACTGGGTTGGTTCGGAGCATATATATCGGAGAGTTCACATAAGTTCTGGACATTTTTGATTTGGACGATTAGAACGGTCAAAAATCTATCATATAGTGAAGAGAGCGGATCAAACCGTTGCCTCTCCCCTTTTTTGAGTCAAAAGTAGTATAATTCTACGTTGATAGATATCGCGCTCCAATCACACTTGCGGTGTCCTTTGAAATATTTAGCGAAAAATGCATCGCAGGATTGTTGAGGCTACAGATTTGGTTGGCCTAGGAGATTTTCGACATTCCCAGCATCAAAATGATGCTATACCCAATGGCAGAGCCTTTAATCGACTCGAAATGTTTTCTTTTTGCTTCTTTGTTATATTACATACCTCAAAATGCGCTTTTTTCGCTTTTTTTGCTATTTTGGCTGAATAAGGGTTTCCCTACTGATTTTTACATCAAGAGGGACTTCGTAAATTTTTGCGAAGGCATGGGGGACTTCGTTTCCTAAAAACCTCCAAACCAACGCGTGCCAGGCCCTGATTGGTGGTTAAAATGTCTCAGCAGGATTGAAGAGTTTTCCTACCGTTATTTGTGTCAACCGTGACGAAAGCAGATGTCAATGGACGTTACTGCTTTACAAAGGGTTTTTTTCAACAAGCTCTGTTTGCCTTAGCTATGAGTAAGCGGAAAGCCAATTGCAGAGTGTCTTTTATAGAGGGTGTGAACTGAGTCACACACTAAGATATTGGGAAAGGCTTTTCCAGCAAGCCCATATCTATACTTTGGCAGTTATGCGCTTGCCTCAATTCTTGCTTTTAACAAAATATTTTCCAGGAGACACACTTGTGAAGCAATGTTGGCTGTTGTATAAGATAAAAATACTAAAGATTTTTACGCGGTTCAAATGGTACTCCGCGGTAACTAAAAAGCATGCCTGAACGCTTGTTTTAAGATAGCAGATACATTGTAATAGCCACGATTGTTTCTGCCCTAACCTTAAGTATAAACTGACCTGAAAGCAGTGTGGCCTGACGAAATTTGAGGCCCGAATTACGACATCCCCGCTGAGAGGAAAGGAGAGCTTAGAAAGAACGCTTCTTTCGCTGTTTCAGATATCCGCATTCTTTTCTGTCTAGCCTCTTATAAAAATTCCCATACTTTGATGCTTGAGCATGATGTATACTGGACAATTGTCATGCAACTTGAAAATCTCACTGTTTTGTATAATCCTGGAGAGATTTCTTGCTTTCGAAGTCGTCTATCTTTTCGAAAACTCAAGGATTTTACTATTGTGATGAAGATCTATTATGGTAGTACTAGACATATTTTCGACAAGACAAACGAAATGTAAAGGTCGTGAGTCTTTTTTTGATTAGTCATAGTTCGCGAAGAGCTTGTGGTTTATCGAAGTTTTTGATACTGGAGAGTTTCGCATATTTCTACTACAAAGATTCTTAGCAGTGCACTAATCTCCTTAGTGCAGCTTTACATAGGTTTTATAGGAAGATAAGCGACTTCAAAGACAAGTGGTTATCTCCTGGAGAACTTCGAAAGAGATCCTCAGGGAATCACCGCTTGTTTGTGATTCCTCAAGGAAACTGGTACTGATTGTATCCAGGCATCATAAGAAGTATACAGGTATTATTGCAACAAGATATTACGCGTCCCTTTTAGCTCCCCTACTGCGAAGTTGTGCGCACACACGGGCCTAACAATAAGACGTCGCTGCTTTTTCACGTTGGCGGCTCCGTTTTAGTCGTCGCAGAAGTGCTCATGCACACGAGCCTAAGCCTTCCAATATCATGTAACCGTCTCACTCTGCTGCTCTCTCTCTCCCCTTCCATTTTCTCGTAATCCATTCGATGCAACGCTCCTGGAATAAAGTTACGTTACCTGACTGCCTTGTTGCGAGTCATCGCGTGCAAAGCTGCTTCATGTAAGCCACTGCTCAAGCCGAGTTGTGCAGAGTTGTCATTCTTGATCTTTCTTACATGGAACATGAACGTTAAAAATGCATTGGATAAATATTAGGAGACAAATCCCAATTGAAAGTGTGCATTATGGTCGCCAATGTAATGTGCAGGACCAGGCAAGGGTCGCTGATGGATACCTGAGGGTTGAGCTAGACCTCGCAGCGCACGCACATGTGCAATGAGAGTTGGGCCAGACTGCGCGACGTTCGCAGTGTGTGTGCAGCTCATGTGCATAAAAATATGAGATGTACGCTGCGTACTCCGTCAGTGTGGCCCAAACCTGAGATTGCCATTTCGTAATTCACAATTTCCCTCTCATTGCCTTAGGTGAATAGCTCTCCTCCACTAACAGTGAGTTGTTTTGGATCCTAACAAAATAGAAGAGGAAGAATAAAATTTAGTTGTTATCTTATGGTGGTCTTTGAGCGTAGAACAAAATGCATGTAAAAATTCTTACGTAAACTGAAACTCTTGCTCTCTGGGTGCTATTAACGTTGCAACTGCAGCATAACTCCAAAAAGCTGGGCAGAAATTTTACATATTTTCATGGAATTTGATATAATTTGTTTTTGCTCCTCATGTTCGCATATACACAAATTTGGAGAAATTTCATAATTGTGCATGACAGACTGGTTATTCGCATTATCCAGTACTGCGCAATTTTCGAATAAAAAATAGCATGCTTCTAAGTCATATAGTTTTCACAATTTTTTCATACTTTGTTACTTCGTAGTCTTACATTTATACGGGATTTGGTATCTCTGCGCTGTAAACGAGTCGATTGTTTATTTTTTAGTGCAAAGAAACTTAGTTTTTGAAAGGCGTGCTTTGAGCAAGATTGTGTTTGAGCACGTCAGCTGTACGAAGGATGGTTTATTACGGATGGAAATGTTCAAAGGTTATCTAGCAAAAGCCCCACTACGATAACTGATCTGCCCTCCAACTTGACTTTTTGCCAACCTCGTGAAACTATGCCCTAAAGACTGCGGGATTTTGTCAAATTCGAAATTATGAAAGCTGAATTCGAAACGAGTAGGGAAACTCAACCCGCCACTTTGGGCGCCTATGCTGACATCCGATTTTTTTTTAAATGCTGTTGCATGCCATTCCAGAAGTTGTCCAGGCAACCAGAAATGGCGAAATTTGTTCCTCTACCCACGCTACAGACTAAATCACCCAGGATCAGTCTCGCGTAGGCATTTCTCGCGACGCACATTGTTGCTTGTGGTTTTCCTTAAAGGCAGTAGCTCGGCAAGACTAAACATCTCAAAATTTTTTTATGGAAGGTTGCTTGCATCCCAAACATGAGAACGGAGCAGGCCCGAGCACACAGCATGCTGCCGCTGCCTAGAAATTTGGCCTTAAATTACACGCGCTTAGACGGTTTGCTATATCTCTCACATCAACAGAGGCGACGCAGCAATGTTACGTACATGGGGGTACACAACCTAGGTCTCTTATCATAGCGGGAAGCGTCCAACTCGTCCAAATTCAAAACAAAGGGCCTTGGAAAATACTGTTTTTCGCCATTTTCGCGCTCTTCAGGGTGGATTTTCGGAATCAGAGCGTCGAATTACCCAGGTAGGCGAAATAACCACAGATTGAGGATTTGCCAAGCCACTTCCTTTAACGCACAGTAAAATTTATACGCCCATACCACATCATCGCTAGCTGCCGCAGGCGGGCGCGACATCGCTGGACCAAGGCCTTTTGGAACAGTTTTTGAGCACGTTTTTAGGGAACGGCCATAGGTTGCCGGCAATGGTTGTCGAGGTTGCCGAGGTTACTGGGGTTGTCGAGGTTGCCAGGTTGCTGGGGTTGCCGAGCTTGCCGGCGTAGCCGGTCGGACCTCATGAGAGCCTCCACGTTTGCACGCTTTTTAGGATGTCTCTAGCCCCGGCAACGCTGGCAACCTCGGCAACCGTTGCCGGCAACCTATGACCGTTCCCTTGTATGTTATCCTGAGTATGGAGTAGTGTGTGGAGTTTCATGTGAGATTTCGCAATGACAAGCACACCTTGTAAAACATATGCTCGCTACGTGCCTTAAACTCCCGCATCAAGGGGTGGATTACAGCATTTCTTTTCAATAAATTTTCGTCAAGTGTTGTTCTAAACAGTATATATATATGACCAGACGTGGCACTATAAGTTCATAAAAAACGTTTGAAGGAGGCTCGCGCTCATTGCCGTTTTTGACAAGTTTGCAATGCTTTGGGACCCAGTGTTTTCCACCCACTCCGCGCAATGTTGTTCAAAGTGCGTGGACGTTGGATTTTGCACAGCTTGTACGATGCATTCCTATGTTAGTACTGTTTAAATTAATTGACTCTTGATATAGCGCGCTCATTCTTTGGCACTAAAGAGACTATGTTACTATGACTATGTTAGCTAATAAAGGCTGATTAATTAGAATAAGTTAGAGAAAACCTACGCGATTTCCGATTGGTGAAATAAAGCTCCGCTAGTTTGAAGCAAAACGCCGTGCACAGTCTAATCGAACGCGTCGATCAGAAATGTAACACAATGTTGCTAGGGCCTGAAAAAGGTTAGCTACAATAAAAGAAGATATAGGTTGGGTAGAAGAGGTATGGCGTTGTGAAGTTACTAAAGTCGCTTTGTTAAATCTGCTGCAGAAATGACCCAATAACTTAGGCATCGATCTTGTTAAATTTCGCCGACAGTTTGTAGTTGCTATTACCATAAGAAATCTACTATAGTGGTCAAGATTTGTCCGTAAAAATTTGTGACTCTACTCTCCATACAGCATACACCTACAGTAACCTCCGCATGCAAGCGCGGAACTCGATAACAATGACTGCTGCTTACAACATAATCTATAACACATCAAAGATCGAAGATCGTTCATACTTAATAAAGATTGAGTGTGCCATATCTAGAAAGAAAAGAAGAGAGTTACAGTAGAAGTTGTGCATATAAATTTCCAACTTGAACTGAAACATAGCATACGAAGCATTTTACCGACTTGGTAAACGCGCAAACTAATTGCTAAGATTTGGTAAAATAGTTTTGATGCATTTGCATCAAAAAGCCAAATGAAACATGTTTCGTCTTTTTGAATACCATTCTCAAGCTTGGTATGAGTAAACACGATACGATTGATTTGCTCTTCTCTTTCGCTTTCCTTGTTTTGATCATTATGGTATTGAATTTTGAAAACGCACTAAGATTGCTTTGAGGGACCAAGAGCAATAATCAGGGTTATGGTGCTAAGGCTGTGAGATGATGCAGAGACTTAACTCAGAGCAGGATCACGAGAGTGGCAAATGAACATAGGTGAAAAGAATTTTTTTCCACTAACCATCTTCACGAATTTCCGCTTCATCCTGCCAGTTGCGTATTTTGTTCGATTGGAGCGCGCTTTCTCACCAAAAGACCGGCGTCGCTGTTTTCCCGGATCCTATCAAGGAGGAGAGAAAATGTTTCGGAATTTTTTTATATACTATACTAGAAGTTCTTTTATATACTAAACTAAAAGTGTAGAACAGGTATGTAAAAGTTTTAAGAAACTCATCTAGTGCAAATTTTGCCGACCTCAGGTGGGTATCAGGTTAAGCACGCTCTTTATTACACATAAGTTTTTCATAAGTTTTCATACTTTGTCCCTTAGTCCAACTTCAGGTACACCCAAATTTCGTGCCTGATTGTCATCTGTAGTTGTGATAAGTTGTAATAAAGAGAGATTTTCAGAAAAAGGCTTGTCAAACTTTAGTCACATAATTTTTCCACAATATCCTGCACTATGCTCCTTAGTTTATGTCCGTTTATACTTTAAACTCTCAGTCATTTCGCTATGTGTGCGCTGTAACCGAGACATTCAACTAAAAAAATGATTTTGGGAGATGACGCACGAGCAAGATCGTGTTTTTGCATGTCAATCGTGCAGAAACTCGTGGAGAGAGTGTATGCACATGTAGATATTTAGTACTTATGATATCCCCTTCATTTCCATCCAAAGCGATTTCCAGTTTGACATTTGCCAACCTCATGCCGGGCCCTGACTCAGAGAGATGCTTTTTGAGCATCCTTTCTCCATGGATTGTGAAATCTAGGAAATTAGTTACTTTAACGAGTGATATTCACGTGAAAGTTGGTGCAGAAAATACTTATAACAATGTTGCCTGTGTTGCTCTCCTCATTTTTCTAACAAGGGAGTGATACTTGGTCGAAGTGGTGTTTCTATAGAAATTGTACCGTTTGATGCAACTGGCTTGGCACCATTGGGGCGGGGTTTTGTGATCTAATTGAGGCCTCTCGCGCCCGCGACGCAACTGCGTCTCTCTCGCGCGAGTGCTCTCTTATCATTATCTAGCCTTAATTAGGTCACGAAGCCCCGCCTTTGCCGATGCCAAGCCAGTTGAATCAAATGATATACTGCCTTATAGAGCATGCAACGCTAATTCCATATCTGCTTTCCTTATCTACGAAGCGCTTCTAGGAGAGGAGTTATGAAAATTTTTTGATGCAAAAATTCGAAAGTGCGACTACAATAAAATCATTCAGGACTTTGATCCGTGAGCTCAAGTGGGGCCATGATTACTACAAGGACCTTTTATGCAATAAACACTTTCAATCTAATGAATTCATGTTGGTCATTACCCCTATCAGGAGCCGAAAAGATCTTAACACCCGTTTTTACCTCAGCCCAATCATTGAACCTTGTAAGAAAGCGTTGACATGGAAGATGAATTTATCTTATATATAAAGCTGAATGTCTGTTTGTATGTATGTATGTCTGTATGTATGTGTGTACGTATGTTCCGAATAGAAAATTCCATTTCTGAACCGATCCGGACCAAACTTGGCACACATACACTACGGGCCCCGGCGGGTGTCATAGGCTACTTTTCGTCATCGATCGATATCGATTTTATCGATTTTTATCGATTTTTTTGCTGAGTTCACCTACGGGGCTGGGAGTTGGCACAGGGGGGTAATCGAGCATGGGGATTCCGAATACAATATTGGTTTTCAGGATTATCGATTACTTTTATCGATTTTATCGATTTTTTTGCAAAGTTTGAGCTACGGGGCTGGGAGTTCGCACAGGGGGGTAATCGAGCATGGGGATTCCGAATACAATATTGGTTTTCGGGATTATCGATTACTATTATCGATTTTATCGATTTTTTTGCAAAGTTTGAGTTACGGGGCTGGGAGTTGGCACAGGGGGGTAATCGAGCATGGGGATTCCGAATACAATACTGGTTTTCAGGATTATCGATTACTTTTATCGATTTTATCGATTTTTTTGCAAAGTTTGAGCTAGGGGGCTGGGAGTTGGTACAGGGGGGTAATCGAGCATGCTGATCACCCCCAAGGGGGGTGATCAGCATGCTCGATTACACTCCTGTGCCAAATTCCAGCCCCCTAGCTCAAATTTTCAAAAAATCGATAAAATCGAAAAAGTAATGGACGATCCTGAAAACTAATATTGTGTTCGTAATCTGCATGCTCGATTACCCCCCTGTGCAAACTCCCAGCCCCGCAGGTCAAACTTTACAAAAAAAATCGATAAAATCGATAAAAGTAATGGACGATCCTGAAAACTAATATTGTGTTCGTAATCAGCACGCTCGATTACCCCCCTGTGCGAACTCCCAGCCCCGTAGCTCAAACTTTACAAAAAAAAATCGATAAAATCGATAAAAGTAATGGACGATCCTGAAAACTAATGTTGTATTCGGAATCCCCATGCTCACTTCGCCCCCTGTGCCAACTCCTAGCCCTGTAAGTGAACTCTGCAAAAAAATCGATAAAAATCGGTAAAATCGACATCGATCGATAACGAAAAGTGGACTGTGACACCCGCCAGGGCCCGAAGTGTATGTGTGCCAAGTTTGGTCCGGATACGGCGGAGCCGGGTAAGCCAGCTAGTTACAACATAAAGTGCATTCTCTTTGGTGCAATGGCAATTTCAGACGAAAAGAACACGCTAATGCAGAATTTATTTGCCATCGAAAAAAAACAGAATTCTCGAGAATGATCAAGGAAAGGCGGGGAAATATTGCTCGAGCGTGACGTTAGGAAAACAACGTTTTGAAGAGTTGCGGCTCAATTTTGTGCTTAATTTTGAGAATCTGGATGCGCATACTCATCTTTGCGGAGGAAAGTCTTAACATTATTTCGTATTGTAATGGCATCGGAAATCTCAACAAATGAGTATCTTTTCAGCGTGTAGCTGGTGAAAATAAAGTTCCAGCTTTCGGCTTTCATTATTTTTTCAGGTATATTTACACAGCATTATCTTTCAATTTACTTCTTGTACCAAAATGGATGAATGAGAGAGCAGAATTTCTAAGGAGTGCCAGTTTCACTGTCACGTGATGATACACTAAATTCACAGTTGTGGTGTCGTATTTCATGGGTCAATCCCCACAGCGTTCATTTGCAAACGAGGAAATGGTCAGAACTTAACCCAGTCATTCCAAATCTGTACATTATCGGACTCGCCTTGAAACGCTAATTTTGTATATATATTTTTATCTGCCAAGCAAATATCTGGGAGGGGTTATGAGCGTTCAATTATGAGAAATTTTTAATGGATTTGTGAAAGGCTGTTGATGGCGCGGATTTACAGTGGCTATGGATATTTTAATAGCAAGAAAAAAGCACATTCACCATAAAACTGAATTAGTGCTTTGGAAATCTATTTCATGGAACATGACTACAGGACACTTGACAAATCGCGCATTTGAACGTTCATAACTCCTTCCAGAGAGAGAGAGTTATGAAAAACGTTCAAACGCTTGGCAGATAACAAACATAAATTTGTGATCAGCGTTTCAAGACGAGTTCGATGATATACAGCATGCTTGATATGGTTGGGTTAAATTCTGACCATTTCCCTGCTAAGCACCATTCAAATTAGACTAGAAAAGCACTTTAGGAAATAATGTTGTATACGTTTACTATAGCTAGCAACTTCAAAAATCAATTTGTATTGGAGTTTGAGGGTATGGACATCCAAAGAGTGATTCGTCTACGCAAAGTGAAATTTCAAATTTCTACCAGTTGCTCCAGAGATTGTATTGGATTTGAGAAAGTCGCTACGCAAAATTGGCATAACATCAAAACTTTAATGGTAACGTTTTTGTTCATTCACAGAAAATTTTTTACTCAAGAATCTCTGTGTGCAAATCTTCATATAGAGATGTCTGGAAAGCAAAAAATTCTATGATGTATGAGCGTATCCAAACCGGACATACCACTTCTTTACAATGACTGCTTTGAGATAGGCGCTCTTGAAACTAAGTGATCTGTCATTTCTCACATTATATGTATCATTTTCTAGTGGCGGAGCAATGAACTGAACAAAGACGGCACTAATGTGTGATATCAATTATGTCTTAGGTCGAAATTCTTGCAGCAAAAGTGCACAAGTTACATGATTGGTTGACTTAATGTGCTAACAAGTGAAATAAGTCAAAGACAAAGCTTGTTCTTATGAGGAAATGATAACAGTCTAGGTTGTCGATTGAACACTAGGTGTTCGGCGGCAGCTCGGCAACAATTCTTGCACAGCGCACAGCGCTGTACCGGAACTGTTCCGAAACTTACGAATCAGTATGAACCTAGTCTATCGCGACTACTGACTTTGAACGCTAACGCTATTAAGACCCTTCTCTTGTAAGTAAAGTAACATCTCAGCGTTTACTTTCGGCTTGACTCTATGATATATTGCATCATATCTATCCCTACTCTGCGTCAGGACACTGTTGTGACTTTTCTCGCCCCGTTGCGAATCCTGGCTGTTTATTACAACAACTCGAAAGTTGAAAGCAGTGTTTGGCAACCGCAGTGCTCATGCTGAAGAATGTTCAAGAAAAGATGAAGGTACTTTTGACAATTGATACATAAAATCCACTACTGGCCGTATTCATCAACGAACCCGACGGGTTCCGCTACCCGGTCGTTGGACTCAATATATGAGGTCGGATTCGAAGTTGGTGGATTTCCGAACCAAGCAGCACTTTTTGTAAATATCGAAACAACACACTTAAAAGTTCTCTCAATTTTTTCAAATATAACTCAAGCAATTCTCGAATTTGATTCGGATGCAAAGTCCATCCCAGAGAGCGAAGCAACCTTTGAGAATCAATCAACTCCGGGTTTCTCGAACTGAAGCCAATTTGAAAAATTGCGGACGCTACTAAACAATTGAATTTTATGTCTTTGCCTGCAGAATATGAATTAGCGGATTGCGCACTCGCTCGCTGCTGTATTTGCATAGGCTAAAAATCGAGCAAATGAAAATTTTTAAAGGCAGTGTCTCACCAAAGTTGAGGTCGCGCGGATCTTTACATATTCTATTATAGGGACCTCTAGATAGGCCACTGCAACAACTCCCACTCAATTTGACCCCCTCCACGCTGAGAAAAATTCGCTCAAAGTGGTACGCGGAGAGCCAGCTGGTACGCGCGAACGACTCCTTTGGTCTCCCCCCTTACGCGTTTGAACATGTCCCTCCACTTGACATCCCCTCCCCTCTGTTGCTGCCACTGCGGCCAGGGTTGAGCGTGGGGTCAGGCGCGCCCGACCTGGGGGGTCGTACTGGGGTAAGACAGAGGGGGGGGGGTCGTGATTAGGAATCGAATTCGTTCGATTGAGGAGATACTACGATTAAGGTGAAGAAGAAAAGCGCTAGTTTAGTGGATATCGCGACCTCACCAGTACTGAAGGAATGAACGGTCTTAAACAGCATACTGATTGATTCCACAATCGAAGTTTCGGCCAAAACTCAAATCTTCATCTTCTACCTTGACATATTATAAATTCATCAAGGAAGCTTGCCGTGTGAAATGGGTATCATTTCCGAGCACGTCAAATTACCTCTATGAGCCCTACAAACCATTATTTACTGCATTATTTAGTGTTTCTCAACGACTAAAAAGCGTGATTTTCAAACATGATTGACTTGTTTTCAAAAGTGAGAAAAGTCAATTTTTTTGTACTCGTAACAAGTATTGTTCCCTACTAGTCCAGGCTAAAAATCGCGCTTTGTATCGCTTGCAAATAGTGGAGTAAGAAATAATGCCAAAATTCCAACCGGCGCGTTTTTCGCCATGACTGCTTCAACTCCACGGATTACCACAAGGCCGAAACAAGTCGAATCAAGTCCAAACACTTACTGTGGAATCTTCGAGGGTTGTGCTAGCGATTCACTTAAAACTTGAATAAAAAAGCTTCTTCAATGATAAAGTTAATCGGGTCAGGCGCAACCCCACAAAAGGTCAGGCCGCCTGAGCTTTTGAGGGGTTGCGCCTGACCCGATTAACTTGTTTTCAAAATCTAAAAATCGCTCCATTTCTGCTATAAGTATTGAACTCAAAGCCTCTTCTTGCAATACTGCAAATTTGGAGCCAAACAATACACCCCTGTGGGAATTATAGCTCTAAAAGTAGGGCTATTCAAAATCCAAAACTTGCCGTCAAGTTGCGTGTGCTGTGCAATCGCAGAAAGTCGACCTACAAATCTCCAAAAAGCAAGAACCTCCCAAAAACGGCTGATATCTTCGTATTATTACAGCCTGAGGTCCTGGAGGTGAAGCAGAGGGGTCGTTTAGGAGCTTTTACTGGGGGGGGGGGTCGTTTTGGAAAGATTTGTGCCTGACCTCTTGCTCAACCCTGACTGTGGCTGAGCCTGAAGTTGGAAGGTACAACTCGTCCACGTTGCTTCCACGGGGCCTCCAGAAAACGGGTTTTTGGGAACTTCATGCGATTTTAAGCCCATACAGTGCTAGACAGGGTCCGACAGGCATGCAAAATGCAAAAATCTCGACAACCAAATTTTGGTGAGACACTGCCTTTAAGCTCTCATCGAAGCGATGCTCTGCTGTTCTCACTAAGTTATCATACTGCAAGCCTCTAAAAGTACAACCAGCAAGTTTTTAGCTCTGTACAGCTCTGTGAATACATTAAATGGTATATCGAATTCAACTTCTCTCACTATTGTCTTGTGCTAAAGCCAATGTGTCTTAAAAACTAAAGCTTGTAGAGAGCTGAAAATCTATGGATGTGCTTTCTAAAGGTTTGTGGTGTACATTTGCATATAAGGAAACAGCATACCGTCGTTTTCGTGAAAGCAAGAAAATTTTCGTTTTTTCGGCAGCACGATAAAATGCAGCAACCATTCATATGTGAATGGATGTGGAGTATGTATGCATAAGCGAGTGAGAGATCTAGCTCTCTTGGACGAAGAAACAAGTTCCTATTTTTTTAACATCTAAAACACCAGATTTCGTCTTCAGAATTCATGTGTACTGAGGCTGGTGCGAACTCCTCCACTTCAGATTGTACAACTTGCTTTGTTCTATCTGACGGTACTCTGCATTTAGATGTTACATAACAATGGGTGCAGAAAAATGGAAGAGGTTGATAGCATAAGCTGCAAACCGACGCGATGTTGTGTTTCAGATAAGAGGAGTATGTCTTATCAATCTTGAGAGAACTAATTTATTGTAAGAAGAATGCAGAGCTGTAGATCTGCAAGACTTGAAAGACAACTGCAAAGGTTAGGTGACATTATATTGCTCCAGGTAATGCTATTCATACACTTTACTTTAAATGCTGCATACATACTTTCGAGTTTTTTTGAACATTGGTTATATGCGATGTTGGTTTCAGCTTTCAAAAATCATACCGTACACTCGGAAGTCTACGGTATGATTTTTAAATGGCACCGCACCTGCTTACAAAAGCTACGCCCCTAAGCCTTCAAGAACTCTCAGCAAGTTTTTGGGCACTCGACAATTTCCAATTAAAGTAGCAAACAGTTCGATTCTAAGTTTATGTAAAGGTGTTCAATCCGCCAGCGGTATGCTTGCATGCTATATATAGTCAGTTCTGCTTTGATAAATTTGCCGTTGAAAAGAAAAACTTTTTTTTCATAACGGCAGATTTTTTTCACAATTACCACTCATGCATATACAAAGCGGTACTCAAGCATGATACTTCATCGGATAGATTGAATTTAGAATCGGTAATCCATTATAAATTATCCACTAGTACACTTCAGGACCAAATAAGAAGACATTTAACGCTAACGTTTTACTATCTCCATGTTGTCCAAGCTAGTCGCCACATATATAAGTACATATCAACCCTTTCAGTCTGAAAAAAAAAACCCCGTACAGATCTGTGTAACTTTTCTTATAAAATCCTTAGACCCCCCAGGTATTAGTGCTGTCATCCTTCAAGCTGGGATTCATTGAGAATCTGGACGTCAATGTTGCTCGAGTTTTTGTCAGTGCCAATGTGGATTCGCCAAGCTACACAAGAGGCATACAGGATTTAGTGGCAAGCGTGGCTTCTCCATTTTCTCGCATGAAGTTCCTAACATTACCTTTCCTATGCTGCTGTGCCTTAAATTTTGGAAATGCCCACATAAGGTCAGTTTTATCGCTCTTCATAAGAGTTGATGTTTTATGTCAAAATCAATTCGTTACAAAAATGTAGTAAGCGTTATCTGTGAACTTTGAAACAACGACATACTAAAGTTGCTACCATTGGAAAATGATGCCTACACTCCTGAAGCACATCATAATGTTAATCTGTGTTTTGAGAAGTGATTTAGTGACACTCTCATAAAAGGGAAGGAACAACGTATTATTCGAATATTTCTGCATTTGACACATTTAGTAACGATGAAAAGTAAAAAATTTAGACTCGATGACCAAAGCTTGAGGTTGGAGCGTGATCAAAGTTTAAGAAATTGCATGAAAAAATGCGTGCTGTGTACCTTTTCATGCCAAAGGTATTGCATAGCTACAGTAAAAATTTGTTTTAACGAAAGATAATGAAGCGATGTGAAAAAACTTTCTCATCTCAAACAGAGTTTGTGCAGATCGAAATTCTTCTATGACAAGTTGTGAGCAGCATTACAAAGCAAGTTCATTATCTGGCGTTTGTCGCAAAAATTTCAGATTTCCTTAGGCGACTTAATCAGCTCCATCTTTGCTCAGTAGAAAAATACATGATAAAACTCATCCATGTCACTTCTTTGAATTTTATTGTCTAGTTCGAATTTTTGACGGGCCGTGTAAAGCAGTTCTCGTTTTCAAAAAAAAAAACACTGCAAAAGCCTAAGATCTAATAAAATTATATCGTTCAAAATGGTGCGGCGGAGCTCCAACCTACTACAAAAAAGGTAGTTTTCCGTTATCAGATATGCCTACTAGTTAACTTCAATCTCTTTTCAATCAATAATGAACTCATTGTTATCCAGAAGTTAAAAAAAATGAACACTAGCGTTGTAAGAGTAAGAACTGTGTTTACAAACACATTTTTGCTTAAGTGAGACGAGTGGGCTATTGTTCCATCATTAGAACGAGAAACAAGCTGCAGCCAGTGCTTCAAGCCATCATCTATATTCTTTCCGGACTATTCGTGCGAAAAATACTAAAAATGAAGCTACTTTTTAACCTTCGCTGAATGCACCCATGATATTTTTTATATGTTTTTGATTTTTTTGCCTTTATGAATACACTTTGTACACCTTCTGTCGTTTTCAATGCTTTCGTACCTCACCGGAAATGATTTCGAAAAAAAATTTGTCAAAGCGAGGGTAAACTTGTTAATTTTACTATGACTCATGGGTCAGCCTCCATAAGATCTGTGAAAAAAATTCTAGGTTAATTTTTCCATAAAAACATTTTGAAAAGAATTGATCCAAAAAATTGGTCCTTGGTGCAAAAGTGCTCAAAAGATTACTCATTGCATCTTCAGACACGTCTTCGCATTCGAGTGAATATCTCTGCAAAAAATTGCCACGACTTTTACTACAGACAGCTCCATCAAGCATAAACCAGGCCTCACATGCCCCATGTGTGAGGGGAAAATGATTGTGTTCAATTGCCAATTTCACCAAACCTTTTTTTTTGTATCAGGTCACAAGTTTTGATTCAAAAAAAAACAGTGCAACACTAAGTGCTATTCAAGTTCCCTATTTTATCACAGCTCTGCCCTTAATAAATCAAACGACAAGTTTTAATATCATTACAGGACAACAACACTTTTTAAGGTAAACTTTCGACCACTTTGTCGTTGCTCTGATCGAAAACCAGCTTCGAAGAACATTCAGCATTTTGCAACATTGCAAATTTTCTATCTCAGAAAAGCTTGTATGTACAAGTAGCACCACCAGACAATTATTGCGAGCATCCGCTGCCCCTAACCGTGTCCTTCGGCGGTGCGCGGGCGTCAAATTCTTGCACTGACCATCCGCGGCCCTAGATTTACTTGCTTGGCGACCCGCGGCCCAATGTTATCATTACGGAAAGGCCGCGGGCCTCAAATATTTTATCGAAACACCCGCGGCCCAAGAAAAACCACACGGGCGAGCCTCGGCCCTTAGACTCCCTGCATATGTAGTTTTCGGGCATGCCCCGGCCCTCTAGGCCAGGCCACGACCCGACAGAACAAATCTGGCGAGCCCCGGGCCTTGCTGGATGCCGCAATTCCTACACGCTGTAAGAGGAAGCGTTACTTGCGTGAGATACGGCGCAGTGGTAGAGCTATCCTCCACATTAAAGCCAAGTTCTGGTCGTCGAAAGTCTCTTGGATAACACAACTGGAGCCCTCGATTGTGGTTATACATTGGAGCATAAATGGGGAGGGGTGTGAACGTCACTCTGTATTTTTGTGTAGATTGTGGCCTTTATGCTAAACCGGAAGTGGAGACGGCTTCTCAAAATTTTTCGTAATTCGAGTACAGAGTGCACGCGGATGCGAATCGCGCATTTATCGGGCGCTTGTCGGGCCACCCGATGGTGCTATTCGGACGCTTATCGGGTCACCCGCGGGCACTGTCGGGCGCTTATCGGGCACTTACCGGCGCGCTCTCGGGATGGGCGTGACGTCGCCCGTGGGTGGTCGGCGGGTGCTCGCCATAATTGTCTGAGCAAGTATCATCTATGCGACGCTTCCTCTTTTGTTTACCAAAAACTTCATCTGCGCTCTACGTTTTAGCTTCTGTCTCATTTGGCGTGACCACGGTTTCCGCATGATCGCTTCGCCGGCGCTTGCGCCTTCGCGAACGCGTTCTCTGAGCGTGTTCCCATGGCTGAAACTGTAGAAGCTCGCCTCTGAGCACATTGGAATGACCACTAGGCGATTCGAGTGAGACATATTTCAAATGAAACGGAGTAGCTGAACGTGCTGTATGTGGTAGAAAAACAAAAGAAACAGACTTCAGAAGCGATCTTTTGCCTAACCGCTTCACTAAGATTACCGCAGAGTTGAACGGTGGAGAAACGACTGTCACTCTTTGTGAATTTCAAATCAAGGTAGCAAGTGAGGGTGGTGCAGGAGGAACCAAAGGGTTGCCGTCTGTATCCGCAGGAGATAATTAAGATCGCGAGCGCTGTAGAGAATAAGTTTTTCAAATATCCAAGAAAACTTGGCAAGGACATCCCTTAGGAACAGATCTTCATAACTTTGCCCGGAGATAACTTTGAAAAATTTGAGAAACAGATTTTCAATGCAAATTGGAAGGCGCATTCACAGGGCCTTGAGGTAAGTGAAAATTTGGAATGATAGAGGTAAGAAAACGACTTCCTTATAGGAAATTTTTGATTTATGAATTTTGAAGTTTCGGATTGTTGAAGACCGCGATTTTATTCAAAATTCATCCTTTTTTATAAAGAAATAGTTTGCCTGATGAGTTAATGAGCCAAAGCAATCAAAATCTTACAAAAACACTTCTGAAGGCTTTGTGTCAAGATGCAGTGTGCAGGTTGTCTCATAAATTTAAACCTATTCTAATTCTAAATTTTGACACTAATTTTCATAGGATTTGTCCTTAAAACTTTGTCGGTAATCTTTTCGAGATTGCACACAATAGCAAAAGTTCATCATGTAACTTAGTTAACATTATTTTCTGATTACCACTTCCTATTTTCTACTATGAATCCAAAAATTTCACTAAAAATTCACTTAAAATCTTTCACACAACACTGAACTTGAAACTTGAAATTCCTCAGATTTTGATGGTGTTTTTTTAAAGGCCCACTTTTTGGTGAAAATAGAGTAGCGAGATAGAGTTGTTTATCTATCCGGTAGGCGTATCACTGAAAATGCGCCTTTCGAATACTGATTCCAAATCTGTTTTTCGTTCCTTTGGAAATTAATTCCAAGAAGAGTTATAAGGGTTTGTTCCTAATAGATATCCTCGCCAAGTTTTTCTGGACTCTTGCCAAAATCTATTCCACAACGCTCGCGTTCCTTATTATCTCGTACGGTTATAGGCCTTTGGTTCCTCCTGCACCGCATCCGGTAGCAGCTTACAAAAATTCGTGCAATAATTGTTTTGGTAGAGCCTATTCGTCAATAAAGACAAGTTCTATACAGGGTCTCCCAAAAGTGTGTTTGGTCACTTATATCTGTCCTCCCAACAGACCTGTTACCTACACTTAGGTTACCATTCAGTAGAGTTGCCCTCAGCTAAGAATTGCATGTAGAACGAATTAGTTCGCTCTTCATTACTGAAGGGTGACGGTAGGAACTTTTAGCTTATACCGTCATTATTGAATAGCTATGTTTCAGAAAACTTTCGAAAAAATCTGAAAATTGGTCACCAGAATATTCACGGCATGCTGTTTTCATCACTTAACCTTCAACAAGCTTTTCAAATAGAATTTTAGAGCACTTAATAACAATAACTATTGCGGTTTATCTGGCATAACTTATGGAAGCATTGCAGTAAAGGGTGACGTTCATGGCGGCGGCTTCAGCTAGCCTAATGTAAAAGTTTACAAATTGTTCGGTTTTTTCCTTAGGCGAAATAAGGTCTTTGACTGTTCAAAACCTTTCTTGAACTTCCTACCGTCATCCTATAGCAATCAAAAGCGATCGGTTATTTGTCCATGCTGTAAATGTAAGCTGCAGCCAGCCCTACAAAATGGCACCAAAGTTTGGCAGAAGACTTCTTGGAGGGGAGATATCAACGATCCAACGGTGTATACATGCTTTAAATCACCTTGTATATACTCCAAGGCGTTCAAGTAAAAGCTTGCGGATCTTCGCCGGATCTGCACAATATTTTTGATTCTTAAAGCTTACATTTTAGGCAGCGTCGGCAAGCGTATGGGTACATCATTCCTTACTCAAGAGGAACTGTATCTTTAGTTAGACATACAGTGCAGACAGAGACTATACCAGTCTGGGTGGAAGAGCCCGAGCGTATCGTGTTTGTTTTTCCTGACGAACCTTCACCAGCCCCTTCGCCCCCATGCTTACTGCCTTCCGCATTACCACCACCACCTCCTCCACCGCCCCCGCCACCCCCACCACCGCCTGCTCCGATTCTAACTACTGTAAGTAGAACGTTATCAGAGCTCTTGATTTACAACGTGCAGAATTGGATTGCATAATATCTATTGTTGTACATAGAGATGATTTATTTATAAAGAAAACTTGCTTTCACTTTTGTAGTGTTCATAACTTACGAACAAATGTGCCTGATTTACTAAATAAAATTTATTTGACTAACTACTCGCTATTCGCAAGAGATTTTAAACAGAAATATTTCAGAGAGTTTGAATTATATCCACGCAGTGGGAAAGTAAACTTTGAGATGACGTCCGTTGTGGATAGATTAGAAGAGTAAATAATATAAAACAGTAACAGCGTTGCTTATTGAGCAGGTTGAACCAACACCCAAGTTTGACCCTGTATGAGGCTCTTTTTTTCACTCAAAGTTGCGATCTTTTGAGTCAAAAGCTTTCGTAGAAGTTGCAGTAACAGAGTCTGTGATATATTATCTATTAGAAGAGCATTACTCTTCTTAGATGGCTTAAAATGGTTCTGGACTCATGCGCTTCAAAAAAGTTTGTTTTCCATGGTCAAACACTCTAATTTGCTTCTGCCAAGGTTATGAGGAAAACTATTTCCCGATATATGTTTTTTTGACGTTTAGAAAATTCCTGTGTAGCCGTTGAGTTTTTTATTCAGGGTTCCAATCTTTCTAGAGCAAGCAGAATTTCAAATTCAAAACTCAGCTTTTGTAGTCCTAGATAAAAGCACCTAAGCATCTATAAGGCCATAGGAGTTTTGGTTGAAAAAGCTCTGCAGCGCAAAGCGTATTTGGCGCTTTGCCCTGCAAAGCTTTTTCAAAGCACACGCAAATCATCTCACAAAAATGGTTGTGTTCAATATAGTCGTACCTTCACTGGCCTTTAAGCTCCAAAGCCCCATGATTCCTCATGTGAAAATCCAAATGCTTCAAAGCGGATATATCACAGGCAATGCAGTTGTATTATCGCAACTCTTTGCGCAACACAGAAGCTGAGTTTTGAGTCTCAAAATCGTGTTATGTCTAAGACAAGATGAAATTGGATAAAAACTTGACTACACAGGAATTTCCCAAGCGTCAAGTAGAATTTATATTGAAAAAGCTTAATTTGCTTCATAGCCTTGGCGGAAGCCAATTAGAGTGTTCTAAACACAGAAATCAGACGTTTTATTTATTTATTTATTTCATACACGTAAACGTGTGCCAAAGCCTGGGTGAGTGACGAAAACATTGCTAGAGTAAAAAACTAGCCTGCACCTTTCACCAGAACAAACAAACAGCGAATAAGGGCCTGGGTGTTGAAGAAGGAAATTTTCTATTTGGTCAAGGGAGGTCAGGTGATTGGCATTGGGGAATGCCACTGCCACTTTTCCGGGCTGTCCAAAACGTCTGCGATTGGTTCCTGCCAGGTATCCACCAACCTGACACCACCGACGCTTGGATACACCTGCCTTATTCTAAGAAAGCCATGCATGAAATGCAGCTGTCTCGGTCCCAAGGCACAATGCTGTTGCTCAGTCCGAAAGTGGGTGACAGGCCAGCACAGCATGGTTAGTAAGCACGATAGTCAAGAAACACGAACACAACAAATCGAAAAAAACATGAAATCGTGTAACGACGTAGTAGAAAGGAGCTTCACGAAAGCGGCTGTCGTAATAGCGATGTGGGGAAAGCAAAGTCCAAAAACATACATGAGTCGACAAGCGAGGGCCAGCAAGAAATAGACCAGAAACAGGAAAACCTGTAATGAAACCAGACCAGGGACAATCACAGAGAAATGTTCAATAATTGGCAAATCTCAACTTTCCTCACTTTCCTTTTGAAAGCTTCACAGTTGTCAGCACTCAAAACTTCGCGAGGTATGCACCGTAACCATCTAGCTCCCCTACAAAAAATATGATTGAATAACAGGTTGGCATATTTCCTTTCAACTTTTGGGTAATGCAAGTTAAAACCACCGTGTCTATCGTAAGCAGGCATAAAGATCCAGTAATCGCTGGGAATCAACTTGAGTTCACGTTTCAGAACTCTGAAGCAAAACAAGAGGTCAGATTTAGCTCTTCTGCAAACAAGAGATTCAAGTCCCAGCTTCTTCAAGCGGTCATGATAACTCAGAGCGGAACAATCGGGGATACATCTCCTCATCACAATTCTAGTAAAAACTCTCTGAACTCTTTCAAGCCTTTTAATATGTTTAGCTCTACTTGGACTCCAGAGTTGTGAGAAGTATTCAAGTTTAGGTAAAACAAAAGATTCATAAAGTCGTAACATAATCGTTGGATTATCCGTGTGGACATTTCGAAGTATCCGGAAGGCCGAGCCAAAAGCCTTGGTAACAGTCTCATTAATATGCTCGGTAAAATCCAGAGACTCATTGAAACGCACACCCAAATCATAGATGAAACTGCTCTGTCTCAAGTCCACACCATTCAACTTGTACGTCTGCTTTTGGCCACCGCCTGGGTGTATAGAAGAGGATTTTTCAAGGTTGATCGGTAAGCACCAAGCAGAGGCCCAATCTGCAAGTCTACATAGCGATGCTTGCAGAGCGGATCTTACCTCCTGAGAGTTCTCATCCCCATAAATCCCATAGATCTTTATATCATCAGCGTACAACTTGACTTTAATGTGTGTGGACGTGATGATAGCACTTGGCACATCAATTGTATAAAGCAGAAACAAAAGTGGGGGGAGGACACCCCCCTGAGGTACTCCACTGGTTCATATGTGCCTTTGCGAGTGGCAATGACCAACTCTAACCGTCAGATGTCTGTCAGCTAGGTACGAGGCAATCCAATCCAATAGTTTGCCATCTATACGCAAATACTTTAGTTTACTCAGAAGTTTTCCGTGGCTAACTTTATCAAACGCCTTTGAAGGTCAACATAAATAACATCAATGAATTTTCCCTTGTTCAATACCAAAGCCCAATCAAATAAACTATCCGTTAAATTAGTAGTGGTAGACGCCCCGGGAATGAAACCATGCTGTTCTATAGGAATAACGTGAAACCTATTGAGCCATGATAGCAGTCTGGCCCTTATGATCTTTTCCATTACTTTCACTGGTGTGGCAATAAACTGATAGGACGATAGCTGCTTATCTGGTTTGTACCGGAAACTTTTGGAATAGCCGTCACAATGGCTTCCTTCCAACACTGAGGCACCTCACTAAGCAGCATCGATATATTGAATATATGGGCAAGCGATGCAGCCAGAGCAGATGCACATTTTCTATAAATGATCTGCGGTATTCCATCATAGGTTTCAGTTATGGACGGTCTGAGAGCTTTCAAAATAGTGTAAATTTCAGAAGGATGAAAGAAAACATCACTCAAGGATGTGGGACAGGACACAATCCATGCAAAGGGGTGTTTTCATTGAAATTATCACTAGTAAAAGCATTCGAGAAATAATTGGCTGAAGCATTTGCTTTATCAAGGTCAGAGACAAAAGTTGCACCGGAATCGTTCATCAAAGTGAGGAGCTTACCATTGGCTTTCATTTTATATCGTATATAAGAATACATAGGTTTCATGTTATTCCTAGCAGCTAGCTTACGCTCTCGGTAGGCAAGGTATTTTCTCATCTGAGCTTCAATGTCCCGACAGACTTTCTTATACAAAAAGTTTTCAAGCGGATAGGGTAGCTCATGGAAAAGTCTCTGCTTCTGCATGTTGAGGGTTTGTAGTTGCTTCGGGAGTTTGACTATGTTACTTTTAGGAAAATGAAATGGAACAAGATTGAATTGGATTTTGCTAAAGATTCATATAGTTCGGTACAGAATCTGCGATGAATATCTGCGGAGGATGTATACTGGTCAAAAATTGCCAACCAATCGATAACAGAGAGGTAATCATTCAACGCCTCATAATTAACATCAAGAAAGTCAGGCATGGGCACTTTCACCTCAAAGATATTCAAGGGAAAAGTGAAAGACACCATGGCATGATCAGATGAGGCAAAGGGAGGAAGCACTTTGGTCAAGGGATGTGTGGTGGTCGTAAGAATGACATCCAAAACATGATCAGAATGAGTTGGCGAATCAACATACTGCGTGAAACCACTTTCCTCAAAGAACTTGAGAAATTGTGATGATATGTGATTCAGAGGCTTAAGATCTGTCCAATTTATCAGCAAATTTAAATCGCCAAGAATGACAGTAGAGTCTTGCTGGGCCACTAAGTCATATAACAGATCGATAAGCGATGAGCGCACTGACGGGGAACGGAACTTACCTATCCGAGATATTCTCGCACCTCATGGGTGTGTGTCTGCGGGGTATAATTAGGCATAGCGAGCTCACTGATTCTAAATGCTCCTTAGGATACAGCGCTAAGCTAAGCCCCGCCCATGTTTCGAGAAATAGAAGTTTATTACATCATATACATTTATAAACATATGTCGATTATATAGATAGAATATTTAGATCACAAAAACATGTGCAGCGTCCTATACACAATGGTCGTTTGATAGACTAGCTGACCTTCATAGTTTTTTTATCATTAATGTTTACATATTTACATCCTCAGGGAATGCTGTTCTTACTAGAAAAATGGGTCATTATTAACACCGAGAGAAACAGTGAAAAAGCATTATTACGTCCTAAGGCATGCTTTATTTTTGTGAGATTTCTTAAGCTAAAAGTCGATTCACCAAAGTAAAATTTCGGCTTTTCGGCTCTGTAAGAAAAGACAGCGCAAAATCAATACCACATTTGAAAGAGCGCCTCCGAAAACCCCTAAATCTGTATTTTCATTGAGATTGAGCAGATATTGTTGCTGAAAATCGACTTTGTGAATTTATTGAATTCCTGGTTTCATGATTGATGGATGCATCGCGAAAGAGTCGATGGGGGGCGGGGCTTAGAATACACAAAGACTAGGTTCTTTACACTATGCTAATTGCGTATCTGACTGCTCGTAATACCTAAGGTATGCTGCGGCAAGTCTTTCGGGTAGGTAAGTTCCCGCACCCCCGCACTGACTCCAAAAACATTTTAAGCCATCTAAAAAGAGTAATGCTCTTTTTTTCTTGAAAACACTGTGTTCACTGGTTGCAAATAACTCAGCTGTGTTACTGTAACTCTACAAAAAAATTTTAACATCAAGGCTTGTAGATTTCACTCAAATGAAGGGAGAATCGTTCGAGGTGTTCGGCTAATTATGAACCACTATAAATCACCCGGCACCAAAACATTCCTGGGTTTACATTAAAATTCCGTATCAAGCCGCGTAAATTGTTTTCGGCTATGGTCTATAGTAGACTCCTGTTCAGCGCAACTCGGCTGAGGACGGTCCAACGTTGAACGTAGACCGCCTCAGTCCCGCATCCGGTGAGCTATTGATTTGGATTTGGATCGTTTTCTCGACATGGAGATCTTGTGCGTCCCCAAAAACCAACCCTTTGTGCATGTTTGGTCGAGCGATTAATTGAATAAGTTTTAACACCCAAGACCATGGTTCGAAGCCGGCTAGTGGCAGATTTGCGCCACCACGGACAATCTTTAATAGTGGCCGCTATCGAGAAAAATCGATGGCGATCGCTGGCAAGGATATCGCCAAGCAAATGAAAGGATAAAACAAAACTATCATATTTGACGAGGTTATCATGAGAAACGAAAATTTTGGAACATAGAGCAAATGGAAAAATCGAAAAATCTTTATTTACAGCAGTTTTTGAACCTAAAACGTAGGCAAACTCTTGAAAAAAAGAGGAAATTCAAAAACTGTTTTCTTGCTTTTCTCGCCGCAATCAGCTGTTTGATCCTCTCCCATTTAGGCCGCCGAAAACGTGCAATTTCGGGAGTTTTGCACCGAAGCAGTACGTTGACTGAATTGTCCCATAGGCTACTCACAAGTAACTCACGAGAAATTTGTCTGAATATTCTTCTTTGCACACTATCTCTCTCGGGTCACCCTAAAATTCAACCGCGAAGTGGCATTCTGTTTAACTGACTGTGACACTTGACCAAACAGTCTTCTGAGTGTTAAATGATTTATTCTAAAGCACGGTAAGGTGGGCGGGATTAGATGCACCCAGGGAAGTTCTTCTGAATACTAATCTCAAGTCACCTGAGATGAATGGGGTCCTATGTTTTTTCACACAGTACCAACGTGCTTTTAACTTTCTCCCAAAAAGTCCCAAAAATTTCAAAATACAGGGTGTTGTAACTATGAACTGCATTTTATCTGAGGTGAAGATTATTGTGTACGTGCGCTTGGAAGAGCAAGTGCTTGCTGCCAGTTTTGACAAAATAAGACAGTGAATCCTATAATAACAACAGCTTTCACAAACGAATGATACTTGCTGACAATCCGGAGTTTGTGGGACACCCGTTTATACAAAGTCAAAAATGTGCTTATCTGTTCCTCTTACAAGGAAAAGATACTTGGTGACCCAGGCCATGTGGAATGCTACTATACCATACCCGGTACCCAGCATCTCGAAACGTTGATTCTAAATCTGTGATCGAAATCTGTGGAACGATCATTTGAAGGCAGTTATGAAATTTTTTCGTAGAAAGTTTGCGTACTTTTACGTAGTAAAAATTACCCAATTTGATTTATTTTACCGTTTGAAGCTATTGAGGAGAATTTTGGAAGGAGTAACGTTGTATTTATACATATCTGATCATATTTAGCATTTGAATAGGAAAGCAAATTTTTAATCAATGATTTTCACCCTCCGCAATAGCGCAATTTAGCTGAAAAAATAAATATAACTTCTCGTCTCCAGTCTCGTTTCGCAGGTATGGAAAGCAGTATTCAAACCAGCATTAAAAGGCGCGTTTTTTGATACACAAACCATTATGAATGGCCGTGGTCACCAAGTATCGTTCCCTGCTTAGTAGAATAGTCAAAAACTAGCAATGGAAAGGCTTGGTAATGCTGTTTCACACAGGCTTGATTACAAAAGTCCCCTTTTCGACGATTTTAAGGGTTCGCCATCATGATAGTTCCCAGAAAAAGTCTATAATCCTGTTGATACATAACTTAGTAGATGATAAGCAGATCTCGGTGGTGCACTTTCTTGTATCCTCTTCAAGCTGGTCTTTTTATACTGCTGCCTCCTCGACGTCTCGTTTTTCGTGGCCCTGGTGAATGTGCAGCTTTGTAATTCTGTTACGATTTTGTATGGTGAGTGGCAAAGTAAATTCATCAGCCTGTTTGAAAGGTCACTAAAGGATAGGTCATTGAGACTGATGTACTGACTTTCAGATTTTGCAGCGTACCGGATTTTTGGCGACCTATTAATGCTCAAAGCTCAGATGGCCTTTGTTTCCATTTTCATCTCTGCAGATAATGTGTAGTGGAAGCCCATCGAGATACCCCTACAAAGAGAAAGCCTTCTTTTTTCTAGTAAAATTAGGAGAAAGCAGACGGCGAAAAGTTAGTTCCGAATTTCCAAAAATAAAACGACAGTGCTTCTGGAACAACTTAATAGTTAGTTTATTATCAATTTTATTTTTTATAATTCGTAAGTGATATTTTGTTCTGATAGAAAATTTTTTAATAGTGATGCCAATATATCGAAATCCACAATCTGCACATGTAATGCAGTGTAATTTATTGTATGTTTTGTATGACTCAATCCGTAAGATCCAAAATTTCTGGCATATGATGCATTTTGAATTCCATTCTTTGTGCCTAGATTATCATAACCTACTTACATTAGTTTGTACTCGACATTTTATTCCTAGTAAAAGACGCAGGCTATAAAAATCAAATGAGTAACTTGTGTATGCACAATTACTTCAAAGCCTAAGATTCAAGCTAAAAAATGGCCTAATCATATAGCAGAGGGAAGGTAACTAATTTCGAAAGAACTGCTACCAAGGGTTGGCGCTTTTTAAAAGGAAGCAGGTCGGAAGCGCAATTACTTCTCCTTTCATGCCGATAGCCAGTCTTGTAAAGCTCATCGTTAATATTACCAAGAAAAGTTGGAAAAAAATCAAACTTAACAACCCAACCGCTTAGGTCTATGTATGCATAAGAATTTAATGCTAGAATTAATTTAGGCGTGTAAAGTCGCTCTGAGTTATTCCCTTGATGTTAACAATGCCGCAAGCAAAGATGCTATAAGGTCAATGCGGGTTGTGCTCTACTGATGATAAGGATCTCCTATAGGATAAAGCAAATTTTTTGGTGATATTGGCCTAATGTTGTTTGTTTTTGATGAGTTCTTCCATAGCGTTGTGGTTTATTCTTAAATGTAAAACTAACATTCTCGGATCTGATTTATGGCAAATTAATATTAGAGTGTCCCAAAGTACGCGTACATTTGATCGAATATCTCTCTTGCCAAGAATTCCTGCCTATCTTGCCTACCCTTAGGTGCTATTTTGTAGAGCTGGCTTCAGCTTAGTTTTACAGTAGGAACCAATCACGAGCGATTCTCATTACTGTAGGATTACGATGGGATCTTTCAGTTTACAGCGTCGTTGTGTATTGATCGTGTTCCAAAAAATGTTTCCAAATAATTTAAAGTATTGTATACCAGGGTTTTCGTGCTCGCTGATTTTGTTACTCAATTTTTGTAAAGCTCTTCAAATGGTGTAATCACGATTTTAGGAAGCATTGTAATAGCGCTATTGCGGTTTATGCGGCATACTTATGTAGGAACCATTGCGGTGAAGTGCAAACTGCAATTTGGTTTCAACGGCTTGAAATTAGCCTAATTTTCTACCATCCTACAGTAAACAATCGGTGATTCGCTCCATACTGTAGAGCTAAGCTGAAGACAGATCTACAGAATGGTAATTGAGAATGGGAAAGACTTTTGATAAAAGAAATATTGACGATTTGAGAGTGTATACATACTTTTGGGACACCCCGTATGTTTATCTAAGGGCTAGTATTTGGCTAGATGGACTAGACCGAAGGGAAGGAGCGCTTCAATGAAACCCTGCGGAGCGCGTGATGGCCGAATATATGACAATAATCAATATACCGATACGGATGAAGAAAGATTTTCAACCTTTTAATGTTGACATGAAGAATTTTTTAGGATATGTTTTTTTGATTTTATTATTTTTTTCTAAATTCAATTTTCCATCAACTTTGTTTCGTTCTTTCCTATCATGTAATTGCTTAGTATTCCGACATTATGTGAATATTACGACAATTTAGATACGACCAAAGTGGAGACCGCACTCCCTTTTCCTGGCCTCGTCCTTGTGGTACAGGTTTCACCATTATAGAAAGAACAATCAATTTTAGAGTACTTTTAAATTGTAACTGCTGTGAATTGCAATATAATGTCATGTACCTTTCAAGAAGCCCGCTCATAACGAAGATGAGGAACGGCTAGGCGACACCCGTACAAAGTGACGCGAGTTTTAAAAAAATGCAGCCAAAGTGGAGTAACATGGCCAACGCAACTTCTCAATAGATAGTAGGTTTCGAAAAGCTGTCGAGGCTGCGACTAGTGCAGCAGCATAACCAATACCGATATCAAAGAGCAAGAGAAATGACTGAAGAGCTGACTGCATCACGTGCAGCCCATACAGCTTATGAATCACACGCTGAAGGTCTTTAAAAGAGTGCTGGAAGCGAGACTGCGAACCATCCAAGAACTGACACCCACCAATGTGGATTCGTGAGAAGAAGTAGCACAATAGAAATCCGCGAAAAATAATGATGGAAAGAAGCAGAAAATGCAGTCCGAACTACACGTAATATTCCTGGATCTAGCGTTCGACACAGTACGCATGGTATAATATGGCGGGAGCTACGCAAAACACGGTATCAAAAAGAAATACATCCAGTGGATTCGAATGATTTACAAAAACGCCACGGCCATCGGAAGAGTTCTAGACACGTGCCGGCATACATCAGGGCTCCGTACTCTCACCACTCCTGCTCATCACTGTCATAGATGCAATAGTCATCAAGGACTTCATATGGCAGCTACTATAAACACTCCTGTACGCAGAGGATGTGATTTTACTAGCAAGAAGCAAAGCAAAAATAGAAGGATGTTTAGAAGAAGTGGAAAGAAAGTCGGAGTTACACGGATTGAAGCTGAACACTGAGAGGACGGAGCATATGGAGCTGGGAACTTAAACACCTAGGACCACCCGTCGGAGGCATGCTACTCAAGAAGATTACTTCTTTCAAGTTCTAAGAATCAGTATCACTGCAGATGGCAGACTTCACGACAAAACAACCAGAAGGGTGAATGCACATTGGATGAAGTGGAAGAGCATGACAGGCGTTCTATGTGACAAACGAATACCACATAATCTGATGTTCTGATATACCGTACAGTGATTCTACAAACGGCGCTATGTGGGAGCAGCCGCGTACATGTAATGAAGAAAGAAAGATTGGAGTGACGTAGACGCCAATGCTTAGGTGGATAGGGCCAGTAGTAATCCCCCAAAGTCTTTACAATTCAAAGAAGACGCGGTCGCGACCGCCCAAAACGAATCACAACTTGGCACGACAAGCTTTGGCCGCCCGCCGCAAGAAGCTTCGCGATCACGCGTCGCCGAACTCGCAATGACAGTGAGCGCCTCGCGCAGCCACTGCGCTATTGTGAACGTTTTCGCTGCCGGCACTCACAATACACGGAAGAAGCAGCTTAGCCATGAAGATAAAGAACAGTAGATGAAAACAACCCAAGGCAGTCTTCACATTGCGCTCGTTTCCTATCTACCTTGTTTGTGTTATTGTTGTTGTATATTCCATCAAGAAAGTGTATTTTCTCTATTTTGCAGAGTCATGTTTGTATTTGTGCCTGCAGAAGCCAGAAGAAGCGCCAACATCCGGTATAGTCGGCTTCATCCGCTCCAACTATCTCGTCAAAATCAGTGGCTCCTGCCTGGCTCGCATATTTCGGATGGAGGAGAAACACATCAAGAAGATATGCCTACTAATCGCGCTGCTTGTAGGAGACCGCCAAACTTCGAATTGGTCCAACAAGTTGGAGAATAATGTACGATTATAGCACACTCATTATTGGTAATGCTGTTTTTTTACCTCAAAAATGCAAATGTGCATAGTGCGGTGCTGCTACGCGTAGATGTTAATGCTGCAACAATTACAGTCTTGTGCATTAAATGGCGCAGCGCATGTGCGCGTGGCTAATACGGAGGTTCTCGGGGGTTCAATTCCGGGATAGTAGAATCCTTTGCAGGAAGGCTAAAAAAATTTGCCAGTCGTGTAGAATATTACACGAAGTGCGCGTATAACTTACATTTTTAAGCTCTATTTCAGGTGGTGATCGCCCTGCGATACCCGTCTACGAACGCCCATCAGGAAGTTCTAGCTGACACCATCGGCGTCAGTCAGATGACTCTCCAACGCGGTGTGTGATGTCGTGCACGCGCTTAACAACCCCTTACTCATGCGGCACTTCATCCGCTGTCGATCAGGGGATGAAGCTCTCTGCTGTACGAGCGCCGCCGCCTTTGCCCAAACTGGACCATTCCCAAGCATCATCGCTGCCATTGACAAAAGCTGCTGTTGATGCCCACGGACGGTTTGTCTATATAAATGCGAACTTTAAGGGGTCTGTGCACGATGCTAGCGTGGATTTTGCCTCGCAAGTGAGATATGCCTACAAGAAGGTGCAGTTCCGCATGGCTACGCTTCATCGGAGACTCCGGATTTGCTAATAGGAATGACGTTATTACACCAGCTAGAAATCCGGCTACTAGGTCTCCTACAACCGATGGCACTAGAAGATGTGGGTTATCGTCGAGTGCATTTTCAGCATAAGGAAGCGGAAGGTCCAAAATAACTGCTGCGATGATCCCAATTTCTGATTTGTCGACATCGCGCGTGTTTGGTACGAATTGCACAAACCTGCAACGAAGAGAATAGGCCCGAATACGAGAGCAAGAGTGAAAAACGAACGGTTCATGGTTAAATAGATTGAACGAAAACGAAAACGCTAGAATCAAGGGATTTGGGGAATGAACATGTCTTCACTTAGGCGTGCAATTCGATTCTTTTCGTGCATTTACGGACAGCGGGCGACACCACCACCCCGGACGTACTCGACCACTAGTCATTTGTCGGCACCACCATCTCTTTGCGTCTCCAATGAAGACCCACCATTTCTCCACTGTGTGCATGACGGCACGCTGGTGCTGCTTTGTGGTGCCGGCTGCACTGCCGCGGCGTTATGTCGGGCATATGACTCGGTCACGTCGCCTATCCCTTATCATGGCACGGCAGCAAAAAGGCATTTTCCGGGCATTTGCCGCGCTCCGAGCGAGTCGTCACGACTCGAGAGGGGTTTACTACAAGTTTAGGAGTTGCCATGCTAAATCACATCACGAAGACATTCTACAAAGCACGATGAAAGTTGCTTCAATCTCCAAAGGTGCTGAGAGACGCCTTTGATGGTATGGGACGTAAGGCGAATGGGAGAAGACCACATAACAAGACGGGTTATCACAATAAAAGTGTCAGGAAAGAGAGTACGAAGAAGACTTAAGCTGCGATGGCTGGACAGATTCAGAGCAGACAAATTGATTGTGAGAAGATCAAGCCTCGGACAGAGAAGAATGGAGAAGACATGCAAGAGCGGCAGATCCCGCATGACTGACAAGTGAAAGATGAAAAAGATGTTGGTCCTAAAAATTGTACCTGTAATCAGCATGCTTCCTTACCCCCTTGTGCCAACTCCCAGCCCCGCAGGTCAAATTTTATTTAAAAAATCGATGAAAATGGATAAATTCGCTACGACAGCCGCTAGCCCCGAATGTATGTGTGCCAAATTGGTACAACGGTTCATCAACAAATAATTCTATTAGGAGCATATGTACAGACAAACGACATACAGACATACATAGTATAGACAAACAGGCATCATCTTTACGTACAAGATTATTATTTATTACATTTTCTTGTAACTTGCGTCTTTTCAAATACGGCGCTCATTTTTTGATGTTATTATATAATGATTATCATGTGTGCAACGAGTGTAATCGTTTCTGCTCAATCTCACCATCGCCATTAAGAGTTACGGTAAGGAAATTTTCAAATAGAAAAGAAAAGGGGGTTGGCATAAATTTGGATGCAAATTTGGTCTATTGAGTGAAGGTTACATACATGATACAAAATGATATTCATTTTAGGTAGAAGCCTTAGTTTGCTGCGAAGAAGTCAGTTGGAAAAGTCAATGAGCTATGACTCTGACAACAAGTACATGATATCCGTATTTAGCATTTTATCCCTAGCATTGATGGATTTCCACGGCTTTGACCATTCGACATTGGAGTTCGCGAAGTCGTCAAATCTCGGTTCGACATTTTAACTTACAACTCTTTTTTTCTGAACTCAGTAGCTAAGTGAAACTTTGTTTTTGACCGTTTAAAAAACCAAGATTTTCTCATTTTCTATAACCCACTTCCGAATCTATACAATTCCAAATTTGTGCTGCATATAAAATGAAAGTACCAAGGCAATTCAAACTGACGTCTGAGGGCGTCGCTCTACCACGGACATTTTTTATCCTCGCATGTGTTCCGCTTACGCAGGGTCTGATTTTCTTGTCAGACGTCTCCATGTTGTCCTATCTGAGGCAAGGTCTTTATCTATACCAAGTTCTCGCAGGTCGGCCTTGATTCTGTCCATCCACCTCATCTTCGGTCTACCTCTGGTCCACAGCCAAGGCTGACTTCGTGGTGTGACTTTCATCCCTTCTGCGCACATGTCCATACCATCGTAACCCCTTCTCCTGCATATTCCGGGCAATTGGAGCTACTTTCATTTGCATTCGTATATGTCACTGCAGATGTGATCCTTTAGTGTGACTCCAAGATCCATCGTAACATCCTTGTTTCCATGACACTGAGTTTGCGCTCGTCGACGCGCGTACACGGCCAGCATTCACTGCCGTACAGTGCTGCTGGCCGGATGACGGTGCGGTGCAGTTGGAACTTAAGATGCATTGGCATTCTTCTGTCGCACAGAACTCCTGTTAAGGCTCTCCATTTCATCCATGCTGTGTTTACCTGCTTGCGACCCCCTCTTGTAAGCCTCCCTCCTCTGAGATATGATTGCCTAGGTACTTGTATGACGTTGTCTTCTTTAGCTCTTCACCATCGATGCTTATGGTACCAGGAGTTTGCTTCCCTATTTCCATATATTCTGTCTTCCTGGTGTTCAGCTTTAGGCCAAACAACTCTAGCTTGTTCTTCCAGTTTTGTACCTTGCCTTGTATCCTTTCTGGTACTTGCTATCGAGACCACATCATCTGCGTAAAGAAGTGTCCAAGGAGGTTCACGTCTGAGCGGTTCCATCATGGCGTTCAACACAGTGTTGAAGAGCAAGGGAGAGGGAACTGAACCTTGATGCACTCCAACCTTGATTTGGAATCTTTCGATTGCCCTGCAGCTGTTTGCACATGGCTTGAAGCGTTGTGGTAGATCAACTTTATCCACTGAATGTACTCCTCTGGTACCCTGTGTTTCCGTACGGCCTACCATATGACTTCATGGAACACCTTGTCGAAGGCTTTCCCCAGGTCCAGGAAGGTTGCCTGCAATTCCTTCTGCTTCTCTCTATAATTCTCCATCACTATCCGGGCGGAGTAGATTACGTCAGTTGTACCTACTCCTTTCACGAATCCGCACTGATTCGGTGACAACTCTATGATATCTCGAACAAGCGTTTCGATTACTCGCTTGGAGATTTTTAGAGTGTGGCTTATCAGTCGGATTGGTTGGTAGGATGAGCTTTGATAGTTTGCTATGTCTCCCTTGTTCTTCCATATCGGGATCGTCATATTGGTGTACCAGTCGCGAGGCATACTCCTGCTCCTTTTGATTGGAGGCACCGTCCACCCAAAGTGAGGGTTGATGAGATTTCGGTGCATACTAGTGTGGGCCCCCACACTAGGCAAACCCCCAAGTAGCGCCGCAAAATACTCCCTCCGAAACGAGAGATCCGCTCCGGAACGGACGTAACCAGAGGTGGTCACTCCGCCCACTTTGCAGGCGCACCGTTGGAGCTACTACACGCACGGCGCAGTACACTGCCTCGTCGTAGGCGACTAATCGGAGTTTTTCTAGTGTTATTTTGCGTATTAGTATTCTTAACCGTTCGTTTTTTATTCAATCATGACCAAATTTACGATAAAGTTGTTTTTCCGATTATAGCTATCATCAGCATCTGGCATAGTTGTTTCTTGATGTGAACATGATCTTTCTTTATAGCTGACGCTTTGTCAATGAAACAAGATGAACATGCGAAGAGAACGTGAGTTTTTTTATTGCTATGTAGTTACATCAAGTTCAAAAACTATTTGTAGTCAAAATGATCGTTGTCGTCGTTACTACATGACTATTGGATCACTGCAATCTGTCACGCATTTCTGCGCAGCTCACTTGCTATTGCTGTACGTTGATCATGACGTGTTATTGAATTATTTGATGGAATTGCTTTGCAGACAAGTAAAACCCTTTCCATTTCCTAATACTCCTAATCGATTGCATAATTGGCCGTGACTAGTTTGCAAATTACGCCCTGCGTATATCAGCGCGCTTGCAAAGTAGGCGGAGTGACCACCTCCGGTTACGTCCCTTCCGGAGCGGATTTCTCGCTTCGGAGGGAGTGTTTTGCGGCGCTACTTGAGGGTTTGCCGAGTGTGGGGGCCCACACTAGTATGCACCGAAATCCCATCAACCCTCACTTTGGGTGGACGGTGCCTTTGAGGAGACTTGTTAGCCATGTGGCTCCGGATTGTCCACATATTTTCCAGAATTCGCTTGGTATGTCGTCTGAACCAGTCGCTATGCCATTCTTTGTTCTTCTTATGTCTAGCCATACTTCCTCTTCCGTGAATGCTGGTGCTGGTCCTTGTATGGAACTGGCTTCTGACATGCAATTGATGGTGATGCGGCCTTTGGTGACCATTTCTTCGAAGTAGGTTCTCCATCCCTCGGTGATGTCCTCTGGTTTTCTTAGCGTCCTATCAAGTTTGTTTTTGATATGATGGAAGTGTTCCATATCTTTTGTGGATTACGCTCTTCTTTTCGCTATCTGGTATATTTCGCGTCCTCCCTCGCGGGACTCTAGTTGATCGTAGAGCTCCTATAAGTACACCTGTTTTGCCTTCTTTACGGAAGCCTTCGTAGCACGTTTGGCTTGTTGGTACGTCTGGCGATCGTCCTCTGATTTCGTTTTATGCCATCGCTTGTACGCATTCCTCTTCTCCTTTATGACTTTTTGCACTTTGTCATTCCACCACCACGTTCCTCGATTGATCCTTCTTTTTCCTAGCTTCGTACTTCCCAGGATCACGTGCGCCACTTCGTGGACTCGATCTTTCAAGTTTTCCCAGGATTGATCTGGGTTATCTTGTAAGCGTGGTAGAGTTGTTAGCAATGTTTGTCTCGCCGCGTTGTTGCCTTGCAATCTCCACCATTTGATGAGTGTCCTGGTCTCTGTGGCTCTTTTGGTGTGCCTATCCATTGGGATTCTTATCTCGAGAAGCAGTGGCCTGCGTTGGGGTATGCAGCTCTCACCGGAAATGACTTTGTAGTCCTTCACATTTTTAAGGTCACACTGTCGGAAAGCCCAGAAGTCTATCTGCGTTCGTCGGTCGCCACTCGCATATGTAATGAGGTGATCATCCTTGATGTAGTATGTGTTCGCCAAGACCAGATCATGGGCTGAGGCGAATTCCAGAATACGTTCACCTTCTTCATTGCATGTTCCGTATCCGTGGCCTCCGTGATATTTTCCGGCTTCTCCTCGCCTTTCTTCAGCATGTCCGTTGAGGTCCGCTCCTAGCAGAAGTGTCTTATCCAGCGGAATTGAACTGATGTGGTCATCCAACTCCTGCCAAAACGCGTCCTTTTCATCATCCTTACATCCGACTTGTAGTGCATAGGCAGTGATTATTCGTAGGACATGTTTCCCAGTGTCTACCTTTATGCCCATCAGACGATCGCTTATGCGCTCAACGTCAACTGTATTGTTCCTTAGAGTCTCCGAGACAGCTATCCCAACCCCGTTTCTGGTGCAGGTAGCACCGTTGTAGAGGAGCTTATATCCATCTCCGATGTCGCGTGACTTTGCCCCGCTCACTTCGTTTCCTGTATGCAGGCTATATCGACTCGCCGTCTCTTCAGAAGATCTGCCGACTCTCGCGAACGAGAGGTGAGTGTACCCATATTGATGGTAGCTAGACGGAGAGTCTGCGATGCCTCGGATCGTTGCCTCTGGTGAACTAGCCGCTTTAGCCGTCCCCATTCACCTTGCTGGGACGGTAACCCTCGCCCACTATTCGCATTCGTCGGGTTCGAATGCGCGTCGCCTCCGGGTGACGTTCTAGTCTTTACTCGAGATACTTTATGAGACATGTCTGCATTTAAAATGCGAGAGGTGTTTCTCAGCCGGCTTGTCGCATGCCCTTTTTTGGAAGAGCAGCTTGAAGATGGAATTGTGAGCAGAGATTTGCCGCAGAAATTAGGAGGGTGGAATCGAACCATCTTCAGCACGGCAATGTTACATAGAGCATTAACCACTAGACAACTCTGCTCTATAGTTCCAGTCATAGTAATGTTTAAGAAAACATCAGGTAGTCTGTAGGACGGTAGATTATGTAGTCCGTTCGTCAGAGGTAACCTACCTCTACTTTGGAGAAGTAGGTCCATTGGATTAGAAGAAAAGTATGGATCTAAAGGAGAAAAAAACGATTACATAATTGCAGAATAAAGCATTTTATCTATTACACAAGAAGAACAATAGGTCTTTGCGTTATAAATAAGTGGTAACAGCGTCTGTTCAAACTCAAGATAACTATAGGTATAGAACTGGAAAGAGATAAAATGTAGGAGAGGTAACCGGTACTTTGATAACATAGAACAACCATGAAAAACGTGAAAAGGTGCCGAGATCTAGAAATGAAGGAATGTGATTTGAAGAACATGTGAATTATAGATGAAAAAAAAGAAGACAACGATTACCAAAAAAAAATCATTTACGCGTAAGTAAAGCAATATAAAAAACAATAACATGAGGTGATAAAGTGGCAATGCGTGGTTGGAGCGGACGTCAGATAGGAGGCAAAGACACGGACATTAGTAAAGTGTAACATGACAGCACATGTTTGAACTGAACTTATCGGAAGTCAACGCAACGCACAAGCACCTGCTGCCGTTGTAACGAGACTTTTCATGCATCTTGCAATTACTAAATCGATACTGCCCCATTTAGGTGCACGAGCGACACCCAAGGGCCGGCACAGATCGTTTGGAAGCAGCCTGAACTTCGTTTATGGGGCAGAAAGCAAAGAGGATATCGTTTTTGCGGGCTCCGGAGGCAGTGGGAAAATATGTACATCCATTACTAGTAAAGCATGTGGAAGAAAACTGCACATACAGTGCGCAAGACAATTTAACACACTTTCTGTAGTGTCAAAAGCAACCACCCAATCAAGCGCAAACTTTGAATACAGGTTATTACACGATGTACGTGCTCTATCATGTCTTGCGAAAAGCGCGCGATTTGAAAGCAGAGCCAAAGACAAATTGCTTGTTTACAGCGCACACGGAATCATATGACACCAAAATTGAACTGTATACATAGAATATTATTTGCAAAAGAATTATGTAAAGAGATTTGAAAGCTTATGTGAAGTATTATTAGGTTGGTAAGAAAGTTTTCGGACATTCTCACGCTATGATTGCTATCTCGGGTTGTAATGCATCTACAAACGAGAAAATTCGTAGTTGTACTCTCACATATACACGGCTTATACCTGTGCAGGTGGGAGGAGCTTAGGTTCAATAGGGGCGGAGTTTGCCACTTTCGATTATTTCATTTTTTCTGCTAATTAAGCTCAAATTCCGTACAGACTTTGCATATATGTATGTGAGTTCATGTCTACTATATATTGGACTATTTGTGAGTGTTGCAGTGTTTACGGAAGGTGGAGTTCTAAGCTCTGTCGATACCTATGTCCTCGAATGTTCGCCTCTATTTTCACAGGATTCAATAGTCATGGTTGTGATTAGTACAATCTTGTAGTGTTTGCTTTCCTCTATCCAATGATGTATAGTATGCCCTATTTGGTGCTTGCATCGAAGGAGAATCTTTGTGTGAAGGTAATGTCCGAGAACTTTCTTACCAACCTAATACCTTTCTCAAAATTAGTCCGTCTCCGGGCCGTCACCAGACGATCTGAGATCGTTCCGAGCATACATTTTTGTAAGTTCACATAAGTTTCGGATTTTCCTATCCTGGACGGATTCCCCGGCCAAGAATTCATCCTTGAGTATGGGAACATTTTCGTATCGTTGCCTTTGCCTTGTTTTTTGCCTCAATTTTTTCATAACCCGCTTTGTTAGATATCGCGCTCCAATAACAAGCTTTTGTGCATGCGTAATATTCAGTTCCATTTCCTATTTTCACTCATATTTCACATTTTTCCTTTCAGACTTGTAACTCTTTTGAATTTCTATCTTGTTCTAAGACGAAAGGCTTCCGATAAGGGCTAAAGGATACTTCATAAAATTTTTGAAAGTCAGAGGGACTTCGTTTTCAAAAACCTCAGAAACAGGACTCGTGCCGTGCACTGGCGGCAACCAGTTCGCTATGAATGCGAGCAGCACTGGGCGCATCGCTCGCGCCAAGCAATGCGGTCGTTTTCCCTTACTTTCCGCAGTTGACGCTCCCTATGGCGCGAATCCCTTTGGCGCTTTCAATTGGATCTATATCTTCGATAGTCAAGAGACAGGGCCTAGAAACTTATAGTTGTTTGAGTTCTTGCCCTTCATAAAAAGTAAAGGTTGTTTCAGAAAAATAGATGGAAATTTAGAGCATGAATTAAACCAGGAGAAATGAGAAAATTCATATAAAACGGAGGTTAGCACATCACCAAATTTGAAACGTTAACTTGGTGGTTTCCTACGCACGGTTTCCTCTTCAGGATTGCCGGTTAAATTGGGTGGCAACAAGAACAAAGTTGTTTTCAATAAAAGAGCGCTGTTTAGCTGTGGCGGTAGTCGGGAGACCAAAAGAAGGAAAACTTGTCAACAACTGAATTGAACATGATAAACACGTCTGAAAAGATATGTTGCACATCGACGCCAATCTGATTTTTGATGCGTCCTTCAAATTTTCACCCCCGCATAGTCGTCTTCGTATCCTGCGACGTTGTCCGAATTCTTCCGCTCGTCATTCTGAGCAAGTATCGTCCAAGCTGGAGAAAATTCATTGCGAAAGCACTGAAAGGGAACAAGGCAAAGAAAATAGCACTTTTTAGTAATTTTCACAAAAAAACCGGCATAAGCAAAGAAGTAAGCTCGGCGACGCTGTCTACATCATAGACAGAAACAAGAAATAGCGAATAGACAAAAAAGCCGAGTGAAAAGAGATAAATTGAAGAAAAAACGAGGGGTTTTTGAAAACGTCGTTTCTTCCAGATTTCTCGTTCAAATCATAAAAATAAGTCTTGCGACGTTATCAGCGTGAAAATAGAGATCAAGAGCTTCAATATGATATATAGATTGTTGTGATTGGGCTCCGAACAACGAAGAAAAGGGCACCAGAGCCAAATGCCCCGCGCCCCGCTTTGAGGTAGCGAGGGAGCGCGCAACGCGCGGAGACGCAGACGAGCAGCGGAGACGAGAGCCGGCGGGGCATTTGGCTCTGGTCATTGATCTCCGCGGGGCCGTAACGAAACCCTATAACATTATATATCGTTGTGATCCTCATGAGACGGCCAGGAGCACTGACAACGTCGCGCATATTGAAAATCACTCCATTACAAGATAGACCAGCATCTATGTGGCGACTCTCTGCGGAAGAGTTGAGCGCTTTCGTTTTTCTTGAACTCCAGCGGCTTTCATGAACTTCCAGCCCCCAATCGCAGTCTAGAGAGAGGTTAATTGAGAAATTCTGTCCTAGTTAATTGAATTTTTTGAATAAAAACCTTCTTTTCGGCAAAAAAGGCCATGAAAACGCAATCCTTCGTTTTTTTTAGCTTTTTTCAGATGTCACTGCTATATTTGCCTCCTTTACATTCATCCCTACATGGTTATGTCATTAGTTATATCTATCCGAAGCTTCGCCCCGGATGATTCTGTACGTCTCTGCAGGTGAAGGTTGTGTTCTTTCATGACGCTCAAAGTGAAGGTTACCAGAGTACATGGCTCTTTGTATCGAAGGTATGATTGGAGTAATCTGAGCGCGGCTTGTACATTTAGATGGTAAGGTAATTAATTAATGAATTGACCGTGATGAGATACGCTTTTTTTTCAGATTTCTTCATAAACTGACAGGAGCTAACCAGAGATTAGAGAAAACATGCTATGCGGATCGGGTATTCAAATGCTTAACAAAAGATGTGAGCAAATTCTAGGTCTGTGGATGCTTGATTATCGCTAATTTTATCGATGATCGAGCCTGAAAAATGTTCCATTGCGCATTCAATCCATGCTGTGATTATGGAAGGCTCAGGCACTTCCTACTACATTCCCTCACCATGTAGGGAAAGTCAACCTTCAATAGCGCGAGTCCACTTAAAACAACGCTCTAGTCAAGCCGATTTTTGTTTCATTGGGAGCAATTGAGATACATTACATGTTGATCTAATGTTTCTTTTTTATAAGGTTTCCAAAGATCAACGCACGTTTTTGCTAGCGAATTTTCAAATAAACCGTTCTCCTGTGGATGTCCTCGCTGCGACGACTTCACTTTGCATGCTAGCTGAAAAGGCAATTCATGCTTTTCCGATATAATGTACATCGGCTATTCTTTATCTCAGAGTTTTCAAGCAATTAAAGAAGAAGTCCACTATTTTGTCTAAACTCATTCTGCAAAAAGATCACATAATAACATAGTTTATTAAGATGCTGAGCGAACCTATAAAATAAAAAGTAAGGCTCTCTTCTAACGATAACGGAAGTGATAGCAGAGATATTGAGGTCCAAACGTATCTGATTATCACTGACATTTAACAGACTATAGAACTTTTCCTGGGTTTGGGTAACTACTCGTGTAGTACTGGCTTACAAGGGCCAGGAGTTTTCGCTAGACGCTCTTTCTCGAAAGGAATTAAAGTTCCTTAGAAGGACATTGCTCTGAAAAACTGTTTTGTGTTTCAATAAGTTGCCATTTGCAGCTATGAAACGCAATAGATAGATAGATAGATAGATAGAGTTCGTTAAATACAGTGCTTCTTATTCCATTTTAGAAAGCTATAACTTGTCAACCAAACCACTGCAAGTCACTGGAACATTGCAAAACTTGCACTATTTTCCGGACGACTTACTGTTAGTACTTTCTCACAAGATTCCTAACTTGCAAAGTCATAGAGAGTTTTTTTTGTCGAAGAAACTCAAGTACCGCTCCAAAAAGAGTTAATCTAATGAGAAGGCGAAAAGAGATGTGTTGTTTCAAGGTCAGTTGTGCTATAACTATCCACTGTCAACAGCATATGCAGAAAAAGACTTTCAACAAAAAAATGAGCCTGGCAGCTCTAGTCCTACTAGCGGTGAAATATTAGATGTGTTTTTGTGACCAAGCTGGTTTCAAAAATTGAACAACAGCCCCTCTCTACACAATCCGTGATGCAATCAATCATTGTGCGCAGAATCTTTTTATAAGGTACTTGCGCATCGGTTGCAAGGGAAAAAAACGTAACTTCGTGTGTTACGAATTTGAATCGATGAATTACGTTTCATATTCAAAACCTCTCTCGTTTCCATTGTGGAACGAACACTTGGATAGGATGACGATGTTTGGTATTACTTGGTATTCTTGTATGTGACAAGCTGGCTTAACCGTCGCCGCTTGACCCTGTGAACACTTTGATAAAGTTCGTATTTCTACCCCTTATCCTTTCCCTGTGCCCACTTCTATGCCAATTCCATATTCCCGCCTTGTTTTGTAATGGCAAGCCATATCATTCCGTGCCTACTCCCAGCGCTGTAGCTCAAACTTCAACAAATTAAAATAAAACAAATAAAAGTGATAGACAATTTTGAAAGCTAATATTGTATTCTTAATCAGCATGCTCACTTACCCTCTCCTCCCCCCTCGTGCCAATTTCCAGCCCCGTGACTCGAACTTTGCAAAAAATCGATAAAAATTATTTGATACCGATCAATAAATAGCCTATGACACGCTCCCCGCCCCGAAGTATATATGTGCCAAGTTTGGTCCAGGTCCAGAAATAAAAATTTCTATTCAGTGCATGTATACACACATACAGACAGACGACAAGCAGACATTCAAAATTATATATGAGATTGAAAAAAATTTCTTTCAAAGTATGAGTCCACAAAAAATAAGATATTCCCTCTACGTGTATGTCGACCTCAACGAACCTCGATCAAAACTAAATTCACTCTTTTTTGTCTGTTTTTCTAAGTCTTACTTCGATTGATTCTGAACCTTTCAATAAAAACAAGAGCACATTGAAGCTCCCGCATTCACCCGCTGAATTTATTTGGAGGTCAGTCTACTCCGTTTCTTTTTTAATTTTCTGGATCGTATGCCTACTAATATTAATGGAGAGCAAAACGTAAATTAGGTAGATTTGTTTGGTTCATTCTTTCTCTTTACTTTCTCGCTTTATAGCATCGGCTTCATCATGACGCGTGTCTTCCAGGGTTGACACGCTCACTTTTTTCGTCTCAAAAAGGCTGCAGTATAATTTGAGGTCACTAGAGCAGCGAAGAGACGAGAATATGTAGTTTTCATATCTTCACGAGTGACGCGCAATTAACCTCAAGGAATCGTGCAAAACAGTTCCAAATTTGTGCTGTTGAAAAACATGAATCATTTAAACTGTAAGAACTTCGATCGTCAGCTGGCACATACTCGATCATCTATAATTCATGAAAAAGAACAAAGTAAAGACGAGCAACCATTTGTTTTCAACAAATTCGACTTCCATAATTTTTTAAGTGACATAAATGTTTCAATAGTCTGGCGATAATGTCAGCAACGCTACAAGATTTCTGCAAGGAACACAAATCACAAGATGATCAACGACGCAGCATCAGCCTTGGGCGAATTGTTTTTTATAGTTTGTTCGGTCAAATTTGTTCGTTAGTTTCTTTGTATACTCTAACCGGTTGTGGGCATATCAGTATCCTGACATACAATCGACAAATACAGTCAAGTAAAAAGTCTTGAGTGTTAATACACTAATAACAAACCATCAGTCAATTTGAACTTCCTTGAGATATGGACTAAAATTAATAGCTTGTACAATATTTATATGGAATCATCAACCAAGATGATGTGTTTCTCTAAAAGTAAAAAGGTTTTTTACATAACTAAAACTTACTTCTATCCAGGTAGCGAATCCACATTTTTTAAGAAACCCGGAACTTTACCTGCTCTGCCTTATTGGTCTCTTTTTTCTAATCGCGAAAATTATGAAAAAGCGCGAAACCCAAGTTTTTCAATGTTTATCAAGTTTGAGCGTTTTGCATATAAGTGCGTTTAACAGAAAGGCTTTTTAAGTTTTACGTTAACTTTGCTGGATTATAAAATGCCACGGAAAAGTATAGAACTGATATATAGTTTTCTAAGAATAGGCGCAAGACCCAGTCATATTCCAAGTCTACCCAACTAGTAAATGTAAGACGTAAGTATTCGAATTCAGGTAACGTTATGTTGTGCATAGCTTTGTCATTTTCTATCATTCATTTTGACAAAATACTCGAAAAATTTGCGAGATGTCAAGAAGTTCCTACCTTCTGTCCATAAAATGTTGGCAAACATTTAAAAATCCATAAAGTTTACAATATAATCGCTATAATTGCTGCTGGATTGCGTCCACAATACCATTTAGTTCCGCCTCAATGCAAATCAAAAGAACTCTCCTCTATTTCACCAAACGTGGAGCTTCAGTTGTCGATGACAGTACGAGATCGTTTTTTATAATGTTTAGCGAACACTTCGGCGACTGGAATCAAAGCGTCCCCTTCGTCGTCTTTCATTAGACGACATCGGCGACCACTATACATCATTCACTAATGATTCTCCTTATTGCGGTGTCCGTTCTCTGCCTGTCGCAGGATGTAGAGGGTAGCTTAAGGTGAGGAAGATTATGTTATTGAGAATGATTATGCATTTATTAAATGCGCATATTCTTCATATTGTTGATCAATTGCGTGCATTTCAGTGCTCTTTTGACAGTCAACCGCGCACCCGTCAAAACTAGAAATTATTATTATTGAGTCATAGTTTTCGTTATAAATAGCTGTTACATTATATATATGTTCTGAGTTATGACTGATAGAAAAACTCTGTAAAGTTGATGATTTTTGCATAACATAGTGTCCTTGCAGACGCAACAACGCTTGCGCATCAACAATTGCGATTGCGAGTTTTCGCGCGAGTGTTTTCTGGCCTCTTTTTTTGCTTATTCTTTGCTTTTTAGGTAATTCGTTGTTGATAAAGGGAAAAAAAGTAAGTTAGAGAGTAGCTTTGTTCTCCAAGTAGATATATCATCGCTTACTCTCAGGTATGTAAGGCTGCATCAGTATCATGAGTACTTTTTGTCACTTCAAGCATCTTTTTTCTTCTGAAGCAATTCTTTGAACGCTAGAAGACCCTGCAGCTACTTCATTTTTCACCTAAGAAGAAACTGCATCTAATCGTGTAGTTTCAGTGATAAAGGCAATAAGTCAAACGTAAAAGCCTACTAGCGCTTGAAGAAGTCTTCCAAGAAGAAGGAGGCATGAAGTGACAAAGAAACCATGAAACTGACGCGACGTGGCTTCCACGTTTATACTGAGAATAAATGGTAATTTGGATACTCAGATAACAGAAATTACCCTCTAACAAACCTTTTCCTCTACCATCAACAACTCACCTAAAAAAACAAAGAATAAACAAAGAAAGCATTTGAAAAGTGGAAGTCGCAATGGCAGTTGTTGACACACAAACATTGTTGCGTCTGCAGAGACACTATATTAAGCAGGAAGCTGGACTTTTTTTTGGGCATTCTTATCACACACAATCATTTCTTCTCAGCCAACCCTACAACTTTATTGCTTTCAAATCAAGCAGTGCTATGCGCTTCACGATACCGTTCAGATATGAGCATCAGATGGACGTCCACAAGATTTGAGGCTTCATTTATTGATGTCCAAGTCCTATCACCGGAGATTTAAAACGACGAAGAATTGCTTGTTGAATATGCACAGAGCTTAATACCTCTTTTTTGAAGGCACCGTTCACCCAAATCCTCAATTTCCATGTTTTTGTCGTTCCGGGCCTTCCCATGTCCCTGATTCATGCAGTCGAAATCGCGATCCTGATAATCCACGTTTCGGAGAAGCGACGAGGCGAGTTCTCCGAAAAGTGATTGAATGAGCTAGCACGGACGGGAGGGGATTACTGGAGTGGGGAGTTGCCGTCTGAGGCTCCTTGTGTCCTTCGCTATTTTGGAACATTTTCTCGCCTCCAAAGCACCATTTTGCTTCGCGACTTGGATGTTGGCTTGACCTTGAGGGAGTCCTGCTACCGTATTCTGCCAATAACTCGAGCCCCTAACTCAAGCTGGACGGTGCCTTTGAATAGTTCTTGCTATGTTTCAAAAAATTTGAATTGCTTCTATAAGATGCTCAAGATTAGTTGTATGAACAGCTTGGTTTTTAAACAAAAACAGCGTCACAAAACCCTTGAATTTGGTTGAAAGTGCTCCAAAGCTTCCATCTCGTAGCTTCATCCACATTTTTAACGTCCAATGATGCACATTTGCCTCTACCTAAAGTTTTTGACATTCTGAGAGATGGAAGCTACTTAACTTGATATTAAAGGCACCATCCACCCAGATTTTCCACTTCCACGTTTTTGTCGTTTTAGGGCCTTTTCATGTCACTGATTCCGAATATGAAGTCGAGAATGCGCAAAAATCCCGACAATCCCCGTTCCGGAGAGCCCACAAGCCGGCTTTCCGGAACGGTGATTGGATGGGCGCGCACAAATGGGCGGGCATGGATGGGGGAGGCGGGCATGGGATAGGGGTCCTCGTGCATCTTCGCTACAAAGCGATTTTCTCGCTTCCGAAGCGGTATTTTGCGCTGCGACTTGGGCATTGGATTGATAGGGGGCCGTACTATTATTATATGCTGGCAAAAGCTCAACACCCTCAACTTAGGGTGGAAGTTGCCTTTAAACATAACGAATTCTTTGAAAATCTATCTCATCAAAAAATGAAACTTGGCTCTTTTGCACCATCTCTTTGACTTTAGCTTTGTGAAAATCAACATAATTTTCTTTTATATAGTGCGAAAATGTTGGGAGGAAGTAGACAAGCGAGCGCTAGACATTCTAAAGTCTCGATCTGCTGCCATGTTAGCAATATTTGAGTTGCGAAATACATTGCGATTTAGGAACCAAAGTCCGAAATATTCGGCAGTTCAAACCTCCGAACGGTCGCAAGCGCGAGTTGTCCTTCTGATATATACGGTGCTCAATTTAATTCACTTTTGACCTTTTGTCAATTAGCTCAACACTTTTAACAATTTTGCATAGTTTCGCGGACTCGAGACAATTACAAGTGGTGCTATTTTCCTCCAAAAAGGACAGCATCGATGGATTGGTTACAAGCTCCTTGTACAGGAAAAACCACGTGACGCATTGCAAAATAAATCCAACCTGCAAGATTTTCTAATCAATCTAGTCAGGATACGCCGCACAAATGTAGACTATGATCAATCAAAATCTTTCGATTTTAGAACAGGAAATAGAAAAAGCGTTTTAATGAAAACTGAAAGATCAAATAAAAACCACCCGCTATCTTCCAATCAAGTCTAAAGCTCAAAAATGAGTGGGAGCTTTTGAACAGCAAATCGGTTTTTTCTCCTTATGTTACATTATATGATTTGTGACCTGTTCTGCATGATTTGAGACAGGTTACAAGATAATCTGCCACCATTCTCACTGCTCAACTGAATTGCTAGTATATCCAAGCTTTCTGCTTGTTTTATATATTAATTTATTTTACCGGTGAGGAAAGATACCACATAATAACAATGGTCTGTGGATTTCTTGAATTCGAGGCGTTTGCGAGCAATCTCGCTTAGAAAGATGAGGTTTTCATAGTTGTAAGATATCAGGTGCAAGCTTTTGGGAAATTATGTAACTGCGTGCAAAATTGAATAAGAACTCGACCCGATTGAACGTCCATACGTCGTCGTTCTGGTGAGATTTGGAGACCAGAAGAAAGAAACGTTCAAAGACCTAAATTCTCATAAGCACGTTTTTGAAAAAAAAAGGAATTGGAGCTTAAGAACTGAAGTTTCAAAAGTAAAGAAAGGCTTTTTCAATGTGTATATTCTCACGGAATACTAGGGAGTTTATAGTGCTTAGTACATCTGTGCAAAAAAATAAGATCACGAACAACATGGATAATCTAGAGTGTTTTAGAAGAAAGACTTCTAATCTTGATATGCTTTCAGTTTTTAGTAGGCTCTTATCTCCTAATTTTTGGACGTAATCAATGACTGGTAAAAATTCAATCTTGAGAATCGCGTGCCATTCAACCAAGAAATTTTTCCAATAAGGTATCCTCATATGCAAAGCAAACTATTATGATTCCAGCATGTCAAAAGCCTCGTGTTTGGCAACATAGCCACTCGCATTTCTATTTTTTTTCAGCCTGTAAAAAAAGTGTTTTTCATTTGAGCTTCAACAATGATATTTAAATGCCCTAAATTATTGACATCTGTAAGCGATGCATTTTGCGCAAAACAGGATGGGATCTAAACATCAAATTCACAAATGTTAGAAAAATCGCAGTGTAATCACCATAAACTTTAGCGATTGCTTATAAGGAAAAGATACCAACTTCGATTCCCTTGTTCAGATGGGACCCATATAATAGGAACCAACGGAACGCTGATCCTAAATATACTATTCCTAGCTGCCGAGCGCCATTCTGAAGCGATATATAAGCTTGCTCTTGTGAGTAATTGCTAAACTTTTGAAAATGTTGCTTACAGGGGAATGGTCAAAAGTCGAAGTGGCCCATACATACAAGCTGCATAACATTCGATGCAGCATAGAATGCTGATTCCAAATCTGTCTTCCATATGTGCAGTGCGCCTTTGTAGGCGAAGTTATGAGCAGCTTTACTGCGAAAAAATCGTATACAAAGAATGCGAAATTAGGCACATTATTGCACTTTCAGCTCACCTCTAGGTACAGGTCATATGAACTAAGCTAGTTGCATGTTTTAGTCCAAACTGAGCCGAAAATGGCTTTGTACGGCTAAATTTGCACTTTACACGAACAACTTCTTAGCAAAATAATAGCCTTTGACGGCTTATTTCATGCACAAGAGTGGTTTGCAGATAAGGAAGACAGATTCAGAGTTAGCGTTCTATGCTGCATTTAACAGTATGCAGCTTGGATGGATTGGCCACTTCGACTTCTGACTTCCGACCATTCCCTTGTTAGCAGCTAGCAACAACATATTCGGAATTAGCGTTTCGAGATGATTCTCAAAAATATGCGTCTCATTTCAAAAGGCGAATCCAATTTAGTACACTTCCCTTGTTATTCAAGCAATGTGAAGTTAGTCTAAGTCCCTGTTGAAACATTCTCGGTTTGCAGTATCGTCCAAATTTTGTTGCTGATGAAATTTGGTATCATTTGTTGATAATCGCGTAAATTGAAATATCGTTATCTTCGCAGTAAATTTCCGTTTAAGCCGTATCATTGAAGACTTAAAGAATGTAGTATTATACTTACTATTTCCTAAGATTTCAGAAAGTGTTGTATAATAGAAAAAAAACTTGACCAGGAATTGAGCGTCATTACTACCTTGATCTATCGCTCAGCCATCCTACTCGATTTCAATTTGGGTGCTGCGTCATGTACAGAAAGAACTCTTTGGAGTTGTTCATTTTCTTTAACATATATTTGCATAGTATACATTTACACATATACATACAACTATTTTGCAAATGTTTTCCACATTTGTGCAGCAGCAAAACAAACAAAATCAAAACACTTTGAATTTTTAAGTTTTTGACGTTCTTCATGAGATCAAATGCCGTCAGCACTAAGATATCCTACACAATCAATTTCTGCTTCAAATGTAATTTAGATGTGTTCCAGGCTTCGTCGCGACTGTGGTGGTGCGCAAAGCTGTGGAGGATCCTCATATGGTCCACCACCAACTGCAGCTCCTTATGTTCCACCACCACCACCGCCACCACCACCGCCACCACCACCGCCACCACCACCCACGGAAGCTCCGTATGTACCACCACCACCGCCGCCACCTCCAGTAACACAACCTCCATACGTCCCACCACCGGTTGAGCAGAAAACGTGCGTAACTTGCAAGGAGATCAACATCATCCATGAGTACGTGATGCCTCCGCGTAGACGGTGGGGTTGGCGGCATCACCGTCGACGTCGACCACACTGGGGTTACATGATGCCGCCTATGATGCCTTATATGCCTATGATGCCTCCTCCAATGCCTCCACCACCTCCACCTCCTCCACCACCACCTCCGCCACCACCAGAACCGGAACCTGAAATTGAAGTAGTTGTCGTTCAGCCTCCACCTCCACCACCAAAGATAGTGAAAATGAAATATGTATATCATCGCAAAGTGCCCTGGTACAGTTGCACAATGTGTACGACCACGTACTCCCAAGGCACATACTCACCGCCGCCTTCATCTGGATCTTACGGCTCCATTTCGCCGCCTCCCTCTCCTGGCTATGGTGGGTCCCCAGAGCCGGGTTATGGAGGTGGAGGCCCGCCACCACCATCTAGCTATGGACCACATTGAGATGCCATTAGAATCAATACTCCATGAAAGATTGCCTGATTGTGCGCAAAAATGTGTTCATTTTATAATTAATTCTCGTAAACTATTACAGAATTGGGCGCAAAGTAGCATTCTGTTCTACCGCGGTTGAATGATTGTATGTTGGTCATATCGATTGCGAGTTTGCTTTTGAATATGTTTTCAAATTTTAAAGCAGTAAATGGGTGTTGATTATGATACAATGTTCTTTTAAGAAAACGAATAGTAGCAGTCACTTCAAGTTTGAATGCGGGCTTTTGTGCTCAACTCATGACTTATGCAGACTACGTCTTACTTGTATGCATTCTTGAAAGCTGCATTGCTGCGGATGAAAACCTCATAGAGTCATAAAAAATTGAACAGCGCACTCCCCGTAATTTGTGTCCAAACTCAATCCAGCTACAATAAGCACAAGATTTACGGGATCACACGAATCGTAAACAAAAATCTGGATTTTTTGCAATTTTTTCACGTTCACATTTTTTGTTTGCTCTTCCGCCGCAGAGAGCTATTTTATATTTGGATAGCGATACAAGCGACTCAAACAAAATCGAACTTTTGCACCTTCAATCTTCTCATTGCCCTCTTACATTGTCATCTCCTCATTACGAATTTCTTAGAAACGGACGCAAATACTCTAGCATTCACTGATCATCATCAACAAAGCCAAAGTTGCGCGTGCGTACTGTGTCAGCGCTCAAACTTTTTCAAAATCATTTTGTACATATAAATTTCCACAAGTCATTTTTTGTTATCGCTTGATAGAGTAAGCGCATAAGAAGTCGTTTTTGGTGAACTCGAATGGCGGAGAAGTTTAAGCTTACGCTACCAGTGATGGCGAAATAGCAAATGATGAAGAAATCTGCCAAAAACGTCATAGTTCTGGGATTGAAACTGAAAAAGTAACAACTGGTTCGTCGTTTTCACATAAAAGCGGGATCATTCTCCGTAACGAATTTCAGGACAATGCTCGCTGAGAAGGAGCTCTATGCTTTACCTCAAATTATTCTGTCCCTTGTCGCTTTCACTTCCTCAAAGTTTCCTACATTTTTTGCTTGTGTTCCCCAGCAAAAATACCGCGATTTAGTACCCAAACAAAGCTGCCAGACTTAAGACGAACCACATAATATGCACTCTGCAATTTCTAATCGTATGAACACTACCAGGTATGCACAATTCTTACACCCATATATAGGCATACAAATATAGATGAACTTGTTGTAAAAATGCTTCAGAAGCTAATCAATTTACACAATATGCCCTTCGTTATGTGCACCAAAGACAGTATTTTATGCATTATAGAAATTCATTTTTGATATAAAACTGATAAGAAATTGTAGAAAAATCAAAATCATAGTTATTCGTAAGTACATCCGATTATCGCCAACTTCTTGTAGTCAAAAAGAGTAGGCCATAAAACAGAGACCAAAATAGATCAACTTCAGTGAATTTTCCAGCTATTTTAGCGACCAAAATTCCACTTTTTGGGTATTTTTCCTAATCAGCTTGTATCGCTGCCATATGCCAATAAAAAAATTTTGCTCCAGGCAGATGTAAAAAGCACGAATCCTTTCTTTATAAGCATTAAATAAGAAAATTTCACTGAAGCTGAAGAAAGTGACGGAACTTTGAAAAATGTGGTGCAAAAATTATGTATCAACCTTTAATTGATAACTAAGCGAGGTTTTGGGCCAGAAATGCAGACGAGAAGAGAGATATGAATGGAGACTTCGGAATGAAAAACGGTTCCAAAAATCTTAGCTCATTCGTAACAAAGACGTGCAGCAACTTACACGTTCTTGCAATACGATAATTTAAAACGTTACCAATTTAGCGAAGTTTAAAGGCAGCGTCTAAGCAAAACCTTGAACAAAATTTTTCCGCTTATCTTTTTTTACCGGGCTCTTCCCGTCTTCCCGCTGATTCCAAAAATGCAGCTTGCAAAGCACGAAAATGTTTGACGGGCTATTTTGTCGCCGCGGTTAAGACACAGAGTCGTGGTGGGACCGTACTTTTTGATTTTTTGTGACATACGTACCTAGTTATCGACTGAAGGGACGGCAGGTCGCCGGGGCGTCCCGGTCGCCATTTCTGAAGCTTCCTGGCTTTAAAGCAAAGTGGTACAATGTCTCTTGGGTGAAACTTTATTAGGGGGAAAGCCCTTGTACGCTAAAGTTCATATTTGCCCGAACACTGCCTTTAAGAAAGGCACTGTAGCCAAAAAATGGTCGTAACCTACCTGCTAATTCTTGTATTGGGCATGCGTGTGTTTATCTATGTCGAACAAAACGTATAACTTCATAAAATTCGTTTCTAGTTTAAGCACCATTTTGCAAGAAAATTTGCTGTTACTTTCAAAAGTGACACAGTAATCTCAGCGAGAAATAAATCCCAGAACGCAATTGCCATTGCTTAAAGGTAGCGTCCAGTCAAATGTCACGTGGTTCCTAATTTTGGGCCCTAACTAAGCCACTGCCCAAGCGGCAGCTCAGGTAGTGCTCTAGCCACTGAGATATTTGCCTCGAAACTGGACCCCGGGGTCGTATTCGCATGGATTCAAGGCAGTTGTGGGAGGATCCACGCGCTGCGCCATGAATCCATGCGAAATACGATCCAAGGGTCCACTTTCGAGGCAAATATCTCAGCCGTTAGTGCACTACCTGAGCTGCCGTTGGGCAGTGGCTTAATTAGGGCCCCAAAATTACTATCCACATAAGAGCCCCATAGTCCAGTTTGCCTGGACGCTGCCTTTAAAGGAAGTATCCGACAAAAACTCTGTGCACAGAAATTTACTAACCTAAGTTTCGCTCCTCGAATCCCAAAATGCAACTTATCTTTATCTTTATTTTTATCTTTATCTTTATCTCATACACGTAAACGTGTGCCAAGCCTGTGTGAGTAAAACATTGCTAGCGTAAGAGGCTAGCCTGTCACCTTTCACCAGAACAAACCAAACAGCGAATAAGGGCCTCAGGTGTTGAGGAAGTGAAATTTCTATTTGGTCAAGGGAGGTCAGGTGATTGGCATTGGGGAATGCCACTGCCACTTTTCCGGGCTGTCCAAAACGGCTGTCCATATTGCAAAAATGCAAAAAGCAAGCTTTTAAAAAGCCGTTGTTTTTGAAAGTGTACGTGAAGCGCGAGTCGCCATGAGACCTACTTTAACAATGTTTTATGTGGGCTGCTATGAAGTGGTCGGATCGGTGCGTGGGCGGGTTCCGGAACGTAGGCGGGTGCAGGATACTCTCCAAACAAATTTTAGGCTTTCTGAAAGCGTTTTTTGTTCCGGATTTCACCGAGCTTGCTTAGGAGGCCTGTCTTTGCATCCTTATAATGCACCCCATTTGGCGGGTCGCTTCGTTCAAGCCTACTATAATACTTACCTCGCTTTTCGTGGATATTTCACTCATTTTTTTCCCTGTATGAAACCACCTTCATGATCGAGATCCATGTGCCTAAAAAGTGTGTTGCCGACTCATTTTTATAACGTGAGTTTCTCCTTCGAAGTACATCACCTAATACGACGCACTAAGACCAATTTTTGCGAGAGAAATGACCATGAGGATCATGTCTGATGGATGTTTGGTAAACGTCATCATCTACTGGCAACCACATTAAAGTTTGTATTCTGATCTTGCCAGAAAAGTTCGAAACGTGTGCATTGTGTATGCAAAATGCATAAAAGATCTTGATGCAATATGGTTGTCAGCCTTCATCCGGATAGAAGACTTTGATAAGGCGCTCCCTAGAAAACCACCAAGATGGGTTCTGTGGATGTTCGCTTTGTATTTATTGTTGCAACTTAACACCTAACAGATTAGCAGGTACTTGGTTCAAGATAGCAAAAACCAGTAATCGTGCAATGGAGAACTCTCCACTGCATCAAGTTTCGGCGCTCTGCTGCTACTTGCTTATTGTCACACAAGCAAAGCGGCTAAGCCTGAGAATAGGTCCACAAACATTTTGAACATAAGCTCTTAATGAACTTAGTGTCAGCAGATTCTTCGTTTTCGAAAGAAGTACACATGAACGTAGCAAACTGTCTAAGAGGCCGGGCATACTTCACGCGATTTCAGTCGCGCCGCGATTTGGCAGTATTCCAACTGCCCATAACTCACCGTAAGGGGTTTTTTAATGTACGGAAGACAGGGCATTTTATTAATCCACGTAAGTTGTACACACTATACATGTCCGGTTTGCTGATGTTGGATCTGAAGACTTCTGGCAAGCTGCCAAATCGCGTCGCGACTGAAATCGCGTGAAGTATGCCCGCCCCTTAATATAAGCCCAATTTGCAGCCAAATTGGTGGCCTCGCAAGAAAATCCAGCTAGATTCCGCTTGCGCGCCGCAATCTCGCTCACCCCGGACGAGTTTTTTCCCGCATGTCATGTGGCGCATTGTTTGAAAAATTGTGAGCACTTCTTATTATTTTTTGAGTCCCTGTTTTTTCTTTCCAGTTTTCTCTGCATAGTCTTAGGTTTTTGCTTCCTATGTAATCAATACCATCAAAAACATCTTATATATAAAGCTGAATGTCTGCTTGTCTGTATGTCTGTCTGTCTGTATGTCTGTTTGAATAGAATTCCATTTCTGAACCGATCCGGACCAAACTTGGCACACATACACTTCGGGCCCGGCGGGTGTCATAGGCTACTTTTCGTCATCGATCGATATTGATTTTATCGATTTTTATCGATTTTTTGCAGAGTTCACTTACGGGGCTGGGAGTTGGCACAGGGGGGGGGGTAGGGTAGGTGCCAGAGTAAGCGAATATTTTGTTCAGGTTGGGGTCCCGGGCAGAATTGACGTCACTTGGATTGACGCCAGCATGGTGAGTGACGTCCACTCTGCGCGGGACCCCAACCTGAACAAAATATTCGCTTACTCTGGCACCTACCTAAGTGAGCATGGAGATTCCGAATACATTATTAGTTTTCAGAATTATCGATTTTATCGATTTTTTGCAGAGTTCACTTACGGTGCTGGGAGTTGGCACAGGGGGGGGGGGTAATCGAGCATGGGGATTCCGAATACAATATTAGTTTTCGGGATTATCGATTACTTTCATCGATTTTATCGATTTTTTTTGCAAGGTCTGAGCTACGGGGCTGGGATTTGGCATGGGGGGGGGGGTAATCGAGCATGCTGATTACGAGTTCGATATTAGTTTAGCGCTATTCGGCTATCCGGGCCACAAAATTTTTTTGTGGTAGAGCTTGCTCAAACTTCATGTATAAGGGTTATCTTAAGGGCCGGGCGTACTTCAAGCGATTTCAATCGCGACGCGATTTGGCAATATTCCAGGTGTCCATAACCCATTGTAAGCACATTATAAATGTACAGAATATAGGGCATTTCATCAGTTTACGTAAGTTATACATACTATGCATGTGCAGTTTGCTAATGTTGGATCCGAACACTTCTGGCGAATTGCCAAATCGCGTCGCGACTGAAATCGCGTGAAGTATGCCCGGCCCTTTACATGCTGATTACAGATATCACACTTTCTCCGTGGTTACGATAGGTGTAGGTAGGAAGTCAAAATCATGAATTCGGCTGGAGTTCGGTCCATATGGCTTATTCGACATGCTAATTTTGAATATCATCTCACTCTGCATATTGGGACCTTTTCATAGAGTTGCGGTGGTTATATGGCATGAGGTCGGAAACATATATTTTCTTTAAACTTCGTCTAGGGTGGTCATACAGCGCACTGGACATGAATATCACGCTGATTTCGCAAAATAGCGATTTTCTTGGGTTACGGTGGGTGTGCAGTAGATGGGTCGAAGTTCCAGATTTGCTCAAAACCTTATCTGTAACGGTTCAGAAGCATACTGCTTATGAATATGATGCTTGCTCGCTGGCATAACGCATTATTGTAAAGTTATGGTGAGTTCCAGGTTTGAACGGACATTTTTTCACTTTCGAGCCAATTTAGATCCCAGATATTCAAGAGATGGGGAAACAGTCGTTTTGCACCGCGGTCTCCAGCGTCATCCTGATAACCTGTCCCAACGCGTAACGCACGCGGCAAATCTCCCTCCCCCTGTTTCTGCTTAGGCAAAAGCCGCCGAAGGGTGTATCGCGCGCGGTAGTGGTCCTACAAGGAAAGCATTACGGCGTGGGAAACTTTTATACCACACGAATTGCCTTTATCGTGGGGAGTGAGCACGATAATCTTGAAACAGCACTTTAGGTAATTTTCTGCCAAGGTTTCAGGCAGGTTCATGATTCTTACCCGCTGCCATGTACCTACCGTAACTCTGCGAAACGGTCTCAAAACGCAACGAGAGTGTTTTAGACGTGGTCAAAAGGTCGAATCTCTCTAGACCGAGTTTCATCCAAAACTGAGATTTCGCCCCTCTGCAGTATACCTACCATAACCCATAAGGATTTTAGCTTCTTATGTTTACCCAACGTAAACCCAGAAAATGGCACTATCGCGCGAAACGACTATGATATTCGTCATCAGCGGCTCTAATAATCCCCATGTACCGACTTTGAGCAAGATCCATCACAAAAACATTTTGGGGCCGGATAGCCGAATAGCGCCATTGAGCAAGATCCATCACAAAAACATTTTGGGGCCGGATAGCCGAATAGCGCCATCAGTTTTCAGAATTATCCTTACTTTTACCGGTTTTATTGCTTTTTTTTGCAAAGTTTGAGCTACGGGGCTGGGAGTTGTTGAGGGAGGTAGCTGTGCATGCTAATTACTAACACAGCGGGAATAGGGAGTTGCATGTAGAAGTGGGCACAATGAAATGTTTTACAGGGATAGGGATAAGACCTTAATCATAGCATTGACAGAGCCGGGCGGAGCCGGGTAAGCCAGCTAGTTAAAAATAAAGGCGTAGTTATTTTAGTGTAGAGGGGGAAACTAGAATTTCTTTCACAGATGTTCGGCTGAGCACTAACTCTTCAGCTTGTCCACGTAACATCACAAAAACGTCTGATCGAATTCTCGGTGATGCCATCAAAAAGCAGTGATTGATTGCTTGAGACTATTTTCATTCACAGAAGAAAGAAAAGTTAGGTAGTATCATCCTTTACTTTATGCGCTGATTAGGCGGAGGGGAGGGGTATTAGCTTGAAATGTTAAGAAAACCCTTTGTTAACACTGCCCCAAGCATACTTCACGCGAATTATCCTGCCAGAGATTACAAATATAGAGCGTTAACTTTTCGAATTTCAATATGTATACTTCAAGCAATCGGAGCGTTGCCAAATTGCGCGGCTGAGATCATGTAGAATCACGTGGACACTCTTGGTTACTAACACTAGTAAAAGTGTCTTCGCAATAGAAGGAAAAATATAAGCAAAAACTTTATCTGAAACAAAAATAGTTTCAATCGAAAGTGTTGAGGTTCCTAAACTTCGTTGTTGTTCGGTGTAAAGTATGCTGGAGGCAGACTTATGCGTTAGATCTGACGGTACAGTAGAGTGAGACTCACATGAGCTCGACGGATTCTGTTACCTTGACGTTTCTTGATGCTCGGACAAGTGCCATGCATTCTATTCACTTGAAAGTTTGAAAAAACAAAAAATGGAGCTAAGAAGCATAAAATTGAAAATATGAAGCAAGTAGAAAATCGCCTTTCTAATACAACCTGCCGCGGTTCTCTCCTACAACAACATCCTTTGAGCGGCAATGACGGAAATTTAGCTATTGGATTTGGTTGTAATGTCTCGAAGCTTTAATCAAAGGTCGAAATGACAGAGATAAAACGGGAACATATTTGAAAACTGCTAAGCACGTGCGTGAAAATGCATTAGGAATTTGTCAACGAACGATTGTATACACTGAGTGTTCCTTCAAATTTTTTTGAACTTGCTTCGCATTTTTGCTTTTTTATTTGAATCTTTGTTTTGATTTTTGCATTTTTATGTTCTTGATTTTTCATTTTATTTTTTATATTATTATTCATTTGTTGTTCTGTTAGTAACTGATCAGTTGTTCCTCATAGTGATCTGCCTCGCGCAGTCGATCGCACCTCAGAGTGCGCGTGAGCGCTATAAAAGGCACTCACTCATAGCCTTGTCAGTTCTACAGTTCTATCGTTCAATTGATCACTCATTCGCCGCTTATTCTATTGTCTCCTTACTGTTCTTTTATCCTCTAACAAATATTCCCTTCTACTCCTGTGGTTCAGGCGAAGAGTGTCCGAAACTTGGAGGGCACAACTTTTTTCAATTACATTTTGATTTTTGTATTTCATTGTATTTTTGATGTTTGATTTTTACATTTTTATTTTTTTGATTTCTTTTACTCAATTTTATTTTTTTGTTTTTTATTTATTTACTTTTTACTGTTCATTTTTGCTGATTTCAATAACGCTTTTTCTTTTCGGGCTTTCTTCAAATGTTTCAACAACTTTTTGGACAACTAATTCAGGAACTAGAACTGTGGGACTCGTGTAAATTTCGGTAAAAGTTCATCAAATGTAGGTTTGTGAAGGAAAGCAGTATACATCTTGTTTATTACCTGTAAAAGCCGATAAAATTTTCTCACCAAGATTCTTTCAGGCGCAATCTTCGCAAGTATGATCAAATATTACAACTCTTTATCTGCGGTAATAGAGTTGAACAGACTCTCACCACTGCCCTTCCAAAAATAAGAGTACAACGCTATTTTCTCAGCGAGTTTGAGGATGTTTTCAACACATTAAACACTGGAACTATATTTTGCTAGCTTCAGACACACAGAAGTTCCTATGCGTTACTCACTTCATAAATAGTGTAAGTCGTATTCAGATGAACTCAAAAAACCAAACATTTACACTTAGGCACATCTCTGTTGTCAAAAATAACTTTGAATGGTTGACGGTTGTGCCGTAGAAAGGATGGAACATCGGACGAGCAAGAAATACCAGCGGAACTGCTTTCCAATCTGAGTAGTGCAATCAGCTTTTTGCAGCCAGTTTTACTCTTGTAAATGGCTTTTTCTTCGAGGGAAAAGATCAGGATGATATCTGGTGGGCAGGTAGTTAACAAGTACCTCAGCTGTTAGAGGGGTTACTGGACTGTGCCGCCATCTCACAAAGAGGCGGCGGCCGAACCAGAGGTATTCAGCTTTTCTAGGAAGATGTCCTGACCTGCATTCAGGCAGTCATGAAGAAGCCCTCGGAGGAGGCAGTGGAACCGCCAACTTCTGTTAGCGCTCAAGGGAATGTAGAACAGTCTCAGTTCAACACAATGCTGCCCAAAAAAGAAGATCCAATATTTTCTAAGGCGACGGTTTGAGAACAAAACAAAACCACTGCTTATTCGTATAAGTTTTATTTCGATTTATTTCATATTCAGACTGGTTCCTTGTATTCACCACCGGGAAGGGATGCAAGCTCAGATGGTGAAGATGATGAAGAAGATGACCAGCTTCCACTGAAGGAGACACACATATTCAGATACATATCTCCTCGTTCGAGGGAAAAAGCTTTTTGAACTGCTTTAAGTCAACATGTCTTGCCCTGATAACAGCGCAAAAAGCATGCGCTTGATAAGAGAGGCTTCTTGTCCCATCATTATTTACGTGACAGACAGTTCCAAGCCTGAAAGGAAAAGATGGGAAGGACAGTTAAAAATCGCAAAACGACAAGCAGTTCGTTGGAAACATCTTGACATGTACTGCTGCGGTTACTACCGGCGTCAGAACGAATGTATAATCATTCCATAAGAAACTAGCAAAAAAAGTAAAAATTCTTGCAGAAGTTCATACAATGGGCAAGAGAGTTTGGGCTAGCTATTCCTTCCCAGTCAACGTTCAATCGGATTTTTGACAAAATACGCCTTTTGATAAACACCGTCTATCAGAGACATCAAGATAATACCTTACAGTGCATAAAAGCCGCATACGAGATAAAGAATCATGGTGCACGGATATTTACCTGAATCCAAAATGCTTTTTTAGCGCGAAGGGGAGCCCAGACAGTGGTTTATCGCGCTGGACTGTGCATACGACTCCATGGAATTTAGTGCAGAGTTCTGCAAAGTTTTGGCTGTAGATATTGAAGACGAATTTCCGCATTCACACTGAAGTAGTGGAGCGCGTCAAACAGGTTATGGTCGGACTGAGTAAAAACGATAGCTTTCTCAGATTTAATGTTATAGGTGGCAAGAGCGGAGTTGATGGAAAAATTGGGGTTTCACAATATGTTGCGATGGTTCTGGTCTCAACGTATTCCCATACGTTCAGTGTCAATGACCGTAACCGTAGGTATCAAAAGGAGGTAGGGGAGTACGATACGAAATCTGGGGAGAACTAAGGTGGTACCTGGACCCTTGGCATCTGGCTAGGCAACTCGAGAAGCAACTCAGGGCGGTATGAACTGAACACCTAATGCCATCCAACCTCTAGATAACTTACAAGGGAAGGATACTTGATCGCAGTGACAATTGTGTAAGCGGTGTATACCGCGTATACCGTCCCCAGACGGTGATCTCTAAACCGCATTCCATATATGCTATGACGTCATTCTTTATTGTTATAAAGACTTTTTGATGCAATGGATGATGGAAAGGTGGACGTCGTGGGTTGGATTCCTCTGGGATGCCGACCGTTTTGCATTTTTTTAAATTAGCAGGCAAGTTGCAAAACCTGTCGTCATCACAAAAAAGGTTGATTTTCACAACATGAAGCAATATATTTACATTCATTGGCACTGTACCACCTTCTAACCTAGAAACACTCGTTTTAGACTTGAACATTGCAATTGATTAACATATTGTGCGTCAAAAAATTGATAAAGACGCCATTTTTGACAGGTTAGCTGCTCCTCTCTATGTTAAGCACGAGTTCGGAATTTTTCAAAAAAAGTAAAATTGAGTCAAGTATTTGAGGAGAAAGGCTAAAAACGAGTGTTTTTAGGTTGGACGGTGGTTCAGTGTCAGTAAATGTAATATATTGCTTCATATTGTAAAGATCAACTTTTTTGATTCGACAGGTTTTGCAACTTGCCTGCTAAAATTTACAAAAATGCAAAACGGGTGGCATCACAGAGGAATCGAACCCACGCCGTTCAACTCTGCAGTCCAAGCCACTATCCACTGCACCAAAAATTCTTTATGAATAAAAAATAAAGGATTACTATTAAGCCTGTTTCGCCTCTACCCCTATACAGGAATACAATAAGTGAAAACCACTTCTATATATTTGTATGATATACATTTATTAAATGTGAAGCATTTTATAAAAGCATTGATGATTATATTTTGTGTATAATCTAAATCCTTAAGTTGTTTAAAAAGCATTAATAGTCTATGCAGAAAATTTTCAAATTTTGTGCATGTTCTATTAGGTCGTTCCGAAAGTAATGTCGCTTTTTTCAAGTAAACGCTACATTTCGTGGAAGCAAAATTTCTAGGAGGTTATGATAGCATTCGATGCATCATTTCATCCTCTTTTTAATGGCTATAACTTCACTGCAGAATACTCAATGAGGTTTTGCCAAATTACTAGAACCTCCAACCCATGCTTTTTGGACAAGTCAAGTTTCACAATTTTTCTAACCTTTTGTAATAACTCCCGGAAGGAGTCCAAGTAATGGATGGATAGAGCAAACCTTATAGGAAGCGGCACCATATTTTTCTGCTTTCCATATCTCGTCATAATTTTTTTAGAGATTTTTCAATGAAGTCACCGAATTTTTGCAGGCTTGCCTCCAACACATATGCATCGAACACCAATAAACTTTCGGATTCCGAAACTTACAAAGGTGGATTATGGTTTAGCACTAATTTTACAAAGTATATGAGCATTTATCGCTTCAGATTAGCAACCTCCGGAAATTTCGGGTACAGCCTGGGGCGCCCTGGAAAACCTGTATTATGATGATTCTTTCCCGGCAGACTTTATGAATCGGAAACCAAAAACAACTGGTAAAAAGAGGAGAAAAAGCTGCGTCGAATGACACCCGAGTTGCTTGCCGGTTGTTGTTCTGTGAGGTTTGAGTTGACCAAATATGGAATTTGATAGCGCTGAAAAATTGATTCTACAAACTCTAAGAAGCAAGCTAAGGAAAAGAAAAAAATTGTTTGTGGCCTATAGGGTTTGCTCTATTTATCTGTTATTTGTACATCTTCGAGGAATCAGTACAAAAATATAGAAAAATAGCCGAACTTGACCATGACAAAAAGCATGTATCGCAGCTTTTGATAATTTTTTGAGTGCTCGTTGAATATTATGCAATGAAATTACAACCATTAGAAAGAGGACGAAATGCTGCATCGACCGATCCCAAGAGCTCTTGAAAATCTTGGTTACACGAAATATGGCGTTTATTTGAAAAATGTGACATTACTTTCGGAACGACCTAATATAAATCCTAAGAATTTCACTGTATATAATGGACGTTTTAACCTTAACACTTATATGTGAAGATGCATGCGTAAATCTATTAACTTTAAACGCAAAGTAAACTGTTCTGTTATAATGTTGCGTAATAATTTTGTTATTTACAATTCTTATATTTAAATCGAGAAAGTCACATTCCAATTCGCTTTGGTGCGTATTTTTTAACTCTAATATATTATTGTAAGTGTCAAGCAACCATTTATTTATCCTTTTTTCTTCTGAATTATGTATAATCAATAAATCATCCATATATCTAAAAGGTTTGAACAAGATATCATTTTTATGATGATTAATGGCAAATTTATATTCAAAGTAAGATAATGTCAAATCTGCAAGAATAGGGCTGGCATTACCCCTTGTGGAACTCCTACTTTTTGTATAAATATGTGATTTGCAATTTTGCATTAGCTATTTTCTAATAGATATTGAACAAGGTACAAAATATCTTCAACTTTGTAAACCCTTTGTTTTGTTTTTTCATTATAGAGGTTACAGTAACTAACTTTGTTATTGTTACAAACAACATATTTACTGTTACTATTATTGAAACATATTTTAAGAATCTCTTTGAGATTACTGATAATGGTCTTATGAGGAATGTTTGTAAACATGTTAGTGAAATCGGCTGAAAAAAGTTTAAGGTTGTTCGCATTAATGTGGTTAAATTTGTGGGAAATATTAATATCATTTATAGACCAATAGGTATCAAAACAGTTTTTATTAATGCTTACAATTTTAGTATAGTTTTTAAAATGGTTTCGGATAAAGTTGAAAATATGCATTAGTTCTTCTGATAACGGTTTGATGCTGCTGTTCGAAGCACCAGTAATAAATCTAAATTTAAGTGGATTTTTATGTAATTTGGGAATGCAGTAAATATTTGGAATGGTACAGACTTCGTTAATTTTGAGATTATGGATTTTAGAAAATTGTAAGTGTTTAGTAATGGTGGCTCCAGTGTCTAGTGTTCCAAGATAATCATAGATAGGAGAAGTACTTGACTTGTTATTCAATCCCATTTCTGACATTAATATTTCAAGATAAAGTTTTTTGCAAATAATGCCATAATTAGAGCTAGCTTTATCCAAAGGGCAAAATATGAAGAACTTTTGATAGTGTTTGATGTTTGAAATAGGAAGGCTATAACTATTATTGTCAAGGTTATAAATTAATCTACTATGGTGTCTAAGAAAGTGTCTATATAATTCATTTTTTATGGTAGTCGAAATTACATCGTCTAAGGAATATTTTATTTGGTATTTTTTGCAAATTGTATTAAATAAATCAAGCCATAAACTTTTGATTTGTTCTGTAGAATATCTATGTGGATATCTTATTTTTGTACCTTTATTCAAAACATCATATATAGGTTCAGTTTCAAATATGTTTATATCTCCAGTGACAACATGTCTATATGTAGGGTCAATGTATTGTTGGTAGTTTTTACAAACACGTGGGACATCGTTTATGTTGAGGTTGTGAAGATTATTAAGAAATTTGTTATAATTGTATATATTACAAGAAGCATATTTTGTGTATTCATATATAAGTCTGATAGGTTGATAAGGTTTAGAGCTGTATGTTTTAATAAGGTTTATGATAGATGTGTTATTGACTATTCTGTTGATTTTAGTATTATCTAAAATGCTATTATAATAAGGAAATTTAATATTCATATATGTAGTAATAGTTTTCTTGTCGGGTACTTTGCTGAAATGGTAATGACAGAGAATACTATACAATGCATATTTTAAATTAGAAGGAATATCTATAGATTCAGGACTAAATGTTGATATATTAATTAGTGTGGAAATATAATGTTTATTTTTATTTTTGATGAATCTATAGAGTTCGTAATATGTCGGGGAAGCGTTAATGAAATTTTTGATTTCTTCAAGTACAGATTGTCTGTGTATATGATGTTTTCTTTTTTTATTATTATTCCCTCGATTTTTTCTGTCTTTAGATATTCTAAGATTGAAAAAAGGATGATTACTTCTATGATTTAAAGGGTTCTCGATTATGGTTAGGTTACCGTAGCCTTTTATATTATCATTAAAGCCAAAAGGCATAGGCAGGGCCCGGCAGGAGGTGGCATATCAGAATTTTGAAAACGATATCCCCTTCGAAGCCAAAATTTCTTACGACTTCCCCTTTGACCCTATTTTTGGCCCCCGTAAGTTCCTGACAAACAGATAAACACAAATAATAAGATGGGCGGTCTCAGCGCTTATTATAGTAATACTACCTGGCTTTCCTGGTCCAGCCCGGGTCATCGTTTGAGAGGATGGCCAAAAATTACACTTACTAACGACTTATTACTAACGACACAGAGGAGCGAAAGTACGGAAAAATTGACCATATTGCGAAAACTGAAAAAATACGATTACAAAAACAACTTTTTGCATAGAACATTGCGATCAAATATGATCGCTGACCCTTCTGAGCCCTTGTAGGGCTTATCGAAGAAGCAATCGGTTGAAGACCGAGAAGATTGCTTCAATCAGCGATCAGTAATCTAGCAAAAAGACAATTTCTTAAAGTTTCCGCGTCGTCTGTGCAAGGTGCACCGATTGCGATTGGAGCGCGCTTTCCGAGGCCGACCATAACGCTGTGAACCCTATTTGGGGCTGTATCGAAGCGGTGCCTTGGTGGTTTTGGAAGCGGATTTGAACATGAGTAATACTCTCGACCTAAGCCACATTTATGTAAAGAAATCCGGGAAATTATGTGAAGGAAAGCAGGGAGCCACCCCAGGTGGCTCCCAGGTGGCGCGGGAGCCACCTAATTTCGAAAAACACTTACCATTTTTTAAATTCACATAAGTTTCTCATAATTTTTCATACTTTGTTACTTAGTCCTAGTGCGCATATACACACCAAATCCCGCGCAATTTCGTCACCTCTGCGTTGCAAACGAGCCATTTTTCCATTTTCTTGATAGTGGAAAATTTTCAGAAAAAACCTTGCTACAACCTTCAGTCACATAATTTTTCAATGAAACTCCTAACTAATCCCTTACAGGCTTGTGTCCACGTATGTACCAAGTTTCGTAGCATATCGTCATCTGCGCGTTGCAAACGAGCCAATTGAATGCGCATCTTCATTTACCAATTTTACAAAATTTTCGGAAAAAATGCTTATTACTCGTTCCGTTCACATAAGTTTTTCATGATTTTTCACACTTTGTTTTCATTGGCCTCTCTCCGTTCGCTTACAAAATTTGGTGCCATATCGTTACGCATACATTGAGAACTCGTCATTTATGCGTTACAAACAGCATCATTTGAGCGACGTCGCGCGTGCGGCAGTTAGCGACGGCGCGGTTTCACGCGCGCGAACTCCAGTGTTCGCCTGTTGAGGGACATAACATGTTAAGACAAGCAGCGAGCATGAACAACCAATTTTTTTTCCGGGGCTCCGTCCGGACCCCAAAAAACGACTTCCCCTTTGCTTTTTCGGGCCAAAAACGATATCCAGCTTGTGAAAGCGCCACCCCCGCCGGGCCCTGGGCATAGGTGTCATTAATAATTTCATCCAAAATATAATAGTTCTTTTTCCCTAAGTATATTCTGATCCGGTGAATTATCCAATATTATTGCTGTAATATTATTGATATATTTTCCGGTGAATTATCCAATATTATTGCTGTAATATTATTAGGATTACAACTACTATTTTTGAAATGTTTATAAAAAAGTTTATTATCTTGCTTACTTTTGATTCCCCGTATATGTCCTCTTATTCTGACACTAAGTTTTCTTTTAGTAATACCAACATACTGCAGTCCACAACCACAACATGTAAGGCAATATACCAAGTGAGTTGATTTGCAGTTTGCATTTGAAGTCTTATACGTTTTGATGTTTAGATTAGTAGTGTTAGATTTTATGCAATTGTTAGGAGTTAATATTTTTGTGCAGATGTTACATGAAATATTACAAGTAGTGCCTACCTAAATTGTCATTGCCAAACTGCAGTAGGTTGTATTCGCCGTTTACCTTACTCCTTTTGTAGAACGTACCCTGAAAATAAGAAGATGAAGTGAAACTATTATGCGTACTTTTATTTTTAAGCCATAAATCTAAGGTAAAGAACGGCCTAATCCCATACCAGAGGGAAGGTTACACTAGGTTTTGGAAGGGCTGCTTCCAGGGGGGTGGCGCTCCCTAAAAAAAATAATACACCGGAGGCGTAGTACTTACCCTCCCTCGCCAGTAGCTACTTGTGTGAACCCCATCGGTAGTATTACTGGAAATAAATAAAGGAAAAAAATATATAAACTAACCTTAGTGTAAGGTAAACACAACCTGACCCCTTATGTGTATTGCTATATTAAAATTATAGGTATGGGTATACAATTAGGCAACTTTCGGTTAGTATAAGTGAAAAAAGGGGATTATATTGGTATTAATTATGTTATTACTCTTATTAGAACATTAATCAGTTAACGGTAGCTATCAAATTGTTAAGTTTCAGTGTATTATTGATTATTTTAGTAGTTATACTCAATATTTGGAAATGAGGAAATAAATGATTGGGCCCAGATGATTTGACAAGACTTACAAACTACATTTTTGTACAAAAATTAATTTACAATTTGTAAAAATCTCAATGTGTCAAAAAGTACTAATTTATTGCTCTTCTTAACTAAATGTGCTCTAATGACACGTATAAGATACTCAGGTAGGTTACGTAGCAAAAGTTTTTTCTGATCGTCAATTTTTTAGGCCTCTTCATTTGTACTTATTATCCTGTAAATGATCTAATCATGAGACTTTTAACTTTGTATAACACTTTGTATAACTTTGTTTTTATGATAATTAGCTCTTAACTAGATAAATTTTAGTATGGATTTGGCTGAGCGTCGTGAGCGTTTTAAGGAAACAGTAAACATCCGTATCATGGAGGAGTTTGTTAAAATAATCAACCTGCCAATTTCTATGAAAAAGAACTTCGATTTGGTGATTGAAGATGTAATACGTCTACTTGAGTAAGTGCTTTAATTGAAACTAAAAAATAACTAATTTAACTTTTATAACTCCTCCAGGATGATGTCATAGCAGATATGGAATGCGGTTCAGAGATCACCGTCTGAGGACGTATACGCGGTATACACCGCTTACCCAATCGTCACTGCGATCAAGTATCGTTCCCTTGTCAGATAAGATGTGGGCATCCACGCGGATTCAATGTGAGTGTATACGCGACTGGGAGGATGATCTGAAGACGCATTCATACAGTGCTATAAAAGAAGGAGCAGAAGCTGGAAGCGGCGACAACATTAAGCATGTTTTCAGCAGCTGCTTGAAGCATGTTGCCGATGTTCATAAGTGGACGGAGATAAACTAGTTGTAGATTTTACACAAACTTTAGGCAGTATAGCGTACAGGATAGCCATACGGAGCCAGTAAGAAAGTGCTTGCATAAGCCGATAGCTACAAATGAAGAAAGAGGAAAACGGACAATCTCCACTGAAGTGATGCTCACGAAAAGTTGAAAGTGCTCCAATCGACTTTCCATAATGATATCATGATTGCAAGCCAGTGTGAGACTAAGAACCTCGTAGACAGACTCTACTGTCCAAAGGAGCTATTCTTACAAGTATTGCTATATAATGTCTAGAAACTGACCAAAACAAACGGTTCTCAGAATTTTTCAAACCACGAACTTATCTCCTCTACGTAAAGACGGCTACTTTACACCTAAACGCTCTCAGAGGTGTGGAGTTGGACGAAGAAAGGATGGTGGAGTCTAGGATACTGATCAAGAGGAAGTTTGAAGAGAGAACAAGTGAACTGAAAAAAATACGTCTATCCAGCACATATGGAGGAAAGAAATACAAATGACATACTTTTGATGAACTGTCGGGCAAACATACGGCGAAATGATGGACACAACGTAATAAGCTCCATTCTCCTCCGTTACTAAATACACCGACTGATTATAGCCTTAATACCTTACGCAGAATCTGATTGACAATGGCTCCCAAACAAGCACCATTTGGTAACAGAATGAGGAAATCCGTTGTTTCTTACTTCGTTACTCAAAAAAAATTTTCAGCTGAGCTTCGACCCGTGCTATGCCTGCGAGCGATATATTGTATTGGATCCAACAATGTTTTTTTTTACTAAAAATGAGACCAACTTCTCTTCCTATGTGTTCAAACAAAAAAAAGTAAGCAAACCAAAAAAAAACGGAATACGAAATAAAAAAGACAGTTGAGAAAGGCCCACGTATTCGCAAACCTTGATGCAAGCTGTACCGCCGGATCGGTGCGCAAGAACGTTTTGTATTTTAGCGATAAGATACACAAATGCATGATACAAGGGTAAAACCTTATTGACCATTTTGTTCTGTCGTCGACAGCACTAGGATCTGTTCCACTTTCGAGTAGAATTTCGGCATGATAGGTCCGATTGGCCCAAACAGCCACGTGCAAAGCAGTCTTGCCATTCGCTCCTCTAGCACCAAGATCACGAGCATCAACAATGCGTCACTAGCTTTCACTTCAGACAAAATGAAAGGTAAAAAATCAAAACATCTCCACCTCTTGACGATTTCCGCAAAACAAATATGCGATATTCCCATCGATGTCGCTCTCGCTAGAATTTCAAAAAATTATTCAGAGTAGCATCGAAAGGCAAAACTTTGCCACTGCGATGGCTGAGGCTGCTCTCATACTGTTCCCGAACTTTGGGATCAGTATGAACGCAGCCTGACGACACTCGTAGCTGATGTTGATCGTTGGTCGTGACAGCAACATCGTTTCGTTCAAGAGCGACGGAAAGAGGGGATCTTTTATCAACATCAGACTTGACCAAATTGGCTTTATTGACAATGATAGTATTCGCCAAAAAAAGGTTTCCGCTAGCAATACTGAGAAGTATGGCTGTTCTAAAAAAAATTCTTCTAAATTAAAAGTGCAAAACTCGCAATAATTAACCTGTTTTTGTAATCCGGCGCTTTCATGACATTTTTCTGAGCCGACATTCAGCCCATTAAGCCATAGCAGCGTGATTCAAAGGAGTAACGGCAAAGAAATGGAGTAAATTCGATCGCGATCATGGGTAAGAGATCTGCTTCCGCAAATATTAGAACATATTAGAATACTGAAATTCGCGTTCGCACGTTCGTTCGCATCCTCTAAAGACAGAAAAATCAAAACTGTTCATTCAGCGAAAAAGCCTAGCGTACGTGTAAGAGCTTTTCGGTCATTAGCGCGGGAATGAATTTGCCTGCTCCATATATTACATTACTAGCGTTTTTGGACAACAGCTGCCATATTATATGACCAAAGGGGAGCACAAGTTCCAAATGAAAGACCGCTTTGATCGAGAGCATTTATCAAGATGGGAGCCTAAGAAAACAATATAACTGTCGTGAAAATGAGACAAACCTAAGCTTTGAAAGAAAAGAAAAGAGCGGATGCATACCTTCGAGTCGTTCTCGATAGAGTATAAAAGAAGGACATTCTTACGGTTGACCACGACGATTACATGTAGCATATGATGTAAGTTCCTAGATTATTTTGGTGTCAAAGCAGCACAAAGTTTCTCAGCTATAAGATGCCCACCTTTTGAGAAATCGGTAGAGTGAAGGTGCGGAGAGATGAGCAAACTGCTGCGTAATGAATTCCCTACAATAAGTAGCATTGGTAGCTCCACATATCAAGTAGATCGCCTATATCCTCGGTGTCAGCAATTTTATAAAGTGAGATCCAGCTACTATTACCTGTTCGTGCTTTCAGATGTTGTACGCACCTGTGTAAGGATATATTGAAGTAAAAGTAAGTAAACTACAACTAATTTACTTAGACAAGCCCTTGAAGTGGTATCAAAACCCTCTCTATAGTTCGTAAGGGCCGCATGCATTGACATCCCCGCTGGGAGGGTGCAGCTCAAAAGAAAGCTTCATATTCTGAAGCTCCATATATCTGGCTGTCTACTTGTCCGCAAGCATCCTACTATCCTTCACCATGTACACATTGAACAGCAGAAGCTGGACAAGCCGCATTTTCCAGCTTCTGTATGATTCCTGATGATCCCCGGCGCTTATCTTCAAACTCATTTTTCTTTCTTTGAAGTTAACGAAAACCTGCCAAAGTTGTACTGATTACCTAACACAGCAGTGCTAAGCATATTGCTGATGACAACAAATGCGTTCTTGAAAAAATGAATTCTTCGTTAAACCCCAACTTTCGACTTCTGGTTCATCGCAAATTCCATGACTCCGATACCAATTGTTCTTGTCAGCAACATGCTAAGCACTGTTGAGTTAGATAATCTGCACAACTTTGGAAGCTTTTCGTAAACTTTGGAGAGAGAAAAATGATTTTGATGATAAGCGCCGGGGACCATCAAGGATCATACAAAGGCTGGAACATGCGGCTTGTACATCTTCTCGCCGCTGTTCATTATGTTCATGGAGATGGATAGAAGGGATACCTACAAAAACAGGTATAGGCTGCTGCACGACGAAGGCGCAAAATCTTCGGGCCCGAACGCGTCTGGAGCTTCAGAATATGAAGCTTTCTTTTGAACTGCTATCCCCTCTTCGCGAGCATGTTAATGCATGCGGCCCCAAGATACGTTCGATTGAGGGAGCACATCCATGTACATTCATCGATAGACCAGCTCGAATGCTTTAGCTAGCATTTGCAAAAAGAGATTTCACACTATGTCTAGATAGATACATCCCGTTTTACACAAATAACGCAGCAACAAAGCAGGGGTTACACAAATGCAATATGGACTATCGGAAAAGCCAAAACTTTTCTGAGAGGGCAACACTTCGAATACAGATGATCACAAGCCTCGTATAAGTTTATCAATTTTATAACACTAACACTTTTACTGAACGTGGATAGAGTCTTTGAGATATGGATGTAGTAGCATAACGAAGTCTTTAACAGATATGCAATGATTTTGACGAAAATGCTACATTTCGCGAGAGGGAGTACAATTTATCTGCTTACGTCTTTCCAAGCGACGCCATTCTGCGCGCGAGTGGAGTGGAATAGCTCTTTCGCCTTACAAGGGAATGGTCAGAAGTCGAAGTGGCCAATCCATACAAGCTGCATACCATTAGATGCAGCATAAAACGCTCACTCTAAATCTGTCTCCCTTATCTGCAGAACACACTTTTGTGAGCGAAATTATAAGCCTTTGAAGGTCATTATTTTGCTAGAAATTACGCGTGTAAAGTGCAAACTTGGCCGTACAAAGCATTCTTGGCTCAGTGTTGGATCAAAACATGCAATTAGGTCACTTTATATCAACCGTACCCAAAGGTGTGCTGAAAGAGCAATAATATGCCTGATTTGCAACTTTTGTATGCGGTTTTTTCGTAGTAAAGCTGCTCATAACTTCGCCTACAGAGTAGCTCTGCAGATATGGAAGACAGATTTGAAATCAGCATTTTATGCTGCATCGAATGATATGCAGCTTGTATGGATTGGCCACTTCGACTTCTGACTATTCCCTTGTTAGTTACGCGGAGTCTTCAAAAAAGCGGGGTTTTTGCGATTTTCACGCACATTTCGACCTGCATAGGGTTAAACTGGAGCACAAACATTCCTTGGCCACAAAATCTTGATAACCAAATTTTGCTGACACACTGTGCTTTCAACGGAGATAGTGATATAATGGTCGTGGAAGATCAGTATTTGATTTTGCTATGCATGAACTTAATTAATACGTGTGTAACCGCACAAAAATTGAAAATCACTACGAACGGAGAGTTATCAGCTAACGTACATTGCACGGAGTGTATTTCGTTCATGATGCGCTCCCACATCGAGCTTTTCTGACAACTTACTATCTAAGAAAGGGCTTGCCCTTTACCTCCAGGAAACCACGACAGCGATCGACGACATGCCTCCTTCTCAACAGACATTATACGTCAAAGCTGTATGATTTTCACGGGCAGAGTGTGCATGGTTTGCGTATTTACTTATCTTCACAAATCCCTCAACTATTACACAACGTAAAACGGAACAACTTTAGCTGCAGCTGGAAAATCTTCAAACCCATAGCCGACCTAGTTGCATATAACGGCCATGAAGCTGACCTTGTAACTTTCTCGTGCCGAAAATGGACTATCAAATTCAATGTCAGAGGTGCATTCACTAACATTGCCGTCCTCTGCGCCACAAAACTCAATTGCTTCTTTCCATTCGTCTTCCTTTCTTTTCTTGATTCTCCTTGAACCTAGTTACGAGGAGCCAGTTACTTCGAGGTTTAGAAGACAGAAGGGGTTGTTTGGCTAGAATATAAAGTTCACACTTGCTAGTTGCATGTTTGTTCATATATATGGTATGTGATCGCCTCGCATAGGAATAACTCGGGCGTGGCAGTTTTTGTGCTCAGAACAGTGTTAGGATTTCAAAAAGCCAGCGAATATGTACACTTATTGACCCCAACACACAAAAAAAGTAGGCATTTATCAGTTGCCTGAGTACATCATACATGTTTTCATGTTTATAAAGATGCAGTATCTGTGAAAACCAACCAACATAAATAACCAACAACATACAAAGCGCAGGCAAACAACTGAAACATTTCTTTACTTTCGCAATGACTATTGTTCGAAACAAAACGTTAACAAATCCATAAAACCTCTAACAATAAATAACTGAAAAGCCTGTGTTGACAAGCATGTTTGCTGCTTATCCCAGCTCTCTTTATCTCGATCCTGGTCTTTTTTCCTGCGGTGCGCTACCTGGCGTACTGTTCTTCAAAATATCTGAAACCATATAAGAAAACAGAACACACGCATATTAAACTTGGCCTTAACTTTCTTTCGACTGAGTCCAGCACAAATAGTGTTTTTTCTCCTCATTTCTAGCTCGTCAAAATTCTTCAAAACCTAAGAGAGAGTTACGCAGGGGTGAAAATGTGCATCTGATATCTCTTAGTCCACGATCCTCTGACGTAAGGGGGATATCCGAACAATGCAAACTTAATGAAAGAACCCATCGATAAGTATGATTAGAGAGTATGACGTGTTGCACTGTAGTAACAGGACAAGATGAAACCAACTTTGTTTAGCACTTACGTAATGAACAACACCGCCATACGACATTTGCGTGTTAGTAGAATAGGAAGGATGAGGCATCAAAGTCACACATTTTGTTGGATTTATTTTAGGGTAGGCATTGATGCTTTTTACCTTCTGGTTGCTTCTTTCAGCGGAGCCCTAAAAGACTTGACGGCGCTCTTAAAGCGTAAAGTGGTTATTACCAGCAACTGCAGTTCAACATATGAAACTCGATGCAGAGCTACAACTTTTCTGTCCCGCTCAACCCATCTGTGAAACGATGCGATGTACAGCTTGCTGGGAACGACTGTACAACACACACTGTTGGACCTTGATACAAACAACGGTGATTATACTTTGCGCCTTAATTCTCCAGCTATGGATTTACATGACAATCAGAATCCTATGTTGTCTTCTACGCTTGATGAAGATCATCCTTTATCGAGTTTGCTGCCTCGACAAAGTCTTCCGCATCATTTGCAGACGCCGAAGACTACAGACTTACACAGGCAGAAGAAGAAGACATAAACGCAGCATTTTTCCATACCTAGCCTTAACTTGCTTGCAAATCTCTCAAAGTCTGGGATGCTCTCAAATTACATTTATCAGTGCAAGAGAAAACCCTGCATTGAAAGTGAAGGAAAACAAACTTGCGTCTTCAACGAAGCTACAGTGATTGCCTTACAACTACATCAGGAATCCTGCCTAACACTCAAGACTCACCACAACAAGCCGATCGCACTTTTATCCATCAAAGTGAAAGGCATCAACTTTCAATGCCACAAAGATGTACAGTTTTACACCAAAGATCATCAAATACTCTCCGAATCCATCCATCGCTTTCTCGCTGGAAGTTGCACCGAGCACGCCTGCGAAAACACTACGCCTACTACCAAAATTCAAGAAATTTCAAGATTAGCAAATGAGAGCCTTGGATACACATTTTGTGCTTCAAGTTGTGGATGCGTCACCTGCGACGGTTGTTTTATGTGCCAACCGAAATGTCTTTTCTACCGGATTTATGCCCAACCAATGAGCTCCAAAATCTACGAGATCTTCAAGTGTTCCAGTCGGGAAACTGTAGTCGATGCTAAAATAACCCTGAAACAATCCAGCGGCAGCTCTTCTACTACTCTAACCTTCCGTCCAGGACAGACGATTCGATGGAAGAACATCAAGTTCAATCTCATAGGCACCACCACTCCACAACTGCCTATCCTTTCCTCCTTCTTCATGACAACGAAAGGACGTATTTCAATCATTCCGGCTTACTCAGGACCATTGAGCCCTGGAAGCGCTGGTCAACTACAATGCTCCTCTCTCAGGAAAGCAAAGTCCTTTGAATGCGCCTTTTCCACAAGAGCATGCTCTTGCTCCACTGCAGTAAAGACAGCTTCATGTGTGTGTAGCTCTGGAAACATGGCCAAATTAATGAAAAGTTCACCACTTCCGGAAGTCTTCAAAAACTACATCATCTTTATGAAGGGCAAAGACCTATACGCTAAAGCTCGAATTGGCTCTATCTTACAACTACATGTAGTTGCAGATAACACGAAGATCGTTTCGCAACAAACCAATGCTTCATGTGAAACAACAACCAGCGACGCCGAAGGATGTTACAACTGCAGAACCGGAGCTGAAATAACTATTCTTTGCAAAAGTAACTCCAAAAACACTTTAGCTGGAATGCACTTACGAAACACCGGGCAAAGCTATTAGTAAGATTGCGGGATGTACAGCTGATTCATAGGCTGAGGTGAACTGTTAATAAAGCTTAAGAACAGTTACAGCTTATGCCAATATTTTGTAGAATTACAAAAAATATTGCTTTTTTTACACCAGCACTAATTTTTGAGACAACCGTTGGTAAACGAAGGAAATTTAAAATTGAATCAAGTCGGGTTTGGCCCATAGGGTATCTGCAAAGCTGATTGCGATTTCCATTTTCGTAACAAAACGTCATTCGTGTGGTTACGGCACATACTTGTTTGAAAACTACGGATTTGCTGCAATTTGGTTTAGAGGGTTATTCGCCATGCACTTCACTATTATTTTACTATTCTCGTTTGGTGAGACCATTCCGACGGGTTGGTGATTCAGTTCGGTTAGAAAAGCCTGAAAAAAAAAGGATCTTGACATGCACCACATCTTGCTTTCGGTAAACCCATTTCTTGCTAAAAGTTTGGTAACGTTGCTATTTTATTCGGCTAAATCACATCTTCTTCGCTAAGCGGAAGAGACCGTGATTTATAAGAATTCCCACCCAAAAAGCTAAACGATAAGTCTGTATTTTTTTTTGCATAATGTTCTGTTAACTTGAGACACCACCAAAAAAGTTTACCAGAAGACACGATAAATTCTAAACAAGCATAGAGAGATACAGACAGAAAGCATGCATTATTATAAAACAGGCTGGCAAGTAATACCTATTTGCTACGTGCATATGCGGCACCGCCATGACATAAGAAGCATAGTAAGTACATGAAACTAAACACACTTTGCAAGTTCACAAAAAATAGAACACTGGTAACAAATGAAGTTACCCTCTGTTTCAATCTTTAAGTCACATCGGCAAGCGTGGCTACATCTGCGGGTGTCTCTGGCTCTAGAAACGCTTGCAAACGTGACTTTAGCGCCTAGCGATAATGCCCTTGAATGCGCCACTCCGAAATGTGACATGGAGATTGAGACAGGGGGTTACAATTTTAGAAGGCCATTCCAACAGAAAAGATCTGTTATCCATGATACGTAATGAAGTCATCATATTACAAGCACGGCTTCATAATCCAAAAACGAATCAGGAAATTTTGAATTAAATCAGAAGTTATTTTTATACAGTAACCGCACTACAGATGCAAACTCTTAAACAGACAGACGACCCAATGAAAACCAGACCGACGATTGTAAAAGCTGAAATGACTCCACTTCGTCAAAACGAACGACTCTGGTGGTTCTTCTATAAACGAAGTATTTAAGGACAAGACAGTGAGCTCATTTGAAATTTGCATTTATGGCAGGACGAAAACTTCTAGGAACAAAATTTAAGCCTCAGATATTGCAAATTGTATACTGCATTTGGGCTCTTGCAGCGAAATTGTACAAAAAAAGCGAGACTGTTAAAGCAGTTTTAGTTTTTGGTTATCTGGATTTTTCTTGTTCTTGTCTTTTCCTTGAGGCTGAATACAGATGTGAACAGCTAGGGAGCTTCGAAATTCACAAACCCTTGTGAGAAGCCGATGCCGTTGCCATGCAATAGAATTGTGAAGCGCCTGCAGCAGTCGGGTGATGTTCACTTCAATGGGAGATGAAAGAAAAAGGAAGACAAAACGAACGTGGAGCATCGCCGTTAGTAAATTTTCGGCTACTAAATGTTTTTTTGACATGCAACCCAAGTACCTGTTCTTTCAAGCTAGTCTCAACCTACTAAATTTGCTCTGTTGGGTATAGATGAATGCAAAAATTTGAAAATTTCAAAATTTCATAAACAATAGAACTCACTTGAGCATCGCTGAAGTGAGCTCTGTGGTGGGTGCGTAGAGTGGTGCCCAGGCAGCCGACTGCTGCCGCAGCCAGCCACCAGAGCTGCCGGCAAAGCCGCCGCAGATGGTACAGTATTTACGCTCGTCGTCTAAACCTCTGCCGAGAGGTTTTCTCGCACCTCGCTGCTCTGGGGTGCGATATCAGCCTCACGAAAACGTGATGTCCTCGATATCTATATTGTTCTATACAGCAGAAATTTCATGTTATTGAAAACATGCAAATAAACAAAGGTACACAGAGGAGGATTTTTTAAAGGAAGATGAAAACTCAAAGGAAGCAGAAGCTAAAAGATTTAAGAATTCTTAAATTTCTAAAGACTTTTTTCTCGCTTTCAAGTCGAAGAACGGACGAAAACAGTTGCAGGAAAATGTCATGAATATAAAGGTAAGAAAATTCTGTCAAAATGATCATTTATGTACATACTGATAAACTGAACTACAGCGTCAATGGACATTTATTGTACTTTGATTTCAAAATTTGTAACAGAAAAAACTGTTTGATTTCCTGTTCACTCATTTTTGTAATAGTTTGTGATTTGAATATTCTCCGGTGCAGTTTTGTACTCGACTGCATTGTTCTCAACAATATATGGCATTTTTCTGCTGTTCAAAATGATATAGATATCGAAGATATCACGCTATCATTGACCTACTCAATTTGATTGTCCTACTTTGCCTCGCTTAATCACTATGTATGAAATAATCATTTTGACAGAGCTTTCTTACCGTTATATCCATGATATTTTCCCGTAAGTTCTCATCCGCCCTTCAACGTAAGCGAGAAAAAAATCTAGAAATTTGAGAATTTCTAAAATTTTTCGCTTCTGCTTCCTTTGAAGTGAATTGGTTTTGTGATCATTTTACTTAAGAGAAACTCCCCTCTTTTTACCTTTGTTCATTTGCATGTTTATCAAAAAACATGAGTTTTCTTCTGTCTGAAATGATATAGATAACAAGGATATCATGCTTTCCTGAGGCTGATGTCGCACCTCAGAGTGGCGAGGTGCGAGAATACTTCTCGGCAGTTTTAGACGACGAGCGTAATTACTGTACCATCTGCAGCGATTTTGCCGGCAGCTCTGGCGGCTGGCTGCGGCAGCAGTCGGCTGCCTGGGTACCACTTGCACGCGTCCCCTCTGTGGTTTATGAGACTGTACTTATTAAATTTCTGCATTCAAGTATACTTACCAGAACAGATTTATTTATGAACGGTTGCTCTTGCTCTACGTTCGTTATTTATCCTGCTTTTTCATCTTCCCCTGAAGTAAACCTGAAGATTAAGCATAATTATGATGCAATCGACTGCTGCTCACGGATGACTACACTGTGAATTGCCTTCAAACCGTTTCCAAGTGTTTCGAATGCTATTTGGTTAGCCTCTGGTTGAATCTTTGTCGGTGTCTCACACATATTGTAGAGGACTAGAGCTAATACTCGTGTTTGATGAACGATATCACCGTTACCGTAAACGCGCTGTGTTTAGAGTAACGGTGATATTAAGACATCAACAAAGATCTAACCAAACGGTAACCAAATAGCATTCAAAACACTTGGAAACGGTTTGGTCCAAGCCAATTCACAGTGTAATCATATGTGAGCAGCAGTCACTGCACCATAGCTATGCTTACAAGTCTTACAAACAACTTATCTGTCCCATCTGAGTTAACTGTCGCGTGCAATGCAACAAATGATTTACAAAGCTATCATAGGTAAAAACATGTGATTTAGTCACATATATTTGAGAGTGCTGATTATAGCACACTTATCATGTAGAGCAAAAAATTCTGTGCCGTATAGTTCAATTGCTTTTTCTCTATTTGACAAGTAGTACCTCTCTATGCAATTCTGTAGCATTTTTATTTGTAACCGTTTCGAATTCACATGTACTTACCTTCCTGAGTTTCGAAAGTATCGCGTTAGTTCAAGTTCCTTTTTCTTATTTCAATGCATTTCAAGTGTATTTACCTGTATAAATGGAGCTGTCTGTCTGTTTGTGCATACGTTCCAAACTTGGCACACATACAATTCGGGACGGGACGAGTGTTGCAGGCTGCTTTTCGTCATTGATCGCAACCGATTTTATCTATTTTTTGCAAACTTTGAATTACGGGCTAGGGAGTTCGCACAGGGGTCAAGTGAGCGTGCTGATTACGAATGGTAAAAAGCCACTACTTTTTGTTGATTTTTATCTATTTTTTGCAAGCTTCAGGTACTGGCCCTTACTGCGCCACAGGTCGACGTCAGGTCCACAGCGGATTGTTCTGCGCTTTTTTTAACTAGGAAACTTCTTCGCTATTTGTGCACGATTGCCTGATTTGTTGGAAAATCGCGCTTGAACTAGCAGGACCATGTTTTAGATCGGCTAAAGATATAGTTCCCGCTACGTCGGCGGCAAAATTTCGAAAGGCCGTTATAAGCAATCAATGTTTATAGTTCTTGCTCAACAATTGGAGAGCTAGAATAATTGTGCCAAGAAAAACACAACCTCCAAAGAAGAAGGAGAAAGATGAGTCTTTATTCCAAAATATTTGTAAAACATTTAATGTTCTAAATAAAAAATTGGAAGAATAATTTTTTTTACAAAAAAAAGAGGAACCTATTTCTCCTTTGTTGCAATTAACTACTTTCGTTTGTTTCAGGCCCCGAAAATGTGCAGTTTCACGCACTTGTTGTCCGCAGCAATATGTCAAAAGTCGTGTCTCAAGAAACTCAACTCAGAAAAGTAATCTTTCTTTGGGTTTTATCAGTTGCACGCTGTTTTGGTATTCAACTCAGAACGTGCATTGTATTAGGTTGGTGCAAAAATAATGTCCGTTCCGCAAAGTTTCAGTCTGAAATGGTGTAACTTTGTCTAGTCAGCCTTTTTTCTATGGTCAAGATTAATGGAAGCACTAAACCTCTTGTAACTTAGCGGCACCTGTTCGTACTGATATCACAAACCCAAAGAAAACCATTCGTTAAAATTTTTTCTGTTTGAGAACCGAGTCTTTGAGAGATTACGACTTCTTTCAGGTTTCGTTCCTATGGCTAGTAATACACGCGTGTAGAAGAAACTTCGACGAAGAAATTTTTCCAAAAGAAAAGATATTAAAGCAAGGTTGTCCTTTTTGGAGTCTACTTGTGGTAGGCCTGAAAGTCCTAAATTAGGAAATTTGGATTTCTTCGTGCACTGAATAGCTAAGTTTTCCTGCAGAAAACGTAGACAAGGTGTCCCAATTTTGAGCTACAGAAATAAGAGAAGCTTTGGCGATTACCTTGATCATAAGAAATTTCTGAATCATAGAATGTTACCGGCGAGAATCTATTTTGGGGCGTCAATTTCTCAGCCCAGATTTTTGCGGAAAATCTACTTATGCATGCAGTAGGTAAAAAATAGTCCCATACTGCTGTTAAGTTTCCAAAGGATTTTATTCATTTGCGTCTGATTTGTGACCACGAAAGTAGAAGCAATGAAATTTTGACTTTGAGTGCTGCTATGATGCTAGTATAGAAGCCTAATTTCACCACTGTCTCTACGAAAAGTTATGTTTTTCGAAAAACTGCCAGAATCAATTGCTGTCTTAATAAATGCTCGAAAATCGTAAGTTCTCATAGAAATGTTCAATAAGCAACTTTGCCTAGTTAGGAAAAGCAGGCAAAACCTTCAATACCTACTCGTTTGGTTTTCAAGGTAAGTTCATTTTTTGCTGATTAAAGTTAGAAAAACCAATAAAAAAAGTTTTCTTTTAGCGCTATGCAATTTATGCTCATCATAAAGTGAAATTTTTACAAAGAGTGTAACTTACTCTTTCAAACAAAATAAGAGCAATGAATTTGGTTGGCGAAGTCAGAAGTTATAAATTTTTGAAATTGATGCGACACTCTCATCTCAACCTAATGATTCTTCTGTCAATGTAGACTAGTGAAAACTATCGAAGTCTTTGGCATATCCATATATAGGAAAATTATAGAACGCTTCAGGGTCTAATTTACATCGATATATAAAACAAGATGATATTGTTTTTTATAAAGTTCATATGGAGCGTCCACGTTTGCCAACACAAACAAGCTCCATATGAATTAAGATGTTAATAAAACATTCTTTGTTACCCCATTAAGGTGACGATATTTTCGTCAGTAAAGAAAAATTGCCTCTTAATCGCGACTTTCTAGTGCTAAGTTGTCACTTCAGATGATTTCACTTACGATGCGATGCGCGAAAAATGTAATGTGCTAATAAAAACAAGTAAAAGTCAACCTTTCTGCTTTTTTCCAACTTCGTATTTGAACAATAAGAGACAGACCTACTCATCAAGCTTTGATAATCTAGTTCCTTTTTTCCATTAGGCCCTTGTCTTACTTGCAATCATTCAGCGAATGTGAAGTGAAGAGCGGGTAATATCTTTGACAAAAGCTTAGTAAGCAGTATACTTGGGTAATTCGATAATTTTTCATCGGAATGAATATCGAATAAATTCGGAAAATCAAAAATATCGAATGAATGAATTTCGAATAAATTCGGAAAAACAAAAGTATTGAATGAATGAATTTCGAATAAATTCGGAAAATCAAAAATATCGAATGAAAATATAATCTATCGAATATATTCGAACGTTGGAAGTCGAATTTCGAATAAATATTCGAATGATTTATCGAATAACTAAAGCAATCACATCTCAAAATTGCCGACATATCTGGCTAAAGCCGATCCAATCATAATCAGCCCCCTAGTATCCCCTATACCAACTCCTAGCTCAAAATTTTCCAAAAATTGCTGAAATCAATAAAATAGACTTCGGTTTCAATCAGCACCCTCACTTACCCCTTTGTACCAACTCCCAACCTCGTAGCCCAAGATTTTCCAAAAATCGATAAAATCGATAAAGTAAAGTTTTATCCATAATCAGCACCCTCACTTACTCCCTACCAACTCCCAACCTCGTAGCTCAAGATTTTCCAAAAATCGATAAAATCGATAAAGTAAATTTTTATTCATAATCAGCACCCTCACATACCCCTTTGTACCAACTCCCAGCCCCGCAGCCCAAGATTCTCCACAAATCGATAAAGTCGGTCGGCAACTAGTCTATACATCAGCAAAAAGTCATATTTTACCCTTTATTGGACGATCTAAAAAAGCAGTCGATATAAATTTTTATGCTGTGCCCAAAAGATTCTTCTTCATATGGTCTGAAAGAGACCACATATGTACTTAAATTCCATAAATGCTACGATACATTGCCTGTTCATCGGAGACTTTCGTCTTGTGTGGTACAAGCTAATCGTGGACGAAGGCATGTGGTTTCCTCCGCGAAGCGAGCACGAATGCCCCCTATAACCCCGGGCATACTGTAGGCATTTCAGTGGCGACTCGGTATGGCAATACTCAAATTGTCCAAAACCTATTCTGAAAGTACAGAATGCAGGGCATTTATCTTTTTAGTATGTTGTACACGCTAAACATTTGTGGTAAGCTGCCATTACATCTGAAGACATCTCGTAATTGGCATATCGCGTACGGGCGATCTAAATCGTCTAATCCTGCACTACAACTGCGATGTCCTTTACTCAATATACACTAATTCGCAAAAAACTCCAAGGTAACGAATAGGCAGTTTTGCAATAATTTATGCGAGCAAGAGTGCTCACTAGTGTGGGCTTTGCGTACCGCAAGCATGAGCAATGCAAAGAAAGAAGAACAGCCATTTCAATTCAGTATGAAAAAACATAAGCTTGAATTTGATATCTTCTTTGCTGATTTGGTGCCAATAGCAGTGCGAACAATTTCATTGATCGAAGCAAAATCAATTAAAATCCACATATGTCAGAGGGCGCGAATCACCGACCTACCGATCTTCAGTGGCGGGAAGAAAAGCCCGCGCTGACCCCTTCGGCAGGGTATAAATACCGGGAGTCAGGGGGAGTCTCAGAGTCCGCGCTGAGGAAGCGCTAGCGGAAGCTAACTCCGTCGAAGAGAGGCGGATCTCCCCCTTAGATAGAGAGTAACCAGTAAACCTGCCGAAGTGTTCAAAGAGGGCAAAGTCCGCTGTTTCGTTGTTAGCCTGTTCAAGTCCCACGTTCTTGTTTTCTCGTTGTTAATTGCCGTTTTCTGAGATAGATAATTAGTCGTTCAATCCGTGTTGTCTATCGATTCGGTTGAAACCGTTATACCACTAGACACCCCCCGGTTACACATATAATTTTCTTTACTGTCGCAAGCAGTCGGAAGAATGCGACTCTCCATACAGTTCAAAGGTATGCCGGTTGCAAAAGATGCATTACCGAGTTTTGCGAAAAAAAAACGCGGACGAAGTGAGCTTGATACTCAGCAGTTGGCTCCGCAACAAAGTCGAATAATCTGAATACGGAGTACATCGAATACGAATTCGAATAAACATTCGAATAAAACATTCGAATAAAATCTATTCGAAACCCCGTTTTTTTGATTATTCGAGTTTTCAAATTTTATTCGAAACACCGTTTTCTCAATTATTCAAGTTTCGAATATTATTCGAAGATGGAAGAACTCCGAATATCGAATTTCGAATATGAATATATTCGAATGTTTTATTCGAATGATCGAATTTCTATTCGATTCGGACCCAAGTATAGTAAGCAGTCTGTCTGTCTGATAATGTAGTACGGTTCCGTCACTAGATTCCAGCCCATATATCTTGCTTACATACTTAGATGCTCATTCTGTCGTGGAAACAGCTCCGCTAGGAAGATAAATCCCGAGTTTATTCTTACCGAAGAAAGTTATATGTAAAAGCAGAAAACTACTTCTTTGGGAGCCAAACACGTGCGGATAATCTAAATGGCTTACCGGACGAATTTTTTGATCTATTGCAAAAAAGAAGTCTCCGTGAATACACAAATCTGAGTCGTCAAGGGGAAGATGTAACGCAGACACAACTTCTTCATCTTAAGCATATGCAATAGGTACTGTTTAATCGCAAACATAACACTTAATATAACATTCATTTTTCTCATTAATTGGAATGCCACCTTCTATCACTCCAAAATATCAGTGTTTTGATTGGAAGGTACCTTATATATTATAAAATAACTGCACATTCCAAATAAATTATTCGATTTGCCAACAAACAAACCTTTTTCCTACAAAGACAAATGGAATTACAGTTGCGATCGGACTAGTTTTTGAGTACGGGAATGCGTGCAAATTTGGATGACACCTATATTAATTCTTTAGAAACACCCATGGTTTGCAGAGTGCCCGCAAAGTATACGCCAAAAGAGTGTAAAAGGTTGCGATTAATCATTACTTGGCCTTTAAGAAAAGTGAATCTATTATGTTGAAACATAAGTCTTGCACCACATTTTTCAAGAACTCCGTATTTTCCTCCATATTGTACAAATATGTTTGAACTAGTGTAATTTGAAAAGAAAAGACCTTTCGTTTTCTGAGTATGTTCAAAGCAAGAATTATCACTGTCATATCGGCTGCCGCGGCTATTGAATGCAAGCATTCGGAATGCGTATTTCCAATTTTAAATTCCAAAAATTCCGAAAGACCCGAAATTTCCAAACGTACTTTTCATTCTTTATAATCATGCTTTATAACTAAAACATTTTTGCTGATAGGAGGTCTCTAAAAGTTGTAATTTACGACCTTATTTTTGAGTCATTATAATGTTTGAAATCAAATCTCTAACGTGTACAATAAATTACTACATATATCAAATACAATGGAAAAAGTACCATACAGATTAAAACGCTGCTCTGAGCCTTTCAACATGATTTTTTTTGGAATTAGTGACTTATGTGCCAACATAATAGTAAGTCAAGAATAATTTAAGTGGCTTCATCATAGATGAGTTGGTTTTCTGAAATTTGAGCTATGAGTTGCATCGTACAAATTTATCATCGATTCTTATTTAGTGTTTTAATTTTCTGTGGAACAATTTTGAAGAGTTAGCTATTTTATAGCCATAAAATTGCAATAAATTTCTAACAAAGATTCGGCAAATGTTTGTCTACCTACAGCTAATTTGAAGCAGCGAACGATTTATGTATGGGAAAAACTTTTGAAGGTGAAATATCACATTGCCAGCCATAAATTACTGCTGCGGTGTGACTATTGAACAATCGTACTTACAAGAAAAAAATCCGACCTGTTTCATTTAGTGGTGATCGAAGTATCAAGTGTTAGAAGACAGTTCCCTATCATTTTTTGCAACATTTCAGCGAATGCAACGGTAACGGAGTTATTAAAACGGTTTCTCGAAGACGACTTCGGCTACCTGAGTGCATCAGTCAGCAATGATATGGCTTGTTGCGCTGGTCGTCCTCAGCCTACTGCAGGCAGCTGATGCAAGGCTCAGGTAAGATTTTTCAAAGTTGTACCCTTATGTTGCAACTGAAAAATAAACTGCAATAAAATTTTAAAATTATTTTTAGACAGCGTATAAAGGAAGCGAATGATTTAATTTAAAAGTAATCATTTTATAATACTTCGCTAAGGTAATTGAGCATAAATTGTATGTGGCCGTAATTCGTCTTTGCATTCCAGAGTGTACAGATTTCACATATCATGGCAGTAAAAATGAGCGGTTACATTCACGAGAATAGTTGAGACCAGTCAACAGTTACCGTTGATTCGTTGATCGCACGGACTGTTCACGGACTGCGGCCCACGCGCGACGCGGCTGAAATGTCGCTAGAGCACGCTTGTACAATGAGATTTGTACTGGGGCAAGCGTTCTACCCGAGGCGCGTGCTCCGCACTGATGCCCAGTCCGTGCGGTCAACAAATCAACTATACATGTTTTAGTGTGGCTCTGCTTTCTGCTATGCAGTTCTTAACCATTTGACGACGACGCCTAATTTTGCGTGGCGGCGCTGAGGGACGACGCGATTTTGCACAACACTTTTGGCTTGGGGAAGTTTTGTGATTGTTTGCAAAAGTAAAGTTGTTTTGTAAACAACTCCAATGATATTCCTGAACGACGAAGTCTACAGGTCCCAAGAATGCAAAAAATTGAAAAAATTACTGAACTGTGGAAAAAGTACTAGACCTAGAAAGTATATGATTTTGCAAGGGGTGTGGGCCACCGGTGGTACACATCGTCCCTAGCGGCAAAAAGTACCTAGGCCACCGGTGGTACACAACGTCGTCAATGGGTTAAGCATCGAAGGTTGCTTTGCTGCTAAAATGACCACATACAAAAATTCTCAATTTTTTCAGTGAAGGCATGCAAACGTTTGTGCACTGAAAACCAGCCTGGAATTTTCAATGTTAAAGTACAAGTTCCAAACCATTTTACCATTTTTTGCACAGAATGAATCATCCTTTATGCGTTTAATCGCTATAGCTGATTCGTCTCTCGCATACTGCAAAACAACTAAAATAACCGTTGTATGAGTGTCTTATTATGTCTAAGATTGAAGTGAAAACAAGCAATGCTTTTTGATGGTTGTGACCATTCGAAATACGATATATAATGAAACAAATGAGAAGTAAGAATGTAATCGTCAAGATACAAAATTTTACGACAATTTTTGCTTTTTTTTACACTATCCGGTTTCGGGGCTAAGAACTATACTGGTAGCTACCCTATGCTGCTGAAGTCGATGATAAACGCTGATCCCAAAACTGCGACCCTTATCTGCGGAACGTTCTTTTGAGTTTCACAGTTTTGGCCCCCAATCTTATGATAGAATAGTGCAGCGCGAGTGTGGGATGTTCACTGCACAAAGGGTTGCATGTTCAATCTTTCGCAAGGGAGATTTTTGCACTTTTGTTTCTTACGCCACAGCCTCTCCAAAATGTGCTTTGCACGTAAGGATTACAGTTTTGGGATCAGCATTTATCACTGATTTCGGCCACATCTATCACCTCTTGAATGACCACTTTACTAAGGAAACTTTCCTGTAAGTAATATTATTTTCGAAGAGTTTTTTGAACTAAAAGTACCATTATTTTTAGTTATCTTGAAAATGCAACATACATTAGCATCATCCTATAAGTCGGCAAAGATATCTGCTGGGTGCAGCATTGCTTTTAGTGTAAAACTAACGCAATAGCTAAATTTGTAGAGTTATCCGTCCCATATCATGTAACATCTTTATTTGCATCATTCGTGCATTCCACACTATCATTTCTTCTACAGAAGGGTGAGAATTTGCAGAGAATTGTTTTTACTTTTTAACAAATGCATGACCATTTTTCTGAACTTTACTCTTTTATAACTAACAAACAATCCGCACTAGTGCAAGACCGATAGGTGGAACCAAACTTTTTTTCAGATAAAAAGTGGTGCCACTCGGTATGCTAAAAAAAAATTATTGAGTCGCCCATTATGATAAATGATCTTACATGCGAGAGTTCAAATTCAAATGAATATACTGTATACTTTGACATTGTTTATAAATAAGCAGGTATTATCTTTATGAAATATAACTTGAGGTTAGGATTAGCTACATAGTTCCAAAGAAGATGAGACGCTAGCTTTGCTGTGATAATTTGCAAGAATGACGTAGTATTACTACGTTTTTCAAAAAATCAAATTACAGATTTGAGAGGCAAACGCCGCCTTGCGATCCATGTGCAGCAGCAGCAGCAGCTGCGGCGGCGGCGGCGGCAGCAGCAGCACCGCCACCACCACCTCCGCCTACTGAACCACCACCACCACCACCACCTCCGCCTACTGAACCACCACCACCACCACCTCCTCCGCCTACTGAGCCACCACCGCCGCCACCACCGGCTCCGGCTCCCGCTGCGGCTCCTGCCACTACAGTGTGCGTAACTTGTCAGCAACAACCTCAAACGCCGACTACGATCATAAAGGAAGTCATAAGAGAACGTTATGTAATGCCTCCAAAAAGACGCTGGCGCCCTATGCCCTTTTGGTTCCCACCCCCACCACCTCCACCACCTCCGCCGCCACCACCACCCCCACCACCACCGCCACCACCACCACCACCGCCGCGACGACCTCCAATAGTTAAATACAAGTTTGTGTACCACCGTCAGCAACCCTGGTACAGTTGTAACGTATGCGCGGTCAAAGTTCAATGCACTGATCCTACCGGTGTAGCTTGCGCTACAGCCACAGGTGGTTAAGCGTCTGTAATTTTTGCTTTTTTCACAATAAATTGTACTTTTGGTAGTTTTTTAGTGATTGAATTTACGCTCACATAACGGGAGTCAAAAAGATCATGTCGAAAAGGTGGGACTTTTTTATTTTCATCGGATTACAAACAAAAAACAGTTCTTGTAAATTTAGTACATATACTTCCAAACAAGAAACAAAGGAAGGACATTTTCAGTTTTCTGATGTCACATTGAAGTGGGAATAAATTTTCAAGCCAAAAAATAAAATCTAATAATAATACGGTTTCATACAGGTATATCGATAAGCTGTTGAATATATATACTTTGCAAGAACACACTACTTAATCGGAGAAACTTATGATGGCAAACTCTATAAAGTAGAATCTAATCTATTTAAATAAAACCAATTGCAGTCATTTATCACATATCAAAATGATGGTTGACAGACTAATAACCAATTTTTATCAATTTTGACTCTAATTTTTCTATCAATATTGAAAAGGCATTGATACGCCAAGAAACTGGGAATGATACGTACATGTACCCTTTCATTCAACCTTATCGATAAAATATTGTTGAAATACATCGATAACATAATGTTGAAATACTCTTTTGAAGAGTGGTAACAATAGGAATATAATTCCAGCTAGTTTACACAAATGTATAAACAAGGATACGCCTTCTTTATATAAACACAACACCGATGAGTAGTCGATGAGTATTCAAATCCTCTAAAACAATATCAGTGATTCTCAATTTTTTTCATACTTAACACGATTAATAATTGTTCACCAATAATTTACTTACATCTACACTTTCCATCTGGAACTCATAGGCAGTGAAAGCACTTTTCTTCTGTAAGACGGCAGTGGTAATTGAAAATATTGGATGACGGCTTTTCAACGAAGGAGCCAGCTTCATTACACGCTATTGAGCATCGAAGAAGGACCGAGCATGTGGAGTTTCGCCTATTAGAGGCATAACGAAAACCACCATTGTTTGAGATTGCAGGTCAAGACTCACACTGCTTTCAGCGGTTTCGCCGGGCACACCAAGCTTAGATTCTGTGCCTCACAAAGCTCTCCGGTGCTGAAGTGGCACGAGGTGAATAGATAAAAGGTATCACGGCAGGTACGAGACGAGTGGGTAGTGGTCTCAGGCGCCGCTATGATCGAACGCAGGTTCGATCCCTCTCCTAGGCCAACCAAGCCCTCTACCCTTCGGAGACGGTAAATTGGTACCAGAGTAATTCTGGGAGGATAAAAGCACTGATTTGGTTATCGGCTGGCCCCCGCAAGTCATTGTAAAGGCTCGCACGCATACAATTGCCTCTTCGACTATGAAGTAGTGTGCGTTCGGCGCATACCCAGAGGTATTAAAGACGCCGAATCCTTTATCCTTTTATTTATCTACCAGTGCGTCACCTCTGCTTCGCAGAGGCTCGCACTGGCCCTATTTTCTGTATGCGTTACTCATTCCCGCATAATAATGACATTGAAACTCACCGCGCTATGTAGGCTTAGGCTATCACGAATAATTCGTAAACAACTACTCATTCGTAGAGGTTTTCCATGTGAGGTCGGTATTTTCGCATGGATAAAATCTTTCTTAGAAGAACAGATGCAAATTCGAATAGGCTTTTGGAATTTTTATGGATTGGTAGTCGCCGTGACAATAAACATAGTGGGCTACACCTCTGTGCGAAAATCTTCTCAAATAATCAGGTAAAATCTTAAAAAATTGACCATCGAGCGATCAATACTTTTCGGCGTCGTTTTTGTAAAGTAGTAGACTCTTGATCCCTTTTTCGGAGCAAAGCCCATGGCTTGCACACTGAGATGCTAAGCACATCCACGACTCTGCAAAAAGTGGTGAAAGTATGAAAGTGGATGATGATGCTTCGCAGAGGATCGCACTGGTCCTACTCTATAGTTTTTGAGCAATATGTCCTCTTAAGAAAGGCAAAGTGTGGTACGTCCACAGCAGGTACTGGCTCTATGCACCCCACGAATATGGTGCAGTGCGGGTCTGCGCGTCCATGCTTGTCCTCAGAGCTAAACAGCGCTCTGCATCATCTCTCAAATTGCTTTGAACCTCCCCGAAAAATTCTGATCGGGAAGAATATGATGTAAACAACCATTCATTCTGCGAGGTTTTCATGTGAAACCGGTAAAATTAGCGTGGCGAAACTTTTTGGTGAACGGTTAGTGCAATTTTGAATCCGTTCTATCAATGCGATGTTGGCTAATTAGAACAACAACAGATGCACGCTACATTCCCAGCCTAGAATATTTCCAGCTATACAGTGAGTGTTTTGAAAATGAACAGTTGAGTCATCTCTTTTTGACGCCACTTTTGCACGAAATTAACTTTTTGCTATGTATCTGCGATGAATTCCAGGGCTTAGAAGATGTCCAAGTTAAAATCTTACAGTTACTGCAGACTCCTTGCATTAGGATCTCATTTTTGCCTTAGCAAATGCCTGGTGGATCCGTTTGACTCGCGATTTTCAACCGAAACAGATTCGCTCACTTCTTTACACAATCAACCTGGGTGCTGCTGGCGTGCTATAGCCAAAAAATCAGCTCGAAATATTGGCTGCAGCTTGCGCTATGAAATACACTGATTCGCAGAGGCTCGCTGTGTCCTACTCTGTACGCCTTACTCATTCATGCCTTGTGATGGCATTGAAACTCCCGGACGATGCCGAATATCACGAATAAAATGTAAACAACTACTCATTCCAAAAGCTTTTCCATGTGAGAACGGTAATTTTGAGAGGATGAAATTTTTCGCAGAAGAACAAATGCAAATTTGAATAGGTTCTTGAACTTTTTTCTGGCTAGGTACTTGCTATAAGGACAATAACACTCTGAGCCACATCTCTGTGCAAAAATCTTCTCAAATGCTCAAGTAAAACCTTGGTAAATCGACCATCGAGCAATCAATACTTTTCGGCGTCGTTTTCGTAAAGTAGTAGACTTTTGATCCCTTTTTTGGAGCAAAGCCCATGGCTTGCACATTGAGATGCTAAGCACATCCACGACTTTGCAAAAAGTGGTGATATGGATCCGATATGCGGGCCGAAAGCCAATTGGACCCGGCTGACGCGCAATTTCTGAGGGATCCACTTAACAAATCCGCTCGTGCTTTCGCATTGTGGATTTTTATACTGGTAGCATGCGCTATGCAAGATTTGGGCTCGGGACGTTGGCTGGAACTCGCGCTATGAATTTCGTGACAGACAGACATTCAGACACACACACACACAAAAAAACGTAAACACCCTTAGCGCGTTATTATAGTAGGATGATAGATACATGGCTGAATGTTATTGGTAATAACGGAAGTTAACTCTGTGTACTGCTGCATCGCCTTGCGAAGTTCGCCTCATGGGAACGCGCAAACTTTGACTCATGGCCCGCCATATGACCCTAATCGGACTGTTACACTTACTTTCTTTCACCGCTCATCGCCATTACTAAGGATAACTTGAAACCCCTTTTATGGGGGTTATCGTTCAATAACAAGTTTGACAGAATTAAGGAGATTTAGATGTTGATTAAACTCATACGATAGAGCTGTCCAAGTTCGTAACAAATGGATCCAAGGAAAATGGAATTTGGCTTTAAAACCATAGACAAATAAAGAAAAAAATGAAAGGAAGATGCAAATTTAGTGTTAGAGTTGACCCGGTAAGCCACTGTTTTACACTAAAAACTTTCAGCTAATCTAAAAAAAACCAGTCCAAAGAATTATCTGCAATCGAATGTCTGTTTTATAAAGTCACAAAATCAGTTTTGTTTCTGAGAGATGGTTTGTTTCAACTAACGTCATCATTCCTCAATGAGGAATTTTGGTGATGGCATAGAAACAACACTACATTCCTTCTAAGGAATAGAACAAATTAGAGTTTTCAAGACTTGACTATTATAAACATAAACATTATCTAATATCATATTTATTAGGCCGTCTCAATAGTATTTTCGTTTTTTCTAAACAAGCGACACAGTCCGCAGAGCAAAGGTTTACAGAAGCTCTCTTGGTAGGATTCAATGCAGTTTTTCATGCTGTTAAGATCATCTTTATATTGCAGTTGTAGCAAAGAGTTCCTAGAAAATCACTATAAGCTGCGATCCATGATTATTACCAAGATCAGACTCCGCTATTTCTCTAAATTGTACTGATCCCCAGAAGAAAACAGGTAACTTGTAGATAGAGCAAACCTGATAGGACACAAAACAGTCTTGTTCTCCTTCACAGAGCTCTCTATGATTTTTGGCAGAATTTTAAACACCCGCCAAGTTTTAGCAAACTCATATCAGACGCAGGCTCGTCAAACTTCAATAAATTGCCGATTTTTGATACTTACAAAAAGTTGGATTCAGCACTAATTTTACAAAATTAATAAGCGGTCCGAGTTCGAAATATCAAATTTTGAATTTGCCGGGTAAAGTTTGGTGTGCCTTCAAAATATGAGTTTTGTAGATTTTATCTCCCAAGACTTTTAGAATCACGAATAAAGAACATGTTATTGAAATAGGAGACAGTGATGCATTAAATATGTAGCACCCGAGCTGCTTGACGGCTGATGTTCTATGAGGTTTTAGTTGACTAAATATGGAATTTGATAGCATCAAAAAAATAATTTTGCAGATTTTGCGAAGCAGGGGAAATGACAAAATTTACTTGTATATCACCAAGTTTGCTCTATCCATAAGTTACTCGGTTTTCTTTTAGGAATCAGTACAAATTTAGAAAAATAGCGGAACTTGACCTTGGTAAAAAGCATGGATCGCAGTTTACAATGACTTTCTGAGAACTCGTTGCTAGAACTGCAATATAAAGATGACCTTTCGAAAGAGCATGAAAAACTGCATTGAATCCTACTAGGAGTTTCTGTAGGCCGTTGCTCTGCGAATTGTGATGCTTGTTCAAAAAAAAGCAAAAATACCAAAAATACTTTCGGGACGAGCAGAAACACAAATCCGGCACGAGTTCGTATTCTTCAAGGGTCAGCAAATAACCGATAGGAAATTTGTAAGAAAAACTTCATATTCCATTGACGTTGGATAGACATAGCCAAATTAGCGAGACGTTGGGAAGTATTTAGTTCTCAATTTTGCAATAAAAATGCTTCTTTATAAAAACAACAACTCGGAGAATTGTCGGAATAAGCGCCCATGCCAATTTGGGGCGAGTGGGAAAATAAATTGCTGGTTTTTTTTGCGGTGCGCTTGCAGATATTTGAAAGAATATTAGACGCCTTTTGAACGAACGCTCAGAAAAAACAATCGTCGCTTTTTCACGGATTAGGTGCTGTGCAGTAACCGCATTCTAGCGGAATTTTTGCGAAAATACGCAGAATTTTTGAGGTCCACACGGTCCTTTGTGAAGGACCGCGCAGCTCGTGGCTACCTTCCACAGGAGAGTACCCCAGATCCAGGTAATCGATCAGAGATGACTTTTCTGCCATAAAAATTGCTATCTTCGCTCGGCGTACGCCCGAAACTGCGTAACAAGAGTGAAGAGTTAGAGCTCTCGATGAAGGTTTGGCCAGCGCGCTGAACGAAATTATTTGACGAACGCTCGCAAAAAAGCGGTGTTGCTGCCCGCTGGCAGAACATGTGACAGTGAAGGAAGTACCGCTTACTGGAAATTTGGGTCACGCCCCGAAAATTTGGCGGACCGCCCAAATGGCACAACATTTGATGTCAGCCAAAAAATGCAAATGAGCACTGGCACCCAAAAGACAAATAATTTGAAAATACTGGAAGATGATACGTTCGCTCGTTATGTTTTCATAAGTACAGCGGATGGCCACCATAAATAAGCATACCCGAGTGCGAGGTGACGGCTGAAATTGGGAAGAACGAGTGTACTTGCTTTGAGCGTACTCAAAGTAACTAACGTAATTTTTTTGACGAGCGAAGTCAGTGCCAGGCATTGAATTTTTTGGAGCTGGTGGCTCCTAGTGACTTTTTTGTTATCTTACTGAAATAATAATCCGTTTCGAAGATCGGACTCACTTGCTATAGGTTAACAAAGGGCATATCATGGTGATTTTTCGAAAGAACGAATTGAATGATATTCAAAAACCAGGTATTTGAGTAAGCGAATATCAAACAAGTTCATAAACAAATACTTCGAATATACGACTTACACCAAAAAGCCAATTTACCCCATCATCAGCATCCTCACTCCCCCTGTAGCGGCAGGAAGATTGGAAGACTTGTTGTGAGCTATCTTAAGATGATGCGCGTAAAGACAGTGGCAATATCTTATTGAAACTCGCTGTGGTTTCCATAAGAAAGATGTACGGAAGGAAATGAGAACGCAATTCTGAACACGTTAAACTGAAAACTCTAGCAAGAAATTGAAAGTCGATTGTTGCTAAAATGAGATGGCGCTACTGCCTAAAAGAGTTATCTAGAGTTATCTATCAAAAGGCAACAACCAATCGTGTTGTGAACGGTGCATTTACTTCACAGCGTCAAAAAAGCTATTGACGTGGAAAATCGTGTAAACCTTACAGTATTAATGTGTGAAATTTTAACTCTCAGCGCGACTTTTAACTGTCAGAGGACTCATAGAAGAAGCTCACAATGATACATAACATTTTGATACACTGTACGATGGTAAGCATCAGAAATCTAGGGTCCAACTTGACTGGTGTTTTTTTGAGTCTAGAAGAAGGGATAAAAATCTAACAACTAGGCCATTCAAAGTATTAGGCTTTGGTCACAACACCCCTTTTCATCTTTGACAGGATGGAAAGGGGTGTTGTGACCAAAGCCTAATACTTTGAATGGCCTAGTTGTTAGATTTTTAGCCCTTCTTTTAGACTCAAAAAAAAAAACACCAGTCAAGTTACACCAGTTATATCACTGAGCAAACCTCGCATTTTACAGAATTGAAGGAAAGCGCCGCACATTTGACATCTGGACTACTGCGAGTTTGACAACTCAGAAATTGGTTCTGCAACTCGAACACAAAATCGAGACAAACATTCAAATGAACATTCAAATAAAACGTTCAAAATCGATTGCCAATAGTCAAATTTTCGGTTTTCATTCTAAACCCTGTCACCTGAAAACCCCAGTTTTCAAATTCTATTCACAGCCCCGTTTTCTGGTTATTTGACCTTTTGATTTTCACGAAAATGGAAAACTCTGAGTATCAGGTTTCGAACACGAGTATGTCTGAATTCATTCGAATGATAATTTTTTCGATTGAAACCAAAAGCCATAGACCAACGCTTGAACATAGTGTTTGCCAAAGGTCACGCCATCAGGTGTGCTCAAAAAAAGTTATCTCCCCCTCTCCCCTGCCCCATAAACATATCCTCAAGAACCACAAAAGTCGTTAGTGTTGGGGTGATATGTGCGTTAAAAGACACCGATCGGGTAGAGATTCAGTTCGACTTTTTTGCTCACTTTAGCTTGCCCGCTAAGCTGATTAAGTAATTTCACCATGCAAAGCGCGAGACTGGCAGGTACAGGCCCCTCATTCAAATTTTGAATGATTCGAGCAACTCAGAATTGCTGATAGTGGCATTCGCCTACCGCTGAGAGGGGATAAAGGTAGCCGAGTCCGAAACCTTTGAATCAGACAGTCTCTTTCAAATTTCTCGAGCGTAAGTCGCTTTTTTGTAGCTTTTTTCGCGAGTTTAGCGATGGCGTGCTCAAGAGCGATGACACAGATATATCAAATCCCAACTTGCTGGAAATTGCTTCAAATTTTGACACAACTCCAAATTAAGATTAGAGGAGCTAAAAGACAAATTAGACGCTGTACATTTCATATCATACGCTTTATACATGTTATGAATTTTCTATAGTACAAAACAAGATTCGAGGATAATCAGCACAATTTTGTTTTTGAGTTGAACAAAAAACGATTAGTTTTTCCATGCATACCTTGAGCTTCCATCGAAGGGTTTTAGGAAACCAGTGTCTAGAGGCTAAGCTACTGCTCGATACTACTTAAGCAAAGCCGCTCGGATAAAAGATTCTCTCGTTTTTGTAGATTGATCGAAAGACTACCTCAAAGGCTACGTCGTAAACTTTTGCGAAATTAACTGATAGTCGCATTGGAACCGCCTCGTCGTCCGCTTTCAGAAAATATATACTTTGCCTGTGGTCCATTATAAAAAGTGCCGGGTGAAAGGTGGGTGAGACTTTTATATTGGGGGTGCTCAAGTAGACGTCTTTTTAATGGTAAAAAAGCCTGTACTTGAGCACTCCCATTATAAAAGTCTCACTCACCCTTCAGCCGGCACTTTTTATAACGGACCACAGGCAAAGTATATATTTTCTGAAAGCGGAGGATGAGATGGTTCCAATAGCGACTATCACGGCGTACAAGATGTTCATCTACAAAATTTATCAATTTTTTACGTTAAAAACTCGAAAATTCCTAAAAATTACCAGGCACACTCTTCACCGCACTTTCTTGAACGGATCTCTGATATGCTATAAATTTTCTGAAGCGGAAGACGATACGGTTTCAACGGTACCATCCCGTCGCAAAAGATGTTTATCCACAAAAGTTATGAGTTAAAGTTATAAAGTTTTTCTATGTTAAAAAATCCAAAATGTCCAGGAATCACTACTCACACCCGTCACCAAGCACTTTTTCCAACAGACTCCTCCATTCACATACATGAACAATTCACGTACAAACATCTCCTCTGCTTATCTTTACCTCATTTTATTTTTTTCTCGGTTTTTGGTGAAGGGGGTCACCTTGGTCCCGGCTCAGGGGTGAAGAGGGGGTGAGAAAATTCTCACACTATCGCACCTATGAGGAGAACACTATAATTGTGCTAAAGATTTAACAGTAAACATATTTTGATAGGAACAAATTATCGAAGGTATGGGATTTTTGGTATATCTTGGCAACAACACTTTGAGATCAAATCTAGAAAACAGAATTAACGTTCTTCAGGATTCCCCCTCCGCGAAATTCAAGCGTGTGACCCCCCTCTCTACTGTATGTTGTTACACGATAAGAAATGTCGATTCCCTAAAAGGCCACCACGGATTACCACGGATATCTGAATTTTGCTCTTCGAAATCAGTGCTGCCTCTGGATGTTCTTCATTGTTGGCATTGTAGCATTGACGCTTCGAAAAATTTTATATATGGCAGTTCAAGTGCACTTTTTTGCGCTAATATGATGTGACCAAATATTGCCGTCAAAAGAACAGGAAAGGGATTAACGAAATACCAAGCATGAGTTTATTTTTGGGAAACGTACCATCGTAATGAACAAATGCATCGGAACTTGATTGTTCATACCACATGTCTGTCCGTAAACATCATCAGAAGAGATGGACTTGATTTAAACTGTTGCAGAGCTCGAGAGCCTGTTTAAAGGCAATGCTTCTAATTTAGCACAATCAAGTGCGAGGAGAAGCACGGAACTTCTTGAAAACATGATGATTGAAACAAGAGTTGCTATGCCAGGGTTCTCCACAGCTTTCACCCCATGAAAACGATGTCTAGCTTATTTATATGCCACCATGGAGACTAATCTGCTCATCTTTAGTTGAAGCAGCAAAGGGTGAAGCTTGGAAACTGAAGCTTGATTTCCGCATATGTCTCTTTCTCAAAAAAGTGCTTGATGTTATTTTGGAAAATCGCTTTAGGATGAGAAAATTGCAATTATTTGTTACCTGATTTTAATTTATGGCTGGGATATCCGCGTAAGGAAAAACTGCCTTCTACTCCCTATCTGTGTAATCATGCACGAAAAGTTCAAAAAATTTTTTTGCATGCACTCTGTGCTCTCATTGCATACAAGAAGGCTGATGCTTTCAAGAGTGGACACTACATATAGTGACTACTTTCTGAAGTTAACACTTAAATTTTATTACGCAAACATGAGAGGATACGTTATTTTGCCGAACTTCTCCTTGGAAAGATGAAGGTGGATGCAAAGAGATGCAAATGTAATTCTTCCTGTTTATCCATTCGAAAATTGTGGCTATATGTGTCAAAATAGAGGAAGGAAAATGACGAAAAATTTGTAGGTGATTATTATTTGCATCCTAATCAGAACGATGACTCCTTCGTGCTCACTTTATGGTTGCAATTTGAAACTGCTTGCTTTATGAAAATTTTTTCACATAAGCAGGAGTATTTGAAAGTCTAACAACTTCCTAGTATGAAATATAGAAGCCTGCATGATCGCTAGAGTCGGACGTGCGTACGGCCATGCAATAGCCACCACGCACGCCCGATGTTACTGAGGCAGATGCCAAACTTATCTTGTTCAAGCGTTCGTCTGGCTCACTCATTTGCTATTGGTTAGATCAATGCACTGACCAATAGCGGAGGGGTGAACGCGATGAACCTCTTGAAGAGTAGGTCTGGCTCCTAATACCTGAGTCGTGGGACGACATCGGACGTGCGCGGCGCCGGGCCGTACGCACGTCCGACTCTCGCGATCATGCAGGTCTTCATATTAGGAATTTTGCGGTCAAATTTCGCGGTCCTTCAAGCACCAATTTATAGAGCTGAATTCAGCATAGATTTCACTTTAGAGAAATCCATATATCACCAATCCTCCATTCGCATACGATCGCGATAGAAACTTTAATCAAGAAATGAGGCTTCGAATACATTTAATTTATTTGAATGTTTTATTCGAATATTTTATTCGAATTCGTATATGAATGAAATTCGTATTCAAATTAGTCGAGCTTGTTGCAGGGCCAACTGCTGATGAGGGAGAGTTCCCAAGTCAGTTCGGCCAACCCGGATGATTCATATATCACCGTAACGGGCTTGAAACGCTGATTCCAAATCTGCTTTTCTTTTCTGCTGAGCGGCTTTCCGAGACAAGTTATGAGCGTTTAAAAGCCTTAATTTGTCATGTTTTAAGTGGCTTAAAATTGGCGAAACCTGTACAATAACACATGGAAGTGATTTATCAGTTTTGTATCAAGTATTTTGATTACAAGGACGGAACACAGATAATGAAATTCCGTTAGGTGTTGCTTTACAGCTTTCAACTGATTTTAAGCCACTTTGAACATGACAAATTTAGACATTTAAACGCTCATAACTTCCCTCGGGAAGTTGCTCCGCAGAAAGGAAAAGCAGATTTGAAATCAGCATTTCAAGCCCACTACGGCAATATATGACTCATCCGGGTTGGCCGAGCTGACTTGGGAACATTCCCTGTGAGTATCAAGCTCGCTTCGTCTGCATTGTTTTCGCAAAACACGATAATGCATATTTTTGCAGCCGTTATCATCTTTGAACTGTATGGAAACCTGCATTTCTCCATTTGCTTTGATAGTTAAAAAAATAGATGTGGAATTCATTGATTGCTTTTTCGATCAATGAGACAGTTCGCACTGCTGTTGCCACTAAATCTGCAAAAAAAAGACAACCTTAGAAACCGCGTTTATATACTGGAAGAGTGTTGGCATGCCTGTTTCACTTCCCTTGCGTTGCTCATGCAAGGGTCCACATAGCACTCTTGCTTGTAAAAATCATGTTGCACTCCTGTTTTTTATCTTAGAGACTTTTCGCGAATGACGGTGTATTTTGAGAAAAGGACGTTGCAGCTGTAGTGGAGGAATAGGCGATTGCAAATTTTGCAGTTATATTAAGAAAGTTCTTTCCGTTTTTTTAACCTATCATAAAAACTCGTACAATAGAGCCAGGCAAACGTCTCAAATACTGTCCGACGCAGCTTTCCTTCATCTTTTAGCGGTCTTGTGTGTTCTTGTGCTGGTTACCCTTTTATACTGAAATAATTGTAGAAATTTCGCGTAAACATGATGCGATGCAGTAAAATTTTTTAGCATCTTAGTTGGCTTTCCAAAATTTTGAAGTTTTATTTCTGATGCTATCAAAATCCACATTTTGTCATCTCAAAACCTGCAGAACATCAAACGGAGCAGAGCTAAAGTGTCATTCGATACAGCTTTCATTTTCCCGTTTTGATAGGCGTTTCTTCCCATTTCAGTATCTGGTTGTGATGCAAAAATTGCTATTTGATACTTGCATCTTCGACTCTATGTACAAATTCACCAGTGGGAAACACATTCACGAGAACATGGGGCATAAGTGGACTTCTTGTCGAGAATACAGGAAATGATAATGCGCACTTTTATTACATGTATAAATGCTTTGCGTTTGGCAAGAATGAGGCAGTCCTCTCAAGATTCAACGGGAAAGCGTGAAATGGCGGTAAGATCTTGTATCTAGCCCGGTAGATTAAAAACACGCAAACTCAAATAATCTCAAATACTGCCCAAGCAGCTTTTCTTCCTCTTTAGCAGTCATGTTCCTGTGCTGGTTACTCTTTCATTCTAAAACAATTGCCAAAATTTCGAGGCCATGGTTTTTGTCATGTTTTTTTTTCTTAGCGTAATCCTTCTAGACTTTTGAAAAAGCTTTGATAGCATTCAGATAGCGTAAACAAAGTGCAATGCAGTAAAATTGTTTGGCACCTAGCTGGCTTTCCAAAATTTTCAAAATTATATTTCTGATGCGATCAATCACATTCGGTTATCCTAAATCTCACAGAACATCACGGAGCACAGCTAAATGTCATTCGATGCAACTTGATCTTCTTCTTGGTAAGCGTTTTTTCTTTCCAATTCGGTACTTGGCGATGAAATCATCAAATTTCCTAGTTTTGAACCCATCTCATGTTGTACTATAAAAGGCGAGATTTGATATTTCGAAGCGGCCAACGCTTTGATGCTTTGTAAGTTTAGTGTGTTATCATGATCTATCTTTGCAAGTTTAAAATTCCAACGATTTGTTAACGTTGGAGCGTTTGTGTACTTTGAGAGTTCGCGAAAATGAACAGTTTTGGGAATGTTATCCTAAAAAATACTAAGAAGCTAAATGAAGATGAGAAAAAATTGCATTGCATTGCATTTTGTTTACGTTATTTGACTGCTATCGCTTTTCCAAAAGTTTGAAAGGAAGTGTGAAAAATCACCAAAGTTGCGCATGGTAAAAACCATGGGTTTGAAATATGGGCAGTTATCTTAGAAACACCAAAGCAAATGGTCCAAAGACATGACTATTGGAAAGAGGAAGAAAAACTGCGCCTGCTTTTGCTCAAGGCATTTGTCTGTCTTTATTCCACGTGCTTTTATGAGAGCTTGAATGAACCGAAAGAACCTTTGGAACCACCTAACATCACCGTAAAATAAAGTTTTGTTCAGTAGACAGCACATGATAGTTTTTTTTATCACAGTGCGCTTGAGATTTTTACGGAAGCTGGCAGGCATTTTAACACTGGGCGCTATCAGTCTATCAAGTCTATAGTAATCGAGAAATAGGCAAAGTTGATCAATAAGCAAGTGATCTTACAATTAGCATACAACTTGGAGTTGAGATTATCTGGAATTTTTTCTCAGACAAAGCAGATCTTTCTTATTTCAATCAAGAAAATGATGGTGACTGAAATATCAGATTTGAACGGCAAATACCACCTTGAGATCCATGTGCAGCAGCAGCAGTAGGGGAGGTGGCGGCACAGCCCACCGCCACCGCTTACTGAAAGACCACCACCACCGCCACCACCGTCTCCACCTTCAGTCACTGATGCACCTACAGATGTGTGTGTGTGAGACGTCAGCAACAAGCTCTTCTTTGTCAAACTACGATCAGAAAGGAAGTTACAACAGAGCGCTTTGTAATGTCTCCAAGAAGACGCTGGCGTCCTAGGTACTGGTTCCCACCTCCACCGGCTCCACCACCTCTGACAACCACCACCACCGCGCCACCGCCGCTGCTGCGTCCAGCAGTAAAATACAAATTTGTGTACCACCGTCAAAAATCCTGGTACAGTCACAACATATGTGCCGCCAAGGTTCACTGCACTAACGCTAGCGGTCCTTGCGCAATAGCCATTGAAGATGCTTGTAATGTTTTATTTTTATGTCACATCAAGCTTGTAATTTCGGTGAAAAGCTAAAATGATTATTACGTATACATATAGCAAATTTGAGAAGAGTGCTTCTTCTGTGATATCTTGCTTTTCGTAATCCTTCAACGCAAAGACGGTAGCTGGTGTTGTGATGAGCTTTACTGACAACCTACGGAATTGGCAAGATTGGGACTGTGCTCAAGGCGGTGCTCAAGTGACGAGAGTGGGGCTTGTGAGAAGGAAAAGATTTACATTTCCATAATGCAAATTAGAAACGCGATCAAATTAGATTCCATAAGTTCCAAATTATAATTCTGATATTTTCTCGTATTAATGCAACTAAAGCCTGGGAAGTGGCAGATACGATAGAATATAACTTTTTACACTGAACATATGGATAATTTTCGAATAAAAATCTTTGAAGAGAAGCAAAACCTCAGGTCCCGTAGTAATCCACCCCGCATGTTTGCATAAGACATGACGGCGACCTCGCGAACCTCATGACAAGCTCATGTTTTGGGCGTGAGGTTCGCGAGCTTCTGTAGCCTTTCGATTTTACTGGTAATCACAGTGCACTGAAAAGTCGACCGCAAAACCATTGCACCTGCTGTGATGGAACTCTCCTCTGACCAACGAGAGTCAGCACGTTAACCTGTTGAACTACACGTGCACATTTCCACTCATTCTAGGGAACTTAATCAAACACACCGTCATCTTGCATTAACATGTTTATTTGTGTTTTCGAGTCGGAGCGAGAGCTATCATTACGAAGCAATTGGTGATAGTAATACGTTGACTAAAATGGTAAACAGCTTGACCCCATATAGCGTCACGGACCACACCAGGATCATTTGAATGAGCATGCCATTTTTCTTTCAACAGTTTGGACTACATTCCTTTTCCAATCCTTTATAAAGGTATAACTCTGGGAGTATATACAAGTTCTTTGTGTAATTTGATCATTACATACACTTCAATCGTTTTTCTGATGCTTCCTTCCTCGTCCGCCTCTCAAGATTTTCTCGAATTAAAGCAGCATACAGAAAAAACGGAACCATGTTTTTTTTTGTAAAGGTCCACAGAATCTTCTCTCTTTGCTGCAACAATCACTATAACGAAGAGTTTTTGCTTAACAGCTTTCAAAATATTGTTGAAACAAATCTAACAGTTCAGTTGGTGGATGCAGGATCACAATGGACAATTAGCAAATAGAGAAGTTGCACATTTATGAGAATTGAATACCTCAAGAATTGATTCAAAATTTTAACTAAGGAAAAGCGTTTATAAGAAAGACAAATACGCGTGTGCTTTCGTCAAATAGAGGTGGGGGGAAGGGGCAGCAAATCTTTGCTCTCTGGCATTCGTTGCGTACCAGCGATCTTCCTACATGGCTGTTCCACGTTTTGCGCTTAACGTACCAGCGGCGTAACATTGTGGACGAGCGGCGTCCTATCATAGCAAGCAGGAGAGGCTACTGGCTACCAACTGTTGGCCGCTGCATGTTAAAAACCATTGGGCATGTTGCCGCAGTTCAGAGACGCAGACCAAGGGTAGCTGCAACTGTGAAGTGACGATACCTAACGTGACGAAGAAACCGGCGAGACGGACGCGCATTGTGCCAATTTTGGCTTATAGAAGACATATTGTAGTAGAATACAAGCGATTACCGATCACCTATTTGTGGCGGCAAACTGGAAACTGTTTTTTCAAGGCGATAGAATTTGTTTGGCCGAAATGGCACGGCTTGACCACAACTTCCGCAAGAACTTTTAAGATTGCCAAGGTTTTTCTTGACTAATAGCCATGAACAAAATCTTAGGACGATTATCCTCTAGTGTAAGGAATTGATTTGCACGACTTCAAATCATGTAAACTACTTTCGAAATCTCGCGTCCTTCTCTCAGCTCCTCCCTTGGTCCGTCACTCATACTTCGTAACTTGAACTATGCTTGCAAGAGCGATTGAGATGGGCATTCTCAAACGCATGCTGAGACACCTTAGATAGTTTTGATATTTACTAGTTACAAATACAAAAATGTGAAAAAAAAACTACGAACAGAAATGCTATAAATTATCCAGAAAAACCGGCGAGTAATCTATCACTGGTTAGACTTGCTTACAAAGAAAGATGAAGATATGGCGCTGCAATGTGCACAAACACTCATTCAAACGTTTCAAAAGGAGCAGAAGATGATATTTAACAACAAACTGCACCTGAAAAAGTACAAATTATGCTGACCTTTGAAAAACAATGCTAATTAATACTAAAATAGTGTTGACGAAAATATCCTTTAGGTGGAATCGGGATCACACCCACTGCCACCCGCCTTTATGAGATACTAATGGAGTAGCTAGTTTCCACTGATCCGTTTCTTCTCTATAGGCTTCCATCGAGGACAGATTTGACATGCCATCGTAGCTAGAATTCAAATCAGTAGTTTACATTTTTAGGATCAAAGAGTGTGCTAGAAGAGGAAGGTGAGCAGCAAGGAAAGTGTTGACAAACACCACACTGTTCAAGAACCGTGCTCCATCATAGCTAAACATGCAGGGATATACCGGTAACAACTGAGATGAATGACCCAAATAGGGGTCTTTTTCAGTATAGATTATCTGGTTTAGCGTAACTGTAAAGAACACTTATGAATTTGTTTTGAAACAGGTAAGATTAATTTCAAGAATTGATCCGAGTCTTACAAGAAAGTTGAGATTGTCAGTTGGAAAACTTGCAATGGCAGAAACCTCTAACCCTCCGCAAGCGTAGATCTTCCCATTCAAAGTCGTAGCGCCTAGACGGCATCGTTTCGATAACATCGAGGGTACCGCTTCCCACTGTCCTTCTCTGGTGAAAACTTTTCCACTGATGAGAAAATCGACATTTTATCACGACCACCCATCACTGAAAGAGCGGAATAATGGCATCAAAAACTGAATAAATTTGCAACCAAAAGATGCCCCTCCCCTTCGCTCTAATTGCAATTTCTGCGCATAAGCACACGGCGATGTTCAAAAGTACAAAGAGCAAAGGGGTAGCGATGGAAAACAGTTGTTTGGTCAAAGGCATAGATCTCAGAAAGGAAACTTTCATAATGATTCTATAGCCGCAAAATGAGCACACCCTGCGGTCGTGCACTGCGATGCCAACTCTAGACCGAAAACTCGTTACAGATCGTACCGGAGTTGATCGTTTTGTTAATAGATCGCACATTTCTACAGTTGACAGTAAATCGCCGCCGGTCGTAAAACACTTAAAAAGTCGCAAGAAATTATGAGAATCGTGGAATTCCGTAAATCATGCAGGTTACCTATGGCAAAATCAAGCCTGGCACATCGTTGCAACAGCGAGCTTTTAAACAAACAGCAGAACACACTTTTGAAAGATGAGCATGAAAGTTGAAAAGTCGAATTAGGAGAAGTAAAAGCTTAAGTAGTTCCTAGTATACACTCAAATCAGAAGCAAATAAAAACATATCACCTCGATGAGTCGGATATGACGATGATGACAAACATGGCGACGACGATATAGCAATTTTTAACTAAAAAAACATAATCTTAAGAAAGAATCTAAAACATAAAGCCTCACCAATCTCTACTTTTCTTTTCTTCGCAAAAAATGGCCTTATGAGTGAATAGTTCCTACTTAGGAGAAAATAAGTTACACAGACTGTAGAATGACAGTTTCATTAGTTAGTAGAAAATTCTGCGCTTTCCTGCTCTAAAAAATGTAAAACTGATCGAAGTTGAGATTGCGCATTTTATAGTAGGTGGCAAACTGGCGCGCAAAATTATTCTTGCAGAACAGGCGAAAAAGGCATGAATGCTTGACCAAAGGGGCATGACAATGAATAAGCGACATAGGCTCATAGTAAAGAGGGCAAATAGAAGTCAAAAAAAGAACAAAATCATAAAAAAAGGCAAGAAAAGTTTTACGGGAATGGCGCTCACCCGAAGTTGTCATATCCGCAGAAGTAGCCGCGACCCATGTGCAGCATAAAAAATCGACTAAACGAAAAGCACGTATTGTTTTTTCGACATCACAAATAAGTGCTAGCAAGATACTGCTTCAAGCGATTACCTTGACAGATATCGTCGCTTCAATCCGGTCGACCGTGGAAGACGGGATCTTCTGTCATTCGATATCTTTTGCATAAACCACGCGCGGTTCTCTCGGGTATGCATCCTGTTACACCGGAAGTGCGGTAGTGAAATTAGAGCAAGTCCGAAAGCCAAAAAAGCAAATTAATTTTGTCTGTGATGCATAAGAGGAAAGCGTTCGGCTTATTAGAAAATTTCAGAAAGAAAAAAGTCTGAACTTACGTTTTTTTTGAGCGCGCCTTTGGCGCTTTGATATCTCTTTATCTAGGTGCAGCTTGCTGCAGTAGAAGGAAACAATGAATAATGGAAAATAACTGTGACAGCATCTAATGTAGGCCAAAACAAAACAAGCCTTTGACATGTTTGCCATGCTATTAATTTCTTGGTGAAATATCTGTGAAAAGAAAATAAACAAACATAAGCAAACAACTATCAAAGAATAAACTAATAAGAAAGGTCTCACTTCTACTATTCCAAAACGTAGCACGCCATTCAGCGAAATTGTTTTGGTAACATACTCTTTAGTGATTACGTCGAGCATAGACATAATCACTAAAGCGCATATGCGCTTGCGTTATATTCGTAAAATCGTCACAGTAGTGCAACTCGTCCACTGATAGGGATGTCTAAATAAGGAAGACTAAGGTAAGTAGAGCACTGCGGAAAACACGTTTTGCATGCACAATGATGATCCTAAAGAATTAAGGGAAGGGCGTTTTGTAAAACTTTGCCATAAACTCAAACTTCATCTTACAATTTTGAGCTCGAGGATTGAGACAAAAAAGATTACCCCATGCACACTCGGTTTACTCAGCATGTAAACAGAGCAAAGATAAACAAACAAGTTTGCCCACTTTAGTCGCCAAAGATGCAGTCAGATGATGATGATCCCGTCAGCATGATGGGAAGTGTAAAAACAAAGCTGAACGAGGAAAACAATCGAAAAATCGAAATTGCACAAGCATGCGATAGTTGTGCTATCAAAATTCTAAAAGATAAAATCAAGGAAAAGCTTGTTCAGGCAACGAGGAATACTTACCGACAACCGCGTGGCTGTTCAATTAAGAAATTGTAACAAACATAAAATAGACAAACACCGACAGTGAGTTTTCAATCGGCAAAAGCTCAGATGAACTTAAAACTCGTTGTATCTTACAACAAACTAAAAAAACTCATCATGCCACCGATTTTTGAACATTTGTGACTGTTTTGGATGACAAGTATGCCTCACAAGGAAAGGATACTTGGTGACCGTGGCCTTTTGGAATGAAACGTACACCATTAAATGCATCTTGGAGCGCTGATTTCAAATCTGTTTTCATTATCTGCTGTGCGATCTTCCGAAAGAAGTTATGAACATTTCTTGTCACCAAAATTTGCACTGTTTTTGATGCAAGATTCACCAATATCGTTAGAATGTTCGCTTACGCGATACAAAAGAGCGTACAGATAAAGTAAAGCTTCACATTAAGCTCAGAAAAACCGTCACCGATACATCAGAGTCCAAAAAGCATGATATTGACGATTTTGACTGCCTAGATCTCGCAAAATCAATTTGGAAAAAAGCCCGTAACTTCGTTCAGGGAGTCGCACAGCAAATAACGAACATAGATTTAGAATCAGCGTTTCAAGACGCACCTAATGGTATACATCTCATTGCAAAAGGCCCCGGTCACGGTATCCTTCCCTCGTCAGTAGCAAAAGAGAAACATAGAAAATAAAGAAATAGTCAAAAATCCGACAAATGACGAGATGAATGTCATGAACCTGCCGGCATCTCGACGTGGTAGGGGCACGACGGGATGCCGGCAGGTTGCACTCCTCAATATGCACGCTATTTTTCTTTCTTTGCACATGAGGGCAAGATGCCGGCAGGTTGAGGGCGAGATCGCGGCAGAAATCTCGACAAAATACCTCACGAAGTTGCCAGCAGGTCAGTTTTTTGGGTCTAAAATTTGAAGTTGTCGGGATTTTCCGGATTTTTTTCTATCTCCATCTGGTGTCCACCTCTAAGCTGGACTGTCAGACTTGGAGAGTGCTAGACTGATTGCTTTGGAGAACCTCTAGAGGGCGTCGACAGTTTTCATGACCTGAGGGCGAGATCGCGGCGAGTTGAGGGCAAGACCTGCCGGCAAGTAGGGTAGATTAATACGGGCCCGGGAGCTACGACGATTTTTAGTTCCCGATATCATTTATGAATAAGACTTGTGAAGAATTAAAGACTTTGGTCTTTTCATTAGAAAATGTCACTGTAACTTTTGAGGGATTATCCTCTATGGGGTTTATCTTCGAGTTTAAATCTGCAAGAGGTCATGTGGACAAGCTGGCAAGTGCAGTGAACTATTACCGCATAAGGCGCAAGCTAATCAAAGTTATTTACGAAGCAAATTAGCTATCAGCTCCTCGTTCGTGTACTAATTGTAAGAAACTTTACGGGTGCGGAAAATAAGGTCTCTCAAAGTAGAGCTTAGAGAGTTGGTGTGGTTCCTAGGATTTTTTTATAGAATCTCAAGATGAATTACACTCTAGTTTCTTACCAAAAATAGCAGCAAAATCCTACATCATCTGTCGGTGGATCCTTATTCACAGCGTATACCCATATCATTTTTTATAACTTCTTTTGCAACTGTGAAGATTTTTGTAGGATTTTCCGTTCTGAACAGAGTTTGAGAAATCACCTACTGCTTAAGATATGTGGTAGTGATTTCAAGTTATCATAAATATAGCCAGCCCACAGGTGCGCTTGGAGAAAAATTGTGATCTCTATCGTGGTGAGTTGCTGCGGCGCAACAGGATGCAAGCAGAAAACGTGACACAATTACATACAGTCGTTTATTGACCCGAAATTATTTAGAAACACGAGAAATTCTATTCAGTGCTCCCCCAGAATCTCGGGTAGTTAGAAGCTAAATAATGAACCAAGAGGGAATCAAATTAGTTCCTTTTTGAGCATTCTTGCGACCCGTCTAGGACAAAATTTTCCTTTTCATCTAAAATCTCGCGTTACTGGCTCCCTAATAAGTACAGAATATTAGAGATGAGGGTATGCAGTACATACTAGCTTATTTAAACTTCATGCCATTTTTGGTATTCTATCTCCAAATATCGTCAAAAATCGCAATCAAATGTTGCAGCTTAATGATCGCTGCATTCGCTACTTAGTGAATGCACTCAGGTGCAAAAACTTTGAAAGAACTGCTTTGTCATCCAATACATTAAAAAAAGAAATAAACGAATCAAATAACCAAATTTAGCACATATGTAAGGAAAACAATGTAATTTTTGTAAGTAAATGAGCAGTGTTGAGATGGTAAGCGCAGCAGTAGTACTTGTAGTGCTCCTTCGACAGAAACCATGAGGTGACCAGAGTGAACGATAGCTGCAAGTGATTAAATTTTACGTTTACATTCGTCAATTATTCACACGCATATTCTTATTTATTCAAAGCAATTTGATCTGGTTCTCCGCTGATCTAGAGACATAGTCGAGATGTAAAACATTAGACCCTCTTGAACGTGTAGCATGTTTTGAAGCTCCTTGAAATATCGTCGTGCGTACATCTAAAATTGTGACTTGGGAAGTTGGGATCCAAGAGCCATAGGAGTAGCTTTATCATTCAAATCGTCTCCTTCACTATTCAGTGATAAGATCCACTAGAAGTCAAAATCTTTCTGAACTACGCTCGCAATTTCTGCAGACCGTGGACATACCTCACGCAATTTCAGTCGCGACGCGATCTGGCAATCTGCCAGATGTCTTCAAATTCGATACTGGCAGACCCCAAATGCACAGCATGTTTAACTTTGTAGTTTGATAAAACGCCCTACCTTTCGTACATTCAGAAACCCATTACGATGAGTTATGCACAATGCCAAATCGCGCGAGGTATACCCAGGGCCTTACATTTCTTATCTACCGCAGTTGGTCCATTTGGTTGAGATTGAGAGTTTTGCAGATCTTTTGACATCATTGTTCTAAATTTGCCTTTGTGGAAATTTCTTTTTGCTCATATTGCTTCTGTGACCTGTGTGTGCAAAGATGAACGTCCAAAAGCGCTCACAGCTCTGTAATAGTAAACAGAGAGATCCGAATTGCAGACAGAAGTTGGCCAAACCGTTTAATCAATATGCATCAAATGTGTTGCTGAGGTATGGATACTTGATGTCCGGTATATTTCGAGTCAACTGCATGCATCAAAATCATGAAAAGGAAGCGGAGTTTCAACAAGCTCTACCTCTTGGTGCTGCGGAAGGGGTTTATTTGACTATCTATTATATATTCAACCAAGATACTACATTCTGAAAAAATGGCGAATGAAAATAATATCTCGTTACAAAGTCACCACGAACGGTGTTTGTTCAAGTACTCAGCAGCTTGACGTCTTATTTAATTTGGCTGTCTCCCTGCAATGGAAACGTCACTATAACTGCGTTAAGGATCTAGCTGTGTCAAACCATAATTGCGAGAGACAGACAAATCACCAATAATGGGATTTTTAGAAAATTTAGCAAACTTTCAACATCATGGACGACAGCACGCTGTCGTTTACTCTTCACAGTGGGGTGTAATTGTTAGTTAAAAGTACGAAGCAATTAAGATCTGTGAAAAAGGAGTGTTAACACCTAGAACTCTTTCCCACTAAAGAAATTTCATGCGTGCGATCCCTAATAAGAAGTGTCAGTCCCCAGTATATCACAATACACTGATATTTGATTTTTTGCTTCCCGACGCAAATGTCATGAAACTTCTATTGATGCCATTGTCACATTGCCGCATTCGAACATTTTCGTTCCTAGCAATAAGGCAGGTCAAGTGCACTTTGCGTTAATATGATGTGACTAAAAATTGCTGTCAAACGAACAGGAAAGGGCTTAACGAGGCATTAAGCATGAAAGTGTTTTTGAGAAACGTATCGTCGTAATGAATAAGTGCAACGGAACTTGATTGTTCAGTAGTTCAATGTTTTGTTCCATGATTTTGAATGTTTCTAAAATATATAGCACATCTACTGAATTTAGACTGCGCTTAGACATGGATTTACAAATTTACAATCTTATTTATACGATCTGTTGTCGCGAAATTGCGCAGTCAAATAGAGCAAAGCCTTTTTCTGCAACATTGATGAGTAGTAATATTTTTGTCATTTGAAACCCGATTCAAGAATAATTCATTGATATCATTGATAAATCAAACAATGCTAAGAAAACTAGAAAACAGCAAGCAAACAGCACATTGGAAAATAACAAACATTTTCGCTTCTCTAAATGTGCATGGGAAAAATCAGATTGCCTTTGAATTTATTTCGCCATTCTTATGAATACATCTTGGTAAGATCCGCTTCTATTAAATATATGGGGGTACTTGTTTCTAAAAAACATTCATCAAATCTCACTGTTGACTTTGAGCACAAACTTGCTGCCTACGCAACGACTAGCTACAAAGAAAAATCTGAATTCTGTGAAAGAATAGCTTTTCATATGCAGCCGCTACCAAATGATAGCACAAAGTACTTTCCACACCCACAAAAGAAATGGCTTAGAAAGGTTCTGGCTTGTTTAGCAGAAGAGCAAAATAGCTTTTGGTAGAGTACATTTTTCTTATGTCTGGTATTATGGCACTGTTGGAAGGATTGTGATTCACGCACCTTGCATGATGTAAAGGTGATGTGAACTGTCAGAATACTTATACACTTGTCAAAGACAACGAATTTATACGTTCAAGCCGGAAGAGTCAGTCATGGGGGCATAGAAAGATGGTGTGCGCTTACGCTGCTTGGGATGCAGTGCGCACCGCATAAAGAAAACAACGAAACTTTTTTCTGTGCATTAGGCCGTGGGCATACCTCACGATTTCATTCGCCACGTGAACTGGCAGTTTGCCAAATGTCTTCAAATTCAGTGCTGGAAGACCCCAAATGCACAGCACGTAGGTTGATAAAGTGCCCTATTTTCGTACATTCAAAAACCTCTTAGAGTGAGTCATGCACAATTCGAGTATTGTCAAATCGCGTCGCGACTGAAATCCCGTGGATTATGCCCAGGCTTTATGAATACTCGTGCGAACGTTGAAGAGCAATCGCAGTGCCTCTTTGTCTCAACATCGTGACGTGACCGTGAGAATTGTCAGAAGAGATGGAATTTATCAGATTGTCCCACAAGTTCCGCCGTTTTCGAGCTCTACAAGAGGGTTAACCTGTTTTTGCGCTGGCTCTAATTCAGCTCGAGTTTCAACCCGAAAACTAAAAAGATTCAACTGCCTGAAAAATCGAGAAAAAATCACAACTCCGTTTAAAAAAGTCTCACAAAAATTCTAGTTTGCTTGCGCAAACACCGTCTATCTAAGACATTTATATAGGCCACTGACGTATTTATTCCTTGGTTAAAAATCAAGAAAACGAAGACTTTCATGTTTTTGCTAAAGGCGCTATGCTGTTCCTACATAGATAGTTGTATACTACTAGCCTGGAGAAGTGCAAATGTAAATTTTCAGCTCTTTACATAGACTAGTTTCCGAGAAATATAGATTTTTGCGTAAGGCATCCAACTAATGCAACTAATGTTTCATATTTCTTGGGAACCAAAGCTTGTGGGGGGCTGAAAATCTACATGTGCACTTCTACAGGCCTTTAGTATACAGCCATCTGTGTATGGACAGCACAGCATCACTTTGGCAAAAACATAAAAATCTTCGTTTTCTTGATTTTTAACCAAGGAAAAAATACGTCAGTGGCCTATATAAATGTCTCACAATTAGATACGTAGATAGTGTTTGCGCAAGCAAACTAGAATTTTTGTAAGACTTTTTTGAACGGAGTGATTTTTAACGATTTTTCAGGCAGTTGAATCTTTTTAGTTTTCGGGTTAAAACTCGAGCTGAATTAGAGCTGGTGCAGAAGCAGGATAGCCCTCTTGTAGAGCTTGATTCGCTCTATCGAATGGTACCTTGGAACCTATCTAGAAACAAGAAGTTCATGATTTATTGCGAGTGAAAACCAAAACGACGGAACTTGTGGGACAACCTGATGAATTCCATCTCTTCTGAAGATTCTCACGGTCACGTCACGATGTTGAGACAAGGAGGCACTGCGATTGCTCTTCAACGTTCGCATAAGTATTCATAAAGCCTGGACATACCCCATTTCAGTCGCACGCGATTTGACAATACTCGAATTGTAAGACTCTAACAATAAGAGGTTTTTGAATGTACGAAAATAGGGCACTTTATCAACCTACGTGCTGTGCATATGCGGTCTTCCAGCATTGAATTTGAAGACATTTGGCAAACTGCCAGTTCGCAGTAAAATACCATTTTCCATAAACACCGCTCATATTTCTCAATAGCTATTTTTTTCTATCTTTACGATTACTTTCTTTCACATAGGGCTTTGTTCACTCTGTGAACAGAGTGCCTGGTTGCTTAAAGGGTATCAAAAATATGAAACCTTTCTCCTTGCTTTGTCGCGAAATCAAACAAAAGGGAAGTTGTTTTGAAGCCAACCGCAAGGTTTGCTGAAAGTTTGTGCTACAAAAGCTTATCGAGATATAATTTTTAATAAAATTATTTGGTAAGTTTTTGACATGAACAGTTATCGTTGTGTTCTTTGTTAGTCAACGAGAATTATGAGCGTAATGAAATCGTGGAACTTTCGCTCTGTATAGCGAAAGTTGGCCTAGAACATTTCTATAGAAACGAAAAATCAATTTATCTCACAAAATCAATAAAAACAAGAAGCATTTCTGAAACCTTAGATGGGCGAAATAAGAGAGTACTTTCGAATTACTTCCAAAAAAATTCACCAAAAAATAGGTAAAATCTAGGGTTACCAGCAGAGGTGCGATAGGGGGAGCCAAGTCTCCCCCTACCTTCACTTTTGAGCTGGTACGGGGTGACCACCTTCACTTTTGGAATAAAAAATTTTTCGCTGGACGACAAAGAAGGAAAATAAGCAAAACAAACGCAAAAAAGATTATTGAAAGCATATATTTATGTATACGGCGGCATATATATTTAAAATAAAGGTTTTTAGTAAATGGTGTATTTGGAAGTAGAAGTTTGTTGGACTGTACGGATTTTATTAAGCAAATTATGTTATAACGTATAGCGAAGGAAGTAGGTCGATCCAGGCAGTAACGGCCGAGAACCAGAATTTTGAATATTTGAAAAGTGAAAAATCATGCGAAATTTCCACTGTTATAAATCTGTTGTTTGAAGATGTCAGCAGTTGCGACTTCATAGGTTTTAAAGAGTAAATGTTGCTCTATCAGCTAGTGAAAGAATCGGGTCGATTTAAGAGATAGTCGTTGAAAACCAGAGTCCTAAAACTTTACGCCATTTTTGCGTGTTTTTTGACTTTTGAGAGTTAAACTCTTATAAATCTTGAATGTGAAAGTGTGTGATGTTGCGACTTCATAGGTTTTATAGAGTAAGGTTTGCCTTATCAGAATATGTCTTGTCCGTTCCGATCCATTGAAACACCTCCGAGATCCAGGCTCTTGAAAAAGCAGGTAAAAAACAGCTTTTTGAACTTCAACAGCTCGTAACTTCTTCAGAACTGCATGAATCATGTTGCGACTTCATAGGTTAGATTCTTCTCATCAAGAGCTTTCAGATGATATATAATATGTGGGGGTTTAGAGCCTCCTGCGAATTATGCCCGGGGGGGGGAGACTTTTTAGGCCAAAGTCTCCCCCTCGCCCATCCAGCCAATACATTAAAATGGGCGAGGGGGAGACTTTGGCCTGAAAAGTCTCCCCCCCCGGTCATAATTCGCAGGAGGCTCTAAACCCCCACATATTATATATCATCTGAAAGCTCTTGATGAGAAGAATCTAACCTATGAAGTCGCAACATGATTCATGCAGTTCTGAAGAAGTTACGAGCTGTTGAAGTTCAAAAAGCTGTTTTTTACCTGCTTTTTCAAGAGCCTGGATCTCGGAGGTGTTTCAATGGATCGGAACGGACAAGACATATTCTGATAAGGCAAACCTTACTCTATAAAACCTATGAAGTCGCAACATCACACACTTTCACATTCAAGATTTATAAGAGTTTAACTCTCAAAAGTCAAAAAACACGCAAAAATGGCGTAAAGTTTTAGGACTCTGGTTTTCAACGACTATCTCTTAAATCGACCCGATTCTTTCACTAGCTGATAGAGCAACATTTACTCTTCAAAACCTATGAAGTCGCAACTGCTGACATCTTCAAACAACAGATTTATAACAGTGGAAATTTCGCATGATTTTTCACTTTTCAAATATTCAAAATTCTGGTTCTCGGCCGTTACTGCCTGGATCGACCTACTTCCTTCGCTATACGTTATAACATAATTTGCTTAATAAAATCCGTACAGTCCAACAAACTTCTACTTCCAAATACACCATTTACTAAACACGTCTATTTTAAATTTTTATAAATAAAATTTATAGATATTTTTAATATTCATCGTATCTGTGGCCCTAAAGAGGGCCGTTGGGTCGACGTTAGACCTAGAAAGATAGCTCCGTTCGTCCGTTCTATCCTCCCCCCGCACCTCCCCCCCCCCCCCCCCCGTCGACGTTTTTGGGAGGTGAGTGTCCGACACTACCACCTTCACTTTTGGCCGGCCAGTGGTAGCTGAAACCACCTTCACTTTTGGGGGACCCGGCTCCCCCTATCGCACCTCTGGTTACCAGTACTGCTCAGCTCTATTTACTATACGACGAGCAGTGCTTGCGCAATTCTACTTCTTGTATAATCAGATCGCTTTGTAACTTCTCAAAGTAGGGGTGGTTTCTAGAAGAAAATTTTTGGCGATTTTCGCCTAAAACTCTGTTAACCACTGCAATAGTTTTTGGCGATGCATAGAACTGCCAACGATTTGTAAATAGTAACACAACTTATCTTCAGACTACAAGAATCAGTGTTCATATTTTGTTTCTGCTGCAAATCTTTGCTCTTCAAACCGTTAACGTGCAAAAATGAATCCTTTCACTATAGTGTTATACATATAGTAAGCGACTAAATATTTCGGAAAGATCACATCTTTGAATACAAAGCGCGAAGGTATGTTGACGTACATTTCAATCTATACGGCATCTAGCGTAGAACCGTCTCAACGTCCATTATCGATTTTATATAAAACTTCACCTGTTTTGAATACTCATAGAATAAATACTTAGACAAGAGGAAAAACAACTTAGACACATCCGTCCCTTGGATACCTGGCAACATTTGCGCGCCACACCTTCACGATCAAGATTACATCTTATCACTCTTTGAATTAGTGCGTAGCTTCTACTCTGAAGCTATTTTCAACACTGAAACGTCATTGCTTTTTGGCGTATCATTGACTTTTTACATAATAAAAAACTTATTCAAGTGCTTACTAACAATAAGATCTAATAATCGCTGAATTTGACTGAAAATGTCCGCCACTTTTTTATGTAATATACAAAGGATCCCTGCACTTTTTAGACTTGACAGCGACTCAGAAAATAGTGAAACGCATCCGGCTCTCATTTTCGTACTGACTCCACTATAATTTTGGCAACACAAATCTTACAAATTATTTCCACAGTAGAGATAAGTGCATAATTGATATACAGAGTGTCCCAAAAAATGTCAACACTGTTTGATCGCTAATAACTCTCTTGCATTCAAGTCTTTCGTCGAGGTTGACGTGCCATTCTGTAGAGCGAGCTTCAACTTAGATGAGTAAGGAGGGAATCTCCGATTTTTCTTACAAGGAAAGCGTGTTTAGTCGAAGTGGCTTTTCCAGATGAGACCCATAATAGTGTTTTGAAGAGCATTAGGCGATGATTCCAAATCTGCCAAGCGTCTCTGGACGCGGAGTTATGGGCCGTTTATCAGATCAAAATATTGAACGCAAAATTGGAACCAAATTGCCCGTACTTGCTCAAATGGTTCAGTTTCAAGTATCAGAGCCGTTTATGCAATGGATACATTTGTCTAATCTGCTAATACTCAAAAGTACATATCTGAGCGTCGAAAAGATTGTAACTCGATTTTGACTAAATCCTGCATTCATTTTTCGTTCCAAAAAATGGTCATAACTCTGCGTTCAGAGGCCTTGGCACATTTGGAAGGCAGATTTCGAATCATCGTGTAGTACTCTTTTAGGCTGTATGGGTCTAATCTAAAAACGCCACTTCGACTGAACACGCTTCCCTTGTTAGTTACTGGGATAACGGTAGAAACTTCGAGGATTTTAGTAAATTGAAAGCGATTTTTGTCTTTGAGTGAAAACCAGACAAGCCAAAAACTCTTGTACAGGACTAGGTAACGTCGCTGATTCTAAATATGAAATTTGCACTTTACTGTAATGCTTTTTTCATAAGTTATTTCATGTTCAGGGTAACATTAGTTTTTCAATGTTTGTCAGAAGTGTGATTACAACATATAAAAAACACGAAAAACTGGTAAAAAGTTGTGTAGTAGAATCAGCAGGCTTGAAAACCTTGGTACACGAATTTTTGGAGCTTTTGGAACTTTTTTCATTAAAAGGCCTATTCCACAGCGGCGCTATATGCTGAAAATTTATACCGTAATCCTACCGTAACCAAGAAAGATTAGAGATTCACTTTACGCTGCAATTCTTAGCTGATCCTCGCTCTACAGAATGGCACCTCAAGCCCGGCGAAAGACATGAAAGCAACGGAGTTATTAACGATCAAACAGTGTTCACATTTTTTGGGACACCCTGTATAATAAACACTGTCAAAGCGTTCCAATAAAAGCTAAGAACTGCCTATCTTCAGAAATGTCGCACCTTTCTGTAGTACGGAAAAGTGCAACATATCTGAAGATAGGCAGTTATTTCATTACGTACATTATTTCCACTGTAATCCTTTGCTTGCAAATGAGAGTGGTATTGACTGATGAAAGGAAAAATACAACTGACATTGACTGACACATTTTCAGAGCGTTCTGTTAGCTTCGGGGTGGACTCTTGAAAAACGGTCGGATGTATTAAATTAGATTAGCTTCCATAAGCTCCAAATATTGTAATTCTGATTTTTTCTCGTAATGGTGCATCGAAAGCCTGGGAAGTGGCGGATATGACAGTATAAAACTTTCTGCATTAAACATATGGATAATTTTTGGATAAAAAACTCTGAAGTAAAGCAAAACCTTAAGAGCTACGACGAAATCAGCACCGACATCATTCTTGAATATGATTTGTGGAAACTGTTGGAGACTTTTATCCTTCCTTCCTCTATCCTTATAGAAAATGTCACTGTAACTTTTGAGGCATTATCGTCCATGAGGGGTCCATCATTGAGTTTGAATTTGCAAGGGGTCATGTGGACAAGCTGGCAAGTGCCGTGAACTATTACCGGATAAAGGCAGGCTAATCAAAGCTATTTACGAAAGCAAATCAGCTATCAGCACCTCGTTCGTATACTAAGAAAATTTACGGGGTGCGGAAAATACGGTCTCTCAAAGTAGAGCTTAAAGAGTTGGTGTGATTTCTAGGATATTTTGGTGAAAGATCTCAAGATGAATGACATTCTTGCTTTTTACTAAAAATGGCAGCAAAATCCTGCATCACCCTTCGGTGTATCCTTATTCACGGTGCATTCCCATATCATTTTTTATAACATCTTTTTACAACTGTAAAGATTTTTGTAAGATTTTCCGTTTTGAACAGAGTTTGAGAAATCATTTACTGCTTAAGATATGTGGTAGTGATTTCTAGTTATCCTAAATAAAGCCAGTCCACAGGTGCGCTTAGAGAAAAGTGTAATCTCCATCGCGGGGGAGTTGCTGTGGCGCAACAGGATGGATTAGAAAACGTGGCACAATTACGTACAGTCGTTTATGGACTCGAAATTATTTAGAAAAGCGAGAAATTCTATTCAGCGCTCCCCAAAATCTCGAGTAGTTAGAAGCTAAATAATAAAGCAAGAGGGAATCAAATTAGCCCCTTTTTGAGCATTCTTGCGACCCGCCTAAGACAAAATTTTCCTTTTCATCTAAAATCTCGCATTACTGGCTCCCTAATAAGTATAGAATATCAAAGGAGAGGGTATGCAGTACATACTAGCTCAATTTAAACTTCATAGCATTTCTGGTATTCTTTCCCCGGTCGAAAATCGCACTCAGGTGTTGCAGCTTGATGATCGCTGCATTCGCTACTTAGTGAATGCCAAGTGCAAAAACTTTGAGTACTACTTTGCAGTACTTTGTCATCCAATACATCAAAAAAAGAACTAAACGAATCGAGAACCGAATTTAGCACATATGCAAGGAAAACGATGTAGTCGTAAGTAAATGAGCAGTGTTGAGATGGTAAGCGCGGCAGTAGTTTGTAGAGCTCCTTCGATAAAAACCATAAGGTGACCAAAGTGAACGATGGCTGTAGATGAGTAAATTTTACGTTTACATTCGTCAGGTATTCGCACTCATATTCTTACTCATTCAAAACAATTTATTTGATCTAGTTCTCCGCTGATCTAGAGACATGGTCGAAATGTAAATCATGGTAGGCCACAAATGCACAGCCTGTTTGACTTTGTAGGTTGATAAAATGCACTACCTTTCGTACATTCAGAAACCCATTACAATGAGTTTTGCACAACTGGAGTATTGTGCCAAATCGCCCCGCTACTGAAATCGCGTGAGGTATACGGTTCTACATTTTTTATCTACCGCAGTTGGTCCATTTATTTGAATTTGTTTGCAGATTTTTTGACATCACTTTTCTAGATTTGCCTTTTTTGGAAATTTCTTTGTGTAAGCTCATTGCTTCTGTGACCTGCGTGTGCAAAGAGGAACGTCCAAAAGCGCTCACAGCTCTGTAATAGTAAACAGAGAGATCCGAATTGCAGGCAGAATCTGAACAAAGCTCACTTAAGCGAAAATCTAGATACTAAACTATAGGCAATGAACGCTACTAGTAGGAAGAATCAAAGTCATCATTCAGGAGGAAATCAGATACGATTTTTCGAGTTACATAGCGAAGGGTGCTACGTGCTTTGGAGGAGGTTACTTGACAATCTATTATGTATACAACCAACCCTCATTTTGAAAAAGATGGTGAATGAAAGTAAAAATTTACCACGAACGGTGTTTTGTATTATCCTCATCAGCTTGACATTTTCCTTTTAGTTGACTGTCTCTTTAACGGAAACGTCACTATAGATGCGCTAAGGATTTAGCAGTACTAAACATATCTGAGAGAAACACGCAAGTCACCAAAGTGATGGGATTTTGGAAAATTTGGCACATACCCTCAACATCATGGACGACAGCACGCTTTCGTTTACTTTATTCTTAGCGAAGTGTAACACATCGTTAGAAGTATGAAGCGAAAAATTGAGAACTGTAAAAAAGGAAAGTTAATCATTTAGAGCTTTTCCCCCACGGCGGGAATTTCATGCGTGTGACCCCAATAAGAAGTATTCAGTCCCCAGTAGATCACAATACACTGATATTTGATTTTTTGCTTTCTAACGCTAGTGCTGCCACTAAATATCATGAAACTTCTATTGATGCCATTGTCACATTGCCGCATTCGAACATTTTCGTTCCTAGCAATAAGGCAGGTCAAGTGCACTTTGCGTTAATATGCTGTGACTAAAAATTGCTGTCAAACGAACAGGAAAGGGCTTAACGAGGCATTAAGCATGAAAGTGTTTTTGAGAAACGTATCGTCGTAATGAATAAGTGCAACGGAACTTGATTGTTCAGTAGTTCAATGTTTTGTTCCATGATTTTGAATGTTTCTAAAATATATAGCACATCTACTGAACTTAGACTGCGCTTAGTCAGAGACACAAATTTACAATCTTATTTATACGATATGTTGTCGCGAAATTGCGCAGTCAAATAGAGCAAATCCTTTCTCTGCAACATTGATGAGTAGTAATATTTTTGTCATTTGAAACCCGATTCAAGAATAATTCATTGATATCATTGATAAATCAAACAATGCTAAGAAAACTAGAAAACAGCAAGCAAACAGCACATTAGAAAATAACAAACATTTTCGCTTCTTTAAATGCGCATGGGAAAAATCAGATTGCCTTTGAATTTATTTCGAAGCCATTTTCAAGGATAAATCTTGGTAAGATCCGCTTTCTATCAATATGGGGGTACTTTTTTCGAAAAAACATTCACTAAATCTTACCGTTGATTTTGAGCACAAGCTTGCTGCCTACGCAGCGACTAGCTATAAAAAAATCTGAATTCTGTGGAAGAATAGCTTTTCATATGCAGCCGCTACCAAATGATAGCACAAAGTACGCTCCACACTCACAAAAGAAATGGTTTAGAAAGGTTCTAGTTGTTTACCAGAAGAGCGAAATAGCTTTTAGTAGAGTACACTTTTCGTATATCTGTATTATAGCACTGCTGGAAAGATTATAATTCATGCACCTTGCATGATGTGACTGTGATGTGAACTGCTGTGATGTGAACTGTCAAGAAATGCTAGTATTTCACTTAATTAAACCTCAAAATTTACGACCTACAGTGCTCGACATAATTATAAAGCCACTCTTGGTGCAAAAGTTTTGTCAGTTTTTTCTATCCATTGGCAAGCACGCTGGAATGAAGATAACAAGCACTTCAAGAAGTATCCGATGCAGAATTTCTTCCTCTTTCCAGCTGTTAAACTACCGTTGTATTTCGTTGAGAGGACGAGACATTTGCCAAATTACAACCACTCGTTTTTACCATGTCCAACTTTCACTAATTTTCAATTTTTGTATGAAACTTTCGGAGGAACCCTAATTACCTCCAGATAGGGCAAACCTTTTGCCAACAGAAGCAATTTTTTGTAGTCCTACGCCTTGTCTTTTAGAATTTCTACGAAATATGGGAAAAATCGCAGTATTTCTCAATTTCGTGAGTGCGCACTGAAACCAATCTGTGTTTCAGAATCTTCATAATTTAATGCGAAAATCGCTCATTTACTTTATAATGGTAGCGGTAATAATAATCGTGTGTTGAAACCTCAGTATTTTGTAGGTTTTGCAGTGTTTGGTACAAGGAAAGGTTATGCGATTTTTCCAAAACACAAGACTTTCAGAAAATTACTGAGCAAAATCTGAAAAAGCATCCAAAAAAATTGCTTCTGTTGGCAGAAGGTTTGCCCTATCTGAAGGTTATTAGGGCTCCTCCGAAAATCTCATACAAAAATTTTGAAAATTAGTGAAAGTTGGACATGGTAAAAACGTTGTAATGTTGCATCGGATACTTCTTGAAGTATTTGTTTATCTTCATTCTAGCGTGCTTGCCAATGGATTGAAAAAACTGACAAAACTTTTGCACCAAGAGTGGCTTTGTAATTATGCCCAGCACTGTATAAACACAAAATCAGAAGCTTCTGCTCGGATTTGCAGGCTCTCGAATTTTAGAGAAGTTTTACTGTTACAATTACAATCTTCAGAATCAAACGTTTTATTTTACACTTGTCAAAGTCAACGAATTTATAGCGCTCAAGCCTGAAGAGTCAGTTGTGGATGGTCATGCAAAAAGTTGGTGTGCGCTTACGCTGCTTGGAGTGCAATGCTCAGTGTTTCAAATCAAACAACGAACGACTTTTTTTCTGTGTATTAGGCCGTGTGCATACCTCACGCGGCTTTAGACGACGACGCTACGCGAACTGGCAGTTTGCCAGATGTCTTTAAATTCAAAGCTGGTAGATCCCAAATGCACAGCATGTATTTTGATAAAGTGCCCTAATCTTCGTACTTTCAAATACCTCTTAGGGTGAGTTATGCACAACTGAATTATTGCCAAATCGCGCGCGACTGAAATCGCGTGAGGTATGCACATGGCCCTAAATTTCTGCGAAACGTTGAAGAACAACCGCTGTGTCTCCTTGTTTCAGTTATCGTGGCGTGTCCGTAAACATCATCAAAAGAGATAGACTTGATTCAAACTGAAGCAGAGCGCGAAAGCCTTTTGGAGGCAATGCTCCTAATTCAGCACAATAAGTCTAAGGAAAAGGGCGAATTTTTTAGAAACCATCATGATAAAAGCACGAGTTGCTATACAAGGGAAACCAGCTTTTGCGAATTCTCTTATATATAACTTTTCAAACTTTCCTCGAGATTCTCTGCAATAACGGCTGGAACAAAGGTTTCTAAGAGATCTTGGAGGCATTCGATGCAGAACTCCGTTCCCTTTCTAATGGTTATAAAATTGTTGCAAAATAATCAATGAGCTTTCAGAAAATAACCAAAATCTGCGAACTATGCTTTTCGAGATAGTCAAGTTTTACAACTTTTTAAAACTTTCATATCAACCCTTCGAAAAAGTGCAAGTAACGCCATTATAGAGCAAACCGTACAGAATGCAAAACTACTTTTTTCTCCTTTCCATAGCTTGTCATACATTTTTAACAGAATTTTAAATGATGCTACCGATTTCCATACTTGGGCAGCTAAATCCTCGTAAAAAATTAAAAGAAGAGCAGCTCGCGCACTATGCGGTGCAGCACTTTCTCCTCTTTCTGGAAGGTGTTTTTTTTATCGTTTCGTTTAGTTTCCAGGGAGAAATCATCATAACTCATTTTTCTAGCGAGCCTCAGGCTGTACCCGAAAAACTCGAAATTTGATAATTCGTACTCGTAAACCCTCACTTGATTTTTAATAAACTCATAGTATTATCTTGGTAGTTCAAATTTCGAAAACTTATGATGTTTGATGCGATTGTGGCTGAGGTGGACCTGTCAAAATCCTATGGTTCTGTTAAAAAATCATTTAACAAAATTACGGCGAGCTACGAGAAAGACAAAAAATATACTGTATTCCATAAGGTTTACTCTATCGAATCGTGACTCCTTCTGAGGATTTATTCGAACGTTTTAAAAATTCGTGAAACTTGACCATCTCAAAAAGCATGAGTGGCAGATTTTGGTTATTTTCTGAAAGCTTATTGACTGTTTTGCAATTTCATGATCATTAGAAAGAGAATGAAATGCTGCATCGAATGCTTCTAAGATCTCTTAGAAAATTTGGTCCATCAAATGTGGCGCCCGTTTGAAAAAAGCGAAATTACTTTTGAAACGACCTAATATTACTCGAGACCTAGAGCATATCCGAGGCCAAAATTTTATGGTTAATTAACGAAGCTTTGTAGTATACAATGGTATATGTGGCAGGAGCCCAATACTACCAGAGGCGACCTGTCACTTTCCATTTTTCAATTTTTTCTTGGTTTCTAAGCATGGAAAAAAATATAGCAAGTTTACCTATGGGTAAGTGCATGTGTCTTTTACATGCATGAGCAAGCGCACGAGTTGCTCATATGTTTTGGCTCTGAACTTTGCGTAAGCAACAGCTTATGCCAATGTTTGGATGTCATCTTACAGAGCTTCCTTTGCTCTGTCGAAAGGAACCCTCACATGTTTTTCTGGAACTGTCTTGGGCTTTGCTAAAAAAACGACATTATTTTCTTGACAACCTAGTAAAAATTTAATTGACCTAAAGAACAGTCAATGTATAGATCTCGTTCAAGCTCATATCATCGAACAAAACTTCATCTAATTTTTTTCAAAAATTGGGTGACGGTAAGGAAAAGGTGCAAATTTACGTGTGTTTCACTCAAAAAATTTATTTGAATAGAATAACCAAAACAGCTCAAATTAAGAGCCGAAATGTTGGAAAAATGAAAAATTAGGATGGGAGCATCGAATCCAGCTATACAGTGCTGGCCAAAACTATAATTCCACCTAAGGTTTCTGTCCACTAAAGTAGTTCTCGGCTTCCCAAGTATTTTGTGCATATACATAAACAGAAGTCAAAACAGTCGCTTTAGTTCAGCTGTGTCATATTCTTATAAGGAACGTTTATCTGCTTTTTTTCGTTTAAAAATACTTTCATGCGTATTTCGTTCCCAAGAATGTGTTTTTATGGGTAAATTCGCAGTTTTTTTGACTGGTTTGGAAACGATATGGGTCCACCTATCTTATAGTGAAGTGAAAACCAGAAAAAATTGGAGCTTTCATATTTAAAGCGCACCCGACATAGACCTTACGGCAAGCCTGCCCTCAAATTTTTGCCTCCAAAATTGGTTTATGTTGTTTTTATGAGCTCAAAATGATGTAAAGCGCCGTTTACATAAAAAGAAGTTCGTACACTATACTTGCGATTGTTGGCCAAGTCACATTTTGCTTCGTTTTCAAAGCATAATCTTCGCGGTTCAATGATAATATTAGGTTAAACCGAAAGTTCTTTCCCCCCATTTTCAAAAATTCATAACTTCCGATTTTTTCAACCAATTTGGGTGCATTTATTTTTGTATGAAAGAGTAACTCATGCTCTTCACAATGACATCTTAGCTGCTTGCTAATGATCATCCGTTGCATAGATAGGAGCGATAGAAGAAAATTAGTCAAAATTTTAATTTTCTGTGTAAGGTCATAAAAAATCGGAAACTTGCAAGAAAAATCGGAGCAGTCAGTATTGTAGGTTTCTTTACCAGCTCTTTCTAATAGTAAGTTTGCGCCGATTGAGCTTCTCTTTGAAAATTTATGATTTTCGAGCATGCAATACAAAAGGGCGAATTTGATCTATTTTGGCATTTTTCAGGGAAATCCTAACTTTTGATAGAGACACTCAATCGACGCAAACTTTGCACCATTAGAAAGAGCTGGTAAAACAACCTACAATACTGACTGCTCCGATTTTTCTTGCAAGTTTCCGATTTTTTATGACCCTACACAAAAAATTCAAATTTTGACTAATTTTCTTCTATCGTTCCTATCTATGCAACGGATGATCATTAGCAAGCAGCTAAGATGTCATTGTGAAGAGCATGAGTTACTCTTTCATATAAAAATAGATGCTGCCAAATTGGTTGAAAAAATCAGAAGTTATGAATTTTTGAAAATGGGGGAAAGAACTTTTGGTTCAACCTAATATTTAGGCAATCCCAAAATATTAGGTCATTCCGAAAGTAATTTCGCTTTTTTCAAACGGGCGCCACATTTGATGGAACAAAGGTTTCTAAGAGGTCTTGGTAGCATTCGATGTAGAATTTCATTCCCTTTCTAATGGTTATAAAATTGTTGCAAAACAGTCAATGAACTTTCAGAAAATAACCAAAATCTGCGACCCATGCTTTTTAAAATAGTCAAGTTTCACATTTTTTTAAACCTTCCATATCAATCCTCAGAAGGAGTTCAAGCAACAATTCGATAGAGCAAACCTTATAGAATACAGGGCTGCTTTTTTCCCTTTCTCATAGCTCGCCGTAATTTTTTAAAAGATTTTTTAGCAGAACCATCGAATTTTGACAGGCCCACCTCAGCCACAATCGCATCAAACATCATGATTTTTCGGAATTTGAGACTACCAAGATGGTACTATGAGTTAGCATTAATTTTACAAAGCAAGTGAGGGTTTACCGGTTCGAAATATCAAATTTCGTGTTTTATGGGTACAGCCTGGGGCTCCCTAAAAAAATGAGTTATGATAATTTTACCCCCGGAAACCAAATGGAAACAAAAAACACCCATTAGAAAGAGGAGAAAAAGCTGCATCGAATGACACCCGAGCTGCTCAAGGTTTGACGTTCTACGAGGATTTAGCTGTCCAAGTATGGAAATTGGTAGCATCAGTTAAAATTCTGTTAAAAATGTATGACAAGCTATGGAAAGGAGGAAAAAGTTGCACTGTATTCTATGAGGTTTGCTCTATCGAACCGTCGCTTGCACTTCTTCTGAGAATTGGTACGAAAGTTTTAAAAAATTGTGAAAATTGATTATCTCAAAAAGCATAGGTCGCAGATTTTGGTTATTTTCTGAAAGCTCATTGACTGCTTTGCAACATTTTTATAACCGTTAGAAAGAGAATGAAATGCTGTTTCGAATGCTACCAACATCTCTTAGAAGCCTTTGTTCCATCAGATGTGGCGCCCGTTTGAAAAAAGCGAAATTACTTTCGGAATGACCTAATACTTACCAAGTGGTGCTTTTCCTGATTTTTTGCCACTATTTAGCTTCTAGATAGCGAATACACCCTGCATTGTATGATGCCTTGTGTCTCACATGAGCATTGCGATCAGACAAGAATAAGTTTAAGGCTTTTTGCAAATCACTTTTTGCATGATGAACTCCTCAATTAGCCTGCATGCTAAGACCTGCGGGAATCTGCAACCACTGCATGCAGAATCTCAAACGTACAAACAATGTTATCGCTTTACTCCACGCTTATAAGAACATTGCAGAAGGCGTTTGAGGGCATAAATTTGAGCGCAGGCCTGCGGTTAGCTCTATGTCGAGTGCGCTTCAACTGTGAAAACTCCGATTTTTTTTCACTTCGCTAAGCATCTATAAAATAGATACAGCCTATCGCTTCCAAACCAGTTTAAAAACTGCGAAATTACTCATAATAGCACAATCTTGGAAACGAAATACACATGAAAGTATTTCTAAGCGAAAAAAAGCAGATAAACGTTCTTTATAAGCGTATGACACAGCTGGACTGAGGCGACTGTTTTGACTTTTGATTATGCATATGCACAAAATACTTTGCAAGCTGAGAATTACTTTAGTGGACAAAAACCTTAGGTGGATTTATAGATAATCAAACGAAAACGGGATCCATTTTGGTAACTGATGGTAGCCTGTTGAATACACAACTGTACCAAATTTCAGATCAATTCGTTGAGAAGCAGATGAGTTACGGCAGTTTCTAGGGTGGAATTATAGTTTTGGCCAGCACTGTATTATGACAAATTAGCAGATTAGGTCATAGCTCACGATGCCCACTTAGCACAAGACCACTTTTCAAGAAATTATTATTCAAATTTATAATACTAATTTCAAACATTTAAAACTTGATTCCGAACATCTGAAAGTTCAAATTCTCACGAACCTAAAGGCTACTGCATGACAAAGGCGCAGAAGCGGTATCAATTGAGCGGAGGCGAAGGCTTCATCGTTGTAAATCCCGCGCATCATGCGCTCGGCGTCTAATAAAGCCGCGTTCACGCCCAAAGATATTACCCTTCCGTCGTGCAGCAGCGTGCAGATGAATTGCTAGTTACAACCCAAATTGATTGTGTAGTAGCCTAGACTATTAAAACGTCAGAATCTATAATTCTACCCGCACTCACAAGAAGCTTGCTGCAAAGTAGGTGAAAGTACCAAAAATTCAGAATTTATCACTTTTTCTCGTAAGTTATACTGCATGTAGTGCAAACTCACCATCAGACCGATGTGACTTCTAAAGAAACAAAACTCTTAAATAAACCTAGTTGATTTCTGGAAAGTTATATTAGGTTGTCCGGAAATTAATGTCCGTTTTGAATTTCAACTGCAACAAGTCATGCACTTCTCATTTTTGAGTAGGTTGCAAAGTACCGTTTGATAGAGCAGAGCATGCTCTACAAGATGGCAATCTTGTTTTAGCGACAGCTCTGATCCATCTTGAGTTTCAAGCCAAAAACTAAAAAGATTCAACTGCCCGAAAAATCGAGTAAAATCGTAACTCCGTTTACAAAAATCCTACGAAAATTCTAACTTGCTCGCGTACACACTATCCACGAAAGACATCTATACACGCCGTTGCCGTATTTTTTTCTCTGTCAGAAATCAAGAAAACGGAAATTCTCGTGCATTTGCCAAAGTGATTCTGTGCTGACCCCACTTAGGTAGTTGTATACTACAAACCTGTAGAAGTACAAATGTAAATTTTCAGCTCTCTATAAGCTATGGTTCTCGAGAAATCTGAATTTTAGTTTGGACCCCCTGAGTTGGAAAGCTGTATTCGATATTTCTCGAGAACTAAAGCTTGCACAGAGCTGAAAATTTACGTTTATACTTCTACGGGTTTGTAGTAGGCAACTAACTATGTGGGGACAGCACAGCATCAATTTGGCAAATGCACGAGAATTTTCGTTTTCTTGATTTCTAACACAGGAATAAACACGGCAACGGCGTATATAGATGTCTTGTATAGACAGTGTTTACGTGGACAAGTTAGAATTTTTGGAGGATTTTTATAAACAAAGTTACGAAATTTCTCGATTTTTCGGGCAGTTGAATCTTTTTAGTTTTTGACTTGAAACTCAAGATGGATCAGAGCTGTCGCTAAAACAAGATTGCCATCTTGTAGAGCATGCTTTGCTCTATCGAATGTTACTTTGCAACCTACTCAAAAATGAGAAGTGTATGACTTATTGCGGTTGAAATTCAAAACGGACATTAATTTCCGGACAACCTAATAGAAAGTGTCCATAATCTCAACTTCGAGACAATGCTACAAGTACTTTTATTGAAAAATTCAGCTTTGACTTCATCATTCCATGAATCGCCTAATCGTGTTTCCGAAATACTCAATACTCAGAAATTTCTTATCTAAAACTCTTCAACAATGTATTCGATTCTAAATTAGGCATTCTTGTACCGTCGCTAATCTAGAATGATTCGAAGGTGGACGGAGCCAAAAACGAAGGCGCCTATCCTACAATATTTTCAAAAAAGACGGCAAAGTTGGATATATCATTTGCATCGATTGCACACTGCTGTCTAAAGCATCGTCAACACCTGATTTACTTTTTGTCAGCATGACTGAACACTCCACAAGATGTCTGCGGCAGACTACCTTGACATCATCTTATCACTGCATAGGATAGGCGAAACAATTACCAATATCCACAAAAAAGTGAGACAAGGGTACATATAAACATTAATATCATGATCTGGCAGTAAGAATTACAAACTTAGCACTACTACTTCCACTGCACTATCTAGTTATGCAAAAAATACTGTTTTCGAAAAATAATTGTTTGATAGATTTTTTGATGTACTGTTGAATGGCTGCATGATGTAGCGAAATCAAGAATTATTATTTAAGCAAAAAGTACTGTTTTGGCAAAAATACTTTTGTGGAGGAATTTCTTGATTTGCTGATGTCTGATTGTATGATGTAACAATATCCAAAAATACTGTTTTCGCAGAAAAAAACTGTTTGCGATTTTTTGATCTCCTGTGTCAATCGGTGTTAATCGCAGAAAAACCCATCAGTATTAATCCATTATAAGAAAATTCATCAAGGGCTTCTATGCAGTCAAACCACTGACAAAAAAGTATCTCGCGGAGCAGGTACACATTTATCAGAAATAAAAAAAATCATTGAGAGATTGGACCAGGCTCTACAGATATGGCAACTCAGTGACGGCAATCAGCATCTCAGATCTCTTGAGAACACGAGCAGATCATGCAAGCACAAGCTCGTCAAACGATACCGTGATCGACTGGGTTTCAAGGGTAACACAACAAAATACTGGCGCATGGTCAGGGACGTGAATAAGGAGAAAAGAGTGGACTTTTGTTTGGATATGATGACAGATAAAGAGAGATTTATTGACTGCGTTTTCACTAATGATTCACATTCCAACGTTCGTATCACATCATATCCTTATTTATTTAAGATATAAACATTGCAATATAAGTTGGAAATTCCACCAGATACTGCTACGTGAAGTCTGGTAATACAGCAGGGAGACTAAGGGCCGCATGCACTAACCTCCCCGCTGGGGAGGGGATTTCAGCTTAAAAGAAAGCTTCATATTCTAAAGCTCCAGATATCTGGATTTCACGTTGGGTACCTATCCGTAAGTATTCCTACTATCCTTCACTATGAACATGTTGAACAGGAGCGAGAAGCTGTACGAACCGCATTTTCCAGCTTTTGTATGATCCCTGATGATCCCCAGCGCTTTTGTTCAAAGTCATTTTTCTTTCTCCGAAGTTAACGAAAACTTTCCAAAGTTGTAATGAACATCTAAAACAACAGTGCTAAGCATGTTGCTGATGAGAACAAATGAGTTTTTGAAAAGTCGAATTTTTCGGTAAACCTCAAATTTCGACCTGTGGATCATCGAAAATTTCATGACTCCGATACATCACTTGTTCTTATTAGCAACATGCTAAGCGAAGTTGGGTTGCATAATCTGCACAACTTTGGAAAGTTTTCGTTAACTTTGGAGAAAGAAAAATGACTTCAAAGAAAAGCGCCGGGGGTCATCAGGGATCATACAATAGCTGGAAAATGCGGTTCGTACAGCTTCTCGCTCCTGTTCAACATCTTCATAGTGAAGGGTAGTAGGAATACTTACGGATAGCTACACAACGTGAAATCCAGGTATCTGGAGTTTCGAAATATAAAGCTTTCTTTTAAGCTGCGATCCCCTCCCCGCGGGGATGTTAGTGCATGCGGCCCTAAGAAGCAGAGCGAAACATCCAGCGAAGCTGTATGTTTGGGGAGGGTATCTCTTATAAAGATACTACCGCCCTAGCAAACTTCAAGGGGACCATCAGGATGGATTCGCTGTACTGCGAGATTTTAAAAGATTTCTCTCTCAACTTTTCCGAGGGAGCATCTTATAAGCATCTCACCTCTTCGAGAAATTTCTTCTTTCATTCCCATCCTTGCTTCATGTGAACTTTTAGGCTGTGCAAGATTGGTGCAAGATAACGCACCTCCGCACAAAAGCGCTTACACGCTGGAACGACTTTAGCGGTGAGTTGTAAGGACAGCCGACTGGCCAGCTAAATCTCCAGAACTGAATCCCACCGAGCTGGCCTGGGGATTATAAAATCCTATACGCGATAACCTATAACATGAAGGATGGATTATTAATCAATTCTGTAACTTAGAACATAGAAAGCGTCATAAGGGATTGCTGGAGCAAGTGACACCAGAGATTTGCCGAAAGTACACAGAAGGATTTCAGTGGAAGATGTTGCCTGTCGTAGAAGCTCGCGGTGGAAATATAGTCGAGAAAATCCAAACAAAAAATGAGCTCAGGACCTTGCTGCTTAACCTTATAATTCTGACAGTAACACAAAGGAAAATGAGCGGTTTCAAAGTTTTAGAGACAATGCTTATGAGATATTAAATATGCAATATTATATACCAGTGGCGGTCCCGAGGATTTCGAACCGGGGAAGGGGGAGGGGAGGGGACAAAACTTTTTTTAAGTGAAGGTGCGTGGCGTTAGCCGCGTTAGCTACGCAGTCAGAAAAAATTTTTGGGATGCTTCCCAAATTTTTTTGTGAGCCTATGACCCACAATATTAGATAAAGGGAGCGTGGCATCAGCCACGCCCCAAGCAAAAAATTTTTATAAGGCTAATCTGGATTTAAAAAAAGCTTGAAAATTAGATTTACAAGTATAAACAAGTCACTTGCACATTTTTATAACCCATATAAGCAACTTTCAAAAATTTCGCAACCCATTCTCGGGGCGGGAGGCCGGACGTCACTGTTATACATATATCTAATATGGTAAATAAAAATGTGATAATATCTGATGAAATGTGATATATTCTCTAATAGTATATATTGTTTCCCGACTCAAGTTTGTAATTCCTGTGATAATTTATTGAGCCCACTCCTGTGAATACCATATCGAATTTTGTATATGAGGTGATGAATTGTATATAGTCCGTGAATGATAATATTTATGTATACACTGCAGATGTACAATTGTTATACAGATTTGGAGCAATGTATTTTGAAAATGCGAAGCAATAGTATGACGAGAGCAGAAAAGGTAAGCCAAGAGCACATATGATTTGGAGCTTATTGTCTACATATGGGTATCCAATTGCGCTGAAATGCTTGAGGCGGTGATAATTAGTGACAGGTGAGCGATCCCAGTTATCCCGTTTGCGATGCTCTTGAGAAAGGTCATGGTTCATGCAGGTCACTATTACTGTTTTCCCCTTGGGCAAAGACAGTCGAATTTTCTTAGGTCAGAAGGGCGACCGGAGTGGTATATCCGTCAGGATGAACACAAGTTATCCGACTACCTCAATGACTGAACAGCTTGCTATAGTATTCTAGCTTGAAACAGCCAGACGTTGTTTCCTGCGACGATATTGTAGGCGAATTTGGAATAGGGTTAGCACAAAAGTCTCAGTAAAGGATGGACATATCCAGCAAAGGTGAGTTTTGATTTTCATTTTGATAGCAAAAGTCACAATTTCTGATTTTTGGAAGACCTCGCTCAACTTCCAGCTTAGTTTATAGCTTTCTTGCTCGTTAAAATTGACTTCTGATTTGAGAAAATAAATTTACTTATATAACCGTTTTGAAAACTTCAGTGAGGTTTTTGATTTCTTTTGGCTTTGAGCTTGCTGAGTACATAACTGGAGAAGATATTCTGATATACCTGGTAAGCCTGCTCATATTTGACAATGACTAACAGGATAATTTAGAACATACTCACATAATCCATTCAAAAAAAGCATTTGTGCTGAAGATGACAAGAACACAAGGCAGACAAGACACACCTTAAGATTTTTGAAAGAAACTGCAGGAGCATAAGAAAATGTAAAACGCATAAGACGAGTGCAGCTTCCGGAACACCAATACTGATATCCTCTTTAATCTTCGATACAAGCAGAGGTACAAGTGAGTACACAACGAAAATAATGTCAGATACTGTGCATCGATGAGAATGGGCATTCTGAGCGAAAGTCGCAATATGTAACCCTAGGGCATCGAAAACTGAAGTTTCAGGACTGTGGGGCTCACTAGGGAGCAAGCTGTGAGTAAATAAAACAAACATTATTACACTTACCAAATCAATTACAGAGCCAGGAAGACTAGATTGGAAAAGGATTTGCTGAATAAGCTGAGCAGCTTATTGTAGGATGTCATTACTCGCCTCACACGCCTTGAAAGGGGTATGGTAATGAAAGCGCTCTAGATGAGGCTGCTCAATGGCAGCAACGACACTGGAGTGCAGGGAGAACTGAGAGACAGCTCCAATGAGTTGCTCAGGTGAGTGCATACAAGAGAACCAGGCAAAGGTTAGATTTATCACACTGCAAATTCACACTTAATTACAAGATCCAATTTAGACGATTTGCTCTATAATTTCTTCCCGCAATTCTTTTTGGAGACACTACGTAAACTGAATGTAGGAAACATCAACAAGTTTGCACTAGACTTTGAAAAGAAAGTCTACGAGGGCGACACGAGCGTTAGCGATGCCGGTTGAGAAGAGAGTGAAAAATGCTGATAGGGTCGAGTTCATTAAAGAGGTAAATTTTTATTTGCGTTCTAAGTTTCTATTTTTGAATTGGACTTCTTCCAGTACATTTACAAATATTACCTGGTTCCGGTGGAGGCCAGGCAAAATTGGAGAGCGGGAGCAGCGCTGAATTTACGAGTGCAAAGGCTGTGGTCAACTAGGACTGCGGTGGAAACAACGCCGTTTAGAAGGTGAATGAATAGGCAGATGCACCAGCTGCCTTAGCTGGTGCATCTACCTTGAACTCTACTTCGGTTTTTGATTCCGATGAGGATAATTAAGTGAGCATGAAACACGAAAACAAACGCCGAAGCAGAGCCATCATAGTGTACATATTATAAGTATCTAATTTTCCAGCACTGAACAATCTGCTAACCATTAAGCCATTGTTTCTATTTTTTCTCAAAACTTTGCAAATAATTTTGTAAACACATTTTATTGTTGTCTTGTTGTTTTGTAGTGTGTTTTGTGACTCGTAATTTTCCGTTGCTGTGTTGTTGCGTAGTTGTTTTGTAAATAGTCTGTAGTTGTCTGTTTTTATAAATTTATTCACTAATGCATTCTTTTCGATGTTCAGAAAAGATCTTTGATTTTCCAAATTTGGGAAATAAAAACTGAAGCCCGACGATTTTTAATTCGAAGAATTATTACGAAAATTTCCGAAAGTTAGGTTCCTTGTTTCGGGCGTTTTCTCCTTGTTTCCTAGGTTCGAAAATGATTTCATTTTAAACAGACGAAATAAACTCGGAAACTTTTTGCGCTTTAGCAAAAAAACGATCTGATCAAATAAACACGTTAGGACCTTTGGAGTCACCGTCTTACTCTGAAGATTCTGAATCATCGAAAACACTCATCGAACACTCATCAACACAAAGCTTATCGCATTGATATATTTTATAGCATTCTAGAAAGCCTCTCCGAAGACTTTCGGTCTGATTGCTTGACTCTCATTTTACTTGCCTGCCGTTTTTGCCGCAAAATTTTGCTTGGTACTAATTCTACTATTAGCATCTATTTTTTTGCTCTGTGCTTCAATTAAATTTCAGCATTTCGGCCTGGGCTGATCTAACACCTTCACTCGTATGTCCTTCACTATATGATGCCCAAGCACGATTATACCCTTAGAGGTGGAGGATCAAGCAATCTATATGGTTGCCCCGAAAGTTTTGCCGGTTCATTTCATCGCTCACTAATACTCACAGAATTCCGATCCATGGGCGATCTAGTGCCATTTTCAGACTTTCATCCTCTTTTTTGCAAATATATTTGCTTCTCTGATCTACTCTGTCTTTGCAATAGAAAAGACTCTTTGAAAGACATTTATAAAGATAACAGCAAAGGATCTTCTCAGGAAAGATAGCTGATGTGTAAATAATAGAAAATGTTATCGCTATGGCTTTTTGAGCAGTTCAGCAATAACGCCAAATCCTGAATTCTGAAAATTTTTATCTGTTGTTTTCAAAAAGCGCTAATAACCGTTATATAAAGCAAACCTTTGGCTACATCTTAACCGTTTTAGGTTGCATGAGCCACGTTTACCAAGTCCGCAACAATTATTTATTCAGCAAGAACAGCGACTTTTTAATAACGCTTACCATGTAAAGTACCAGAAATTCGAAAAAGATGCTTTTTCAAAGCAAATCAAACTCGTTTATGTTGCATAAATAATGTTTAATAGGAGTCATTTTACATTTCAGAAAATTCAATCGCTTTCGTGTATTTGCTGGAGTTGCGTGTTTCACGGCTTTGCCAAAAATCGAGATTTTCGAAGACATTTTTTTGAAGCTAAAAACAGCAAATTAGGAGAATCTGAAATTACTGCCTTATTCCGGGATTTGCTCTGTTTGATCCATAAAACTCCTTCCGAAACTTTGAAACGAAATTTTCAAAAATTGACCTAAACTTGAGCAGGTAAAATGGACGAGTGGAGAGTTTTGGAAATTATCAAAAAAAGCATACAAGGCTGTGGTTTAAAAATGTATCCGTAAAAAAGAGAAAAAGCTGCATCGGAGCACGATAAAACTTAATCAAGTCTTCATTGTGCGTGGTTTTATAGTTGTTTGAAAAAAACGGACAAAACTTTCGGGACAACCCAATATTATGTGGAGTTTGCTAACGGTACATGCGTCTTTGGAAGCTTTACCCTTTTCCATCTTTTTAGAACTGCTAACTTAGAAGTAAAATACCATTTTCCATGAGCACCTCTGATATCTCTCTATAGCTCTTTTTTTTCTATCTTTACGATTACTTTCATCTACATAGAGCTTTGTTCACTATTTGGTACCTGATTGCCGAAAAGGGCAAATTTCAATAAAATCATTTGATAAATTTTTGACATAAACACTTATCGCTGTGGTCCTTGTGAGTCGATGAAAATTATGGGCGTGATAAAATCATAGAACTTTCGCTCTACGTGAAAGTAGGCCTGGAACATAATTTTATAGAAACGAAAAATAAATTGCCAGCGACCTACAAAATCAATGAATCAGGAACCTTTCTAAAACCCTTAGACAACCGATTTAGGAGAGTACTTTAGAACTTTCTTGCAAAAATGCAACGAAAAAATAGGTTTAAATCATGGTTAGCAGTACTGCTCAGCTATATGGCAAGCAATGCTTATGCAATTCTACTTCTTCTATAATCTGATCAGTTTATAATTAAAGTAGGAGTTTCTAAAAGAAAATTTTTAGCGATTTTCGCCCATTCTGTTAACCATTGTAACAGTTTTTTGAAGATGCATAGAAATGCCAAGGATTTGTGAATGATAATACAACTTATCTTCAGACTACAAGCATCCAGCATGGACCCAACAACGTCCATTAAAGCCTTTCTTAACTGATTTGCGTATTCGTGGAAAAAATACAACAAGAGAAAGACAACTTAGATAGGTGCACTTCTTCAGTATTTGGCAATTTTGGGCACCGTTCACCGTCAAAATCACATCTTATTATTCTTTTAGTCTAATGCGTAGCTTGGACTCTAAAATAATTTTCATGTCAATCATGTCATTGTTTTTGGAGCATCATTGACTCTCTAGATTAAAAAAATTTCTAAAATTATCGCTGAGATCCAGAAAGCCATGAAAATGACAGTTCTCTGCCAAAAATACGAGATTTTTCATTTCGAGCGAAATTTTTTTTTCTTTTCTTTTTTTTCTTTTCAAGAGTTAGACGAAGTTGCATGCTTTACCCTAGGTGCGATAGGTAGAACAGTTCCTCTGCGACCCTTCACTTTTGGGCCGGCTGTGGATGACCACCTTCACCTGAGGTTGAGACTAGAATTAAGGCATAACGACAAAATAAAACACCTACCAAATGGTGCACATTATGTTTGAACGCCCGCTCCTGCTTCTTTTCAGTCAGTGCATGTGCCTGCACTTTTACAGCATTCGCTGAGAAAAGCGCAAGCCTTAGGCCTCCCTCAAAGTGGCCTAGTTTTGGAAACGAAATAATCCAAGAATTTAGAGGATATCTGATCCTCTTAAAATTCTTTTTTCCTTGGGCAACATTCAATGAATGCACACTGTCGCGAGAAGATTTTTGCAAGAGTAGAAAGTCTGGTTCTGGCTAATGATGGATGCGTGTTTACTGACTAGAATCGAACTATATCTTCAGAAAATAATTTTGAAAATGAAGCATAAAATGAATAACAAAATCGGTTGATGTTGTGGCTAGCAAAAATCCTCATATCTCGCTTTGAACAGCTAGAAAAAAGAGACAGTCTACGTCGTTTCCTCGTCCTCTTAGTTATCAAATGTTTTATAAACAATGGTGCATAAGGGTTTCTGCTCCAGAAAAGTTTTGCTCCCATGAAAACCGAGTCATTGAGGGAGCGAGGAGGTGGCAGCAAGCTACCCTAATTTCGCTTTTAAAACGCACCTCTTTCGCTCTTTCAAGCGTGCCGCTCAGCCGCCTCGCTGTGTTTCAGAAAACGAGACTTACGCCGCACGATAGTCTCAGGCAATATGCAGCACTGTAAATAGTTTTTTGGTGTCGAAATCATTCGGAGTATCTGCGCTGTCTGATTTTGAAGAAAAATTTGCCGCGTCTTATACGCGTCAAATTAGGGTAATAGTATATATCTCCACCCCATTTTTTGAAGAGCCAAAGTTTTTCATCTGACAGTTTACATACCATTAGAAAGCTCATAGAACGGGGATTCAAGGAACATGCGCGTATATGCAAGGAAATTTTCCACGCAAGGAACGAATGAGGATGCCTAATTGTTCAACTGTGATACAGGGCAAGACTTTGCCAGTAAACTTAGACCATTTCTTTTTTCCTAGTTTTCCTTTTCCTTTCAGAAATGAAAGAAAATGATCGCATGTAATTCGCTGGTGTTGCACTTATATAAAAAAGTTTTAACTTGTGAGTTCAAAGGAGAGTTGGAAAAAAGTGACGGTCTACATTGATTCTATATACTCCATGCTTTTGGACGTCGAATGCTTCGAGCTAAGCTTTCCTGAATCGAAAAAGTTCCTATTCGATAACCTTTTGGAGCCCAAACATTGAGAAAATCTTCAATTATAGCTCTGCACCACTTTTCTCCTTCTTTTCATCCCCGGTTCCGCTCGGCATGTGAGCTTACGTCAGCATTCAGCTCAAGGCTCGTACCCCCTTCACTTTTTTAACTCGAGATGGCCGAAAACACCTTTCACCAGGATGGAACCCTGCTTCACCCTACCGCACCTATGGTTCGCCTGCTTGAATTCAATCAAAACATGCGGTTTTAGGGTTATACGAAGTAAAATCCGAGTACTTTTGAATCAGCTCTAGTTGTTAAGTGCATCCAAGCGACACATCTTCCCAATATGTTTCTCGTATTAATTGATTGTATGCGAAGCAGATATATAGAATGCTCGTAGCATTCAGCAAGCTGGAATTGAATTTTTCAGAGTAGCGTCAAGTTCATAACGAGGCAAATGACGTATACTAAAGTTACTATTTTTGAGTAGTTCTCATGCATCAGGTTTCAACTAACGCGCAAAACAGTACAGTAAAGATAAACAAACAAAAAACACTTCAAAAAGTATCACGCAAAATTTCTTTCTCTTTCCAGCTTCCATGTCTTCATTGTGATTATTGAACGATTGATATAACTGCTGGTTTCGAAAGATAGATTTATATTTATTTTATATTATTGTTATTGTTTTATATTATATTTTTTTATTTTATTTTGATATTTTTCCTGTTCAGCGGTAGAAAAAATAGATTATCAAGATTATGAGATTTTGGCAGACTTTGGCTGCACCCCCTGTGCTCTCCGAAAACACTGAACGAGTTTATACGGTAGTGCGTTTTTATTCACTATCTCAATGAAAAACTGTAGAGTCACTCAAAAATGGGCCAGAAAAGAAAAGAAGACATCTGACTCGCGACCGCTCTTGGCCGCGGGAATTTCATGCATGTGACCATAATGTACCCTATTTTCAGGTGTATAAGCCGCGGGGTGGTCCTAGCTTACATCGACCAGCCCGAACACATCAAATGACCTCGCAATCAAAGGAGCCTATACCGTGCTGCGTATTGCCTGATATAATCGTGCGGCTCAAGAATCGCTTCTCGAAACAGAATGAAGCGGCTGAGCAGCCCGGGCGAAAATTTGAAAAAGTGCGGCTTATACACCTGAAAATAGGGTAATCACACAGTAGATGCTCAGTCTTGAGCAAATCACAAAATGCTTACATATCTCGCGTATCTTGCTCATCACAGGCAATGCTGTCATTATTAAACTACTCACTACTACTTTGACTATTTAACTGTGAACTATCATTTCGAACTCGATCTATTTCCCTGTGCATCGCCACACAGAAGCTTTTGAACAATTTTGTTGCTAGCAATGAATCATATCAGGCGCACTTTGTCTCACATGGCGTATACAATGCGTAACTTTGCGAGAATCCTTGGATTAAATGAATCTAACGAAGCACCAAGCGTATTTTGTCTTACTTCTGCCAAACCGCGTTATCTTAAAGGCAGCGTCTCGGCAAAAAAATGAGTGCCGGTTTTTCGTGGCGATGTTAAAGTAGACTCCCTACTCAAGCGAAGACTAAAGTTTGGAGCAAAAAATGGGGTCTGCCAAGTCTGAAATTTGCTCCGAAAGTGGCCCGGATCTTACGGTAGGCCCGAACTACGCCCAAAGGTCAATATCGATGCAAGGCTAGAGCACGCATAGCACACACAGCCATGGGCGCAGGGTACCGCAACGACCCTGCGTCTCTGCCTTGAAGGACCGGTAACGGCAGAGTGGACGATTGCGCCGCGAGGCGGCGCAAGCGGCTCGCGGTGGGACCCATCGCAGCCAGCTGTTTGTCCCTTGAATCAGCCTGTCCTTATGAGTGTCAAACACATGTCGCTGAGATCTAACGTGAAGCTCGTTTCTTTTTTTGAGGGATGTAATAATGTGCTTAACCGTTGAGTGTGAATGCAGCATCGCACAACCGACCAAAGCGGATAAAACAGCGTAAGATGCGCCAAAATGGGATTCGGATTCTACGTACTTTGCATTGTTATTGTTGTTTTTTCTCCAGTTTGCTTTAAACCATTTCTATCTGTCTGTGTGAAAATACAACGTTTGACTGAGCGTTCTCGGTTCTTCTAGGTAAGCGTCTGTTATGTTCCTCCTCTACCTAGTTTCTTTAGGTCTTTAAGTCTTTTGCCTTGCTTCAGGTATCGTTTTGTAGAGCTGGCTTCAACTTAGATTTGCAGTATAGAAAGAATCACCCATCTCTTTTTATTACTTTAGGATTACGGTAGAAACTTCAAAGAGGGTTTTGAGCCATAAAAGGCCATATTTTGCTTCAGAAAGGAATTGAAACAGCCTGAAAACTGTTACACTAGGCTAATTAGAGTTGCTCATTCTGATTGTAAAGTTTTTAACTTATTATGATGCCTCAATGAAGAGTTATGTCGGGTAAGAGGTAGCGGCCATTTTTTCAATGTTCTAAAAAGTGCGGTTACACCATTCGGTTACACCATTACACCATTTTACCGGTTACACCAGTTGAGTATTGAACTCATCGTCCATAAAAACCCTGTTACACAAGTTTTCACATTCTTCTGAAAATTTTCGAAACGGCAGCTTTTTCCACATTGACACCATATCTTCCAAGTTCCTGCCGTAATCCTACAGTAATGAAGAGAGATGGGTGATTTGCTCCATACTGTAAATCTAAGTTGAAGTCAGCTTTACAAAACGGTACCTGAAGCAAGGCAAAAGAATTATTGGGAAGAGAGATATTAACGATCAAACAGTGCATACATACTTTTGGGACACCCTGTATATACGCTTTTGCCGTATTTTTTTCCCTGTTAGAAATCAAGTAAACGGAAATTTTCGTGCATTTGCCAAAGTGTTGCTGTGCCGTTCCCACATAAGTAATTGTATACTACAAATCTGTAGAAGTACAAACGTAGATTTTCAGCTCTCTACAAGCTTTAGTTCTCGAGAAATTTGAATTTGAGCTTGGACCCCCTGAGTTGGAAAGCTGTATTCGATATTTCTCGAGAACTAAAGCTTGCACAGAGCTGAAAATTTACGTTTGTACTTCTACGGGTTTGTAGTAGGCAACTAACTATGTGGGGACAGCACAGCATCAATTTGGCAAATGCACAAAAATTTCCGTTTTCTTGATTTCTAACAGAGAAAAAAATACGGCAAAGGCGTATATAGATATCTTATGTGAATAGTGTTTACGTGAGCAAGTTAGAATTTTTGTAGGATTTTATGAACTGAGTTACGATTTTTCTCAATTTTTCAGACAGTTGAATCTTTTCAGTTTTTGGCTCGAAACTCGTGGTAGATCAGAGTTGTTGCTAAAGCAATGGTACTTTGCAACCTAGTTAGAAATGAGAAGTGTATGACTTATTGCGGTTGGAATTCAGAACCTGCAATAATTCTGTTATAACCTAATACATTAACCGCCCATTTATTTTCATGGAACCAGACAAAGAGGCATTGTCTCTACGCTATCGCGTGTATACTGATCACAAATCAATATTTAAAAAGCAGCTAGTAGTGCAAACAATTAGATCTACACCCATTAATCAGTGGTAGAAACCTAAGCAACTACTGCAAAGCTACGTATTCCATCACAGCGCTTGCGGTAAATCTAAAAGAAATACTGCACGACGTATGCTTTAGAAGAGTACATGTCTATACTACAGTTCGACTTTGCATTTTTTCTTGAATTATGTTTCATTTGCAGAAATTTTGGTTTTTGGAGTTTGAATGAACTTCAAATCTATTAGGTTGGTGCAAAAAATAATGTTCGTTTTTCTAGGCCTGTTATGAACAACTTTTTTTAATCATCAAACCTACTTCCCAAACAACTTTTTTCATCAAATCTTTTTTTCGACATAGAACTTGCAATCATTAGAAGGCTCTTCATGTACTTTCCAAAAATGATGCATTTACGCTTCTATCCTCATAAATGATGCAAGTACGCTTCTATCCTCATCTGTGAGAATTTCACCAGCATCTTGCACATCTGCACTCAAAATGAAATTTATCGTTTTCATTTTCATGGTTACAATTCAAGCGCAGATGAACAAATTCTGTCAAGCGTAAGACTACTAGCTACTGTATAGGATGAGCATTGTTTACCTCATGCTTAAGGAATTTTTCAAAAGTATTTGGACTGATTAACGCAACAAAATAGATACTCTCTGCTGGCATTGTGTGGGTCAAAATTTTCCATAGCTAGGGCAATCGTCAAAGCTTTGCATTTTCGTAAGCTTATGTTATTGCATCTTCCTTGCATTTTTCGCAAAAAAAAACTAAGCTATTCAAAGCATGAAGGAATTCTATCCTAATGATTTGATTCTTCAGGCCTTCCACATATATGTAAATGATTGACTTGTTTTTATCTTTATTCCCCCACGACTTCTTCGTCAAAGCCTTTTTTAAATGCATAAACGCTACTGGCTTGCGCCACAAAATGAGCTGATTACCAACCATAAGAAAAAAGCGGAAGTCGTAATTTTCTTGAAATCGAGGTATTCAAAGAACTTTCGGATTTTAACGCATGCTTTTCCTTCCCGTTTACGATATTTCATTTCATTTCATTTTCATTAAATACGCTCAAGGCGTACCATAAAAAAAAACAGAAACAAACAGTGTAATTGTTAGTTTTACACAAAGCACGAATAACAACAGAACATCATATGCTTCAGGCCCAGACTTCATAAAACTAAAGAATAACGACTTAGCTTGCAAGAAGACTGCTGGATATTACGAATGTCAATGATGAGTCATATCCACAGAGATGGAACTCATGCCCCTGCTTTAGCCAGCAAACGATCTTAAAGTAATCAAACAAGCAAACGACGGCGGGTACATACCCACCGGCCTGCCGGGGAGAGCCCAAAACTCCATGAGCATTGCCATATGTGCAAAACAGAATATCGTCAAGTACTGCACAACGAATGAATCTAAACAATTTGTTATCTAAGGAGATGGTACCCATGCCCCTTCGTTTGCTAGCCACGATCTCAAAAGATTTCAAGAAACAAACCGGAATTTATAGTTCAACCAGTTTGCCGAGGAGAGCCCAACTCCAAAGCAAGAATAAGCATAATATGATCTTCAAGCAATCCAAGCAAGCAAGCTGTGCGAAACAGGCTAAAATGTAGATGTGACCAGGCTTGAACCACATGATGAAGAGAACAGTGTTAGTAAAAGGCTCAAAAGCAGTTGAGTTTAACATATGCAAAGTTATAAATTGGCTGCTAGTCAGTGCATATTCGTAACCCAATCATGCTCATTGCACATGTCTGGTTGTAACCGCGCAGTCATAAAAGAAGGGTAGTAAGGTACGTTGAACCTGCAAAAAAGTCATTCAATCTTCTTCTTTTAAGCTCTCTTCTGAAAGAGGAACTATCACTGCATGCCAAAAGTTCGTGTGCTAATTCTTGTAACATTTTTGATGTGCGAACAAAAAACTCCTGCTCAAATAAGGAACGAAATCGTTGTCGCCCACCAAAGTGACGGAAATAAATAGAGAATGCACTAGTCCTTCCATGGCTAGGTCTAAAAACTCAGTACTTAATAGGCCTCAACCTGGTTTCACCCCTAAAAATCCTGAAAGCTAATATGATATCATGAACAAGTCTCCGATATGTAATGCTTTCAAGATCAAGAATTTTCAACCTCTCTTCATAACTAGGAAGTAGTCGGGGGTAAGCTGGATTAGGAAAACAGCGGTAGAAAAGCAGTTTTGTGAACACTTTTTGAACCTTCTCCAATGCCTGCTTGTGCTTCCTCGGGGAGGGGCTCCAAACTTGAGTCGCATATTCGAGAACAGGAATAACAAGGGCTTTATAAAGTCTCAACAAAATTTTTCGATCAGTTGATTTGATATTTCTAAAGATTGTGTATAAGATGGAAAAAGCACGGGAGGTGACGGAGGCGATCTGTAGATCCGGTTTCAATCTCGAATCTATCAGAACTCCCAGATCTTTGACGAATGTTTTGTTAATCAGTGCTATTCCATTGTGCTGATAATGCACTTGTTCTTCGCCACCGATGTGAAAAACGGAACTTTTAGCAATGTTAACAGAAATATCCCACTTTGTACACCAGGCAATCATGAGATCAATAGAATGTTGTAAAGCTTCTTGGATCTCATAGCGATTTTCATTGCTGTACATTCCGTATATTTTTATGTCGTCTGCATACATAAGTACATGAATTCCGGGGCGAGTTTTTAACAGCTGGGGTAAATCAGCAGTATAGACCGTAAATAGAAGGGGAGACAGAACACCTCCCTGAGGAAGCCCACTAACGCAAGGAAAACGCTCAGAGTGTTCATTCCCAACGCGGACAGTCATATGTCTAGATTGGAGATATGACTTGAGCCAATCAAGTAAGGCGCCTCTGACCCCATAATGCTCAACTTTGTACAGCAATTTGGCATGACTTATACGATCAAACGCTTTGGAAAGATCAAAGTAGATAACGTCCACTTTCTGTCCCAACAAGATAGCATTGACCCAATCATGAATTGAATCGATCAACTGGGTAACAGTAGAAGCACCATTAACAAAGCCGTGTTGCTCTGGGGAAATAATTTTGAATCTTTCGAACCACTCCAAGAGTTTATCACGAATTATTTTTTCCAAAACTTTGCATGGGACGGGATTGATGCTAATAGGTCTGAAGTCAGAAACCACTTGAGGTTTACTGACTTTTGGAACGGCTGTGACAATAGCTTCTTTCCAGATACTTGGTACTCACCACACATGAGGGAGATGTTAAAGATGTGGGAGAGAGGAGTAGCAAGTTCTTTAGCACATCGCTTGAATACTATCTGTGGGATTCCGTCAAAAGTTTCAAAAGTTGAATTTTTGAGACTTTTGAGATAGCGTTCTACCGTAAAAGGCATGATAATCGGAGCTGAGCATATATGCGCCACAGGCGCCCCAAGAGATACTGTTGAAGAAGAAGTCGTAGTAAATGTGCTCGCAAAGAAAGCGCCTAACGCTTGAGCTTTGGATTGATTAGTTAGGCATACATTATCCGACTTATCTTTCAAAGCACCAAATTCTTTGATATGAGTTTTACTGTGGATATACGCAAAAAGACTCCGTGAGTGCTTTGACAGAGCCAAGCGTCTCTCATAATTAGCAAGGAACTTCTTGAGGTGGAATGCAATATCGCAACAGACTTTCTTGTATAGCGGACTATCAGATAGAGATGCCTTGAACAGCTGTTCTTTTTGCAGCAGGAGTGACTGGAGATGATGCGGGTATTTTAGATATCCAATTTTGCGAGTCTCAAATGGGGTAAATCTTCCTAAGAGCTCATATAGGACACAGGAAAACCTGTAGTACACTTCCGATGAACTGCTATAAAGATCAAAGCATTCTTCCCAGTTAACTTCATTAAGTTCTTTTTTCAATGAAGCAAAATCAATCTTATTAAAATTTGGTCTTGGTATAAGGTCGCATTTTGGAGAGGTGAATTCATATCGAAAATCGATCATGTTATGATCGGAAGTGACAAAGGGAGCTCTAAGGAATAAGTTAGAGATGGAACGGAAACCTGCTAAAACCAAATCCAGTACATCATTACGTGTCGGCTCCGTCACAAACTGCTGCAATTGCAATCTTTCAAAGAGGTCAAAAAATTTCTTAACATTTAAGCTGTTCGTTGAAACTCTTGAGAGTATTTGATGGGTAAGTTGAAGTCACCAACAATCAAGGTGTTTGTGCAACATAAAGCAGAAGCGGACAGCAAGTCTAAAAGGGCTTCATCTGAGTCAGCATTAGAATTCGGAGGGCGATAGATACAAATGGTTCGTAATTTGGAAAAAGAGGAACCTTGATAAAGGTCAATGGCCAAAAAGTCACAATTGTTTGGGATGGTTATGTCAACCTTTTCGCACAACAATGTTATTTTTATCAAAACACATACACCTCCCCCTTTCTTATGGTTTCTATCATGACGGAATATTGTATATGGCAAATTTGAAACGATTTCAGCATCATTGATTTTAGAAGAGAGCCATGTTTCTGTAATGAACAAAATGTCAGGAGCTTCAGTGACCAAAAGATTATGTAAATGGGCAAGTTTATTCACTAAAGATCTAGAATTAAACAGTATACATCGTAAAGAGTGGTCTTGCCAACTATTTAGTTTCCCCGCTGCGTTGACCCTTGTCTACGCAGGGGGTATGGGGCTTGGGAAGACGATTGGCTGTGCGAAAGATTGCTGGCTGGAATTAATTCCCCTTTATAAACTACGAACCTGTCCTCATATGCCCTACTCTGATTCATCTGCCTAGCCCTTTCTCGAAGCTCCCGTTCCTGCTCTCTCTCTCGGGCAGTCATACTTCTTCTAATGAAGACGCCCTTATAATCAGGATAGTCTCTTAGAAGTCTGGCCCGGGAGAGAGTTGTGACCCAGTGCCCCTTTGTTGGTAACTCAACTTTGACTTAGTCAAAAGCACCAATCCAGATGAGACATATACCATCTTAGAGCGCTTGAAACGCTGATTTCAAATTCAAGTTACTTACCATTAGGTCAGTTGCCATCAGCTGATACTTCTCTACAGTGCTTACAGATAAGGGGAGACCGCTAAAAGGCGCCTAAACCTCAGAGTGAACACCCTTCATAACTCCTTCTACAAAACCGCTCCGCAGCTAAAAACTACAGATTTGAAATCAGCGTTTCAAGCGCTTTAAGATGATATATGTCTCATCTGGATTAGTGCTTTCGACTAAGTATCCTCTCCTTGTAATTCCAAACATGACCTTGACGTCTCTAAAGGCAAGTACAATGCCAGCGGCAGTTGGGGAGTTCCGCCCCCGAAGGGACAAAGATTTCGATCGAATGAAGGTGCGTGGAGCTAGCCACGCACTCTAAAGAATTTTTTGGGTGCTCACCAAGATTTTTGCGACCGTGCGACCAAAGATTTTAGAAGTCGCGCTTAGTTTTTACAACTTTTGTTTAAATTTTTGAAAATATTTTAAGATTATTTGAATTATTTACTAGTATAAACCAGTTACTTCCACATTTCGCAACTCAAGTAGTAACTTTCAAATATATTGCAAACATTCTCGGAAGGGGAGGGGGACCATGCCATCTCGCTTTCACGTAAAGTCAGAGAAAAGCTGTCATTTTGGTAAAAAGAGATAAGACTCAAATGCTTTTTTTGCAGGCCGTAGCAGGATATGATCTACACAGAACTAATCAGCGATAAATTTACGAGATATTAAGGTTTTACTCATTCCTTGACATCAGTGACGTAGTCATGATCCCAGGATTAAAATTGGGGCAAAACTGAAGGAAGATTTTGATTATGGTTGGTTGGAGAATCGGATATAGTTTTACTTTGAGCTGGGATACCCCGGAATGTGCCGACCCTTTGTCTTTTAGCGATTTCTGCTCTTTCTGCCTAACTCTTGAGCGTTGCCTTACTGTGTGCATCGTCAGGACTAGACCATGACTCTTTCCAGTACCAATCATGTTTACTCTTAGGTATTTACTTAATTAGCTCGATTATACTATTTCTACCATCTTAACTTTCGATTCATTACTTTCAACGACCTTTTTTCGGAAACGATCACTGTTCCCGAAAGTGGAGAATTGAACAATCACCTTGAAGACAAAGTCCAATAGTGTAGGTGAGTAAGGCACAGTAAGATGACATTTTTTCACTTTGATTCTCAAACTCCGTTTTTCTTTTCGAAAACGTTTGAGAAAATAGAAGCTTTTATTCGTTGTTGCTTAACTGTTTCTTACCGCATTAAGCAGCGTCCGGGCAGATTTGGACATTTTCTGTACTATCATAGCCGAGCACTATAGCGATCTAGAACTATCGCGCAAATCCAACTTTCGAACACCTCCTACAAAAGGAGAAAATCGGAGCAGAAAGGACCGAGGCTTGAGGACCACACCCACCCCCTCGTACTGCCCGCCTCCTTGAACGAACTCTCCCCAGCCCTTGACGTGTTTTCATGTGGCAAACACAATCGAACACATAGTGTCTACCTGTTAATGCTTGCTTTCGACAAGGATTGCATTAGAAGCAGTCGCCCTCCTTCTCGCAAAATTGTCTAAAAATAAGGCTCGTAGTAAACCCCCATCAGGGCACCTCTCTTGAGGCGGGCCGGAGTTGATCTCATCGCGCCTCAGCACACTGCCATGGGAGCGATTGATTTGGAGCAGATCACTTACTGGATGTTGGCGTTTTCAAAGGTGGAAGCGTTTCTGCCACTTGTGCATCTTTAGTCAAATGGATAAGAATAATGCGTTTTAAGCGGCAGGCCGTGGTTCGAGTGCGGCTAGCGACATCGTTTTTGCTACCTGGCGATCTTTGATAACGGCCGCTGTCGAAAAAATCGATGATAGCCGCTATCAGAGATTTCACCTGGCAAACAAAGAGATGAAACAAATACGCATATTTTGGCATTCATACAAAGAAAAACTACACTTGGAGAAGAATAAGTAGAAAAGTAAATTTACTTTCTTTTTATCTGAAGCGGTTCACTATCAAAAACAAGCAACATCCGCAAGAAAAATGCAAAAAAACCTTTTCCATTTCGTCGCGCAATCAGCTGTTCATCGATCCTCACTCACTTGGGCGCCCAAAATTGTGCAGTTTTGGGAGTTTTGCACCGCAAAAGAACGTCAGCTGCGATGATCCGTAAGTTACTCGGGAGCATAGGTGCGATAGGGGGAGCCGGGCTCTCCCCAGGTGAAGGGGGTCTCGGCTGTTCCCGACCTTCCAGGGTGAAGGGGGTGTGTGAGTCTAGGAGGGGGGGGGGGGAGGGGAGGAAGAGAGAAAAGGTAAAAAAGCGTGGTATGAAAAGCTCTAATGTGTACCTTATTTAGGCACAAATTGAAGAAAAATTTAAAAATTTTCAAAAGAAATTAAAAATTTCTAAAAAAATTGATTATGAAGATCTGTGCTCCTGTTTCACTGCATCAACAAAAAACGAAAGCAATAAGGTTTCCCAAAAGATGTACAAGTTAGGAACAACTTCATTTCCTGCACATCATCATCAACAATATCGCTATCGCTAACGTCAGAGGCAACAAGTTCGCTGCCTGAAAAATCTTCTTCTTCCTCCAAAAGGTCATCGGAGTAGAAGTAGAATTGCGTGCAAAAGCGTTCCGAGTCGAAAATGGGTTTGAGATTTTCTTCTTCTTCTAAGCGCTTTTGTGATTTTTTTCCTGGCCCTCTGGTAGCACCAGGAAGTCAGCAGGTAGGTGACCAGTTTCTTCATACCATCTTTTATGTTATTTCAAAAAGTCATACGGTAACAGCCTGTCTGGACCACTTATACCAATCCTTTATTGAAGTTTTTAGATAACAATGTGTTTAGTAGAAGATTGACAAATCTTAAGTATTAGCTTAGATGCTCCATCGTTGTACGACTTCTGCGTTGTGTTCTGATAACAGAGTAGATAGAAAATTTCTTTTTCCACCTCTGCCGTGCTAGTCGGAATGGAAACTAGCTTTGCTAGTAAGTCCATCAGATTTTTGCGGTAAGTAATGGGAAAAGAGCCAGATCACATATGCTTTCGCAACACGGGAAGGAAATAGTGCATACTTTTTTGGGCCTTGTCGAACTCTGTCTTCACCTCCTCTGGCATACGTCCTGTTAGCTAGTTAGAAAGCTGCTCAACTTCTTCTTTAACAGCATCTGCGGAATAGCCGAAAAAAGGAGGTACTATGCTGCGAGTTGGTTTTTTTTTCAATATCATAGGTCATAATGTCACAAGGCGAATAACTTCCAAAAGCATAAAGCACAGAGTTGGGTTCGCACTCCAGCGGGGATCTAAGCGCAGTAACTATGCTTTGTACTAACACCTTCCTTTTGTTCATATCCATGTTTGTGAATTTAGCAGCCTTGAACTCTTCAGCAACCTGAAGATCAGCAATGGAATTCCTGGACATTTCCTCATTGAAACTAGACAATCTGCTTGGATTCCTTATGCAGGAAATCAGAGAGTTTCGCTCAATTGTCAACTCTGTATCAATGTCGACAACATTTTCGTCGGCGTAAGATTCACCTTTTGCCTCGCTGTTGAACTGGAACACATGCGAGTCATCTGCGATCTTGTAAAGTATTCTGCCTGCCGTTTCCTCTTCAAACTGCCAACCTTTCCAAAACATTGCGGGATATTCTAATAACATGTTATTCTTCTGAATGTCTTAAAGTTTTTGATTCATTGAAACCAACCATTCTCTACAAATTAGGTAAGGTGAATCTAGAGCGTTTTCACGAAGGTGACCTTCTTCAGCACTAGATATTTACAGAGTATAGATTCCAGAAATGGGCGGGTTTTTGTGTGAAGGTGTGGAAATTCATCAGTCTCCCATAGTTTTTTTTGAGTGTGTGCTAATAATTATGGCATAGCGCATTTTTTACCAAAAAAACATAAACATATAACAACGATAAGCAGGCTCAAATAGACGCGTTCGCTCACGTCCCCGTTAGTGCTGATAACGATGTCAATCCACAGCACATTTTTTACTATTAACTTGCTCCACCTCGCTCTTATTAGGTCGTCCAGAAAGTTTTTGCGCATGAATTTCAAAATTCATAACTTCTGATTTTTCCAACCGATTTGACTGCTTTCACTTTTGTGTGAAAGGGTAAGTCATTCTCTTTATAATGAAATCCCAGCTGCTTAGTAATGGTCATCTGTTGCATAGATAGGAGCGATAGAAGAATAATGGTAAAAATTTTAATTTTCTGTGTAGGCTCATAAAAAATCGAAGACTTGCAACAAAAATCGGAGCAGTCGGTACTGTAGGTTTTTTCACCAGCTCTTTCTAACAGTGCAAAGTTTGCGCCGATTGAGCGTCTCCATGAAAAGTTATGATTTCCCTGAAAAATGCCAAAATTAATCAAATTCGCCTTTTTTATTGCTTGCTCGGAAATCATAACTTTTCATGGAGATGCTCAATCGGAGCAAACTTTGCACTGTTAGAAAGAGCTGGTGAAAGAACCTACAATATCGACTGCTCTGATTTAGTTGCAAGTTTCTGATTTTTTATGACCTTACACAAAAATTCAAATTTTGAGTGATTTTGGTTTTGAGCTTCTATCATGCAACAGATGACCATTACTAAGCAGCTGAGATGTCATTATAAAAAGCATGACTTACCCTTTCACATAAAAGTGGAAGCAGTCAAATCGGTTGGAAAAATCAGAAGTTATGAATTTTTGAAAATCGCGCGCAAAAACTTTCGGGACGACCTATAAACGTGTTGGCTTTTATGGGTTATTGGAGCAAATGATTTTTAGAGCCGGGAAGCAAAGAAGCGCTAACATGCTGTATACCCTTCGAAAGCTGAGATCATGGAGAATCGACGTCTTTTTTCCAGGTCTTCTGTGAAGCGAGATATGAGGGATTTTATGTGCTTCAAAAATTAACTGATTTTGTGTCCTCACTTTCTGCTCTCCAAATGAATGCTACGAGAAATTCGACGGTCTACGTTTGTTAACGAAGACTTGCTCTTTAACACAGATAGATAACCAGCAGTGATTAGGTCTTCATTTGGCAGAAATCTGCTGTTGAAAATGACCATGTTTTCAGATAAAATGCGGTGTATCTCTCGGTAGAGGAGGGCTAGAAAGAAATCGATGGTCTAGGTCGAATCCCCTTTTACTGAGCTTTCGAATGGTGTATAGGCTGCTGGGCGAAAAAACTAACCAGTTTTCAAAAATAGGGCGGAGATATTTACTATTAGCTTGCTCCAGCCAGCTCCACCAATGTATTGGCTTTTATCGGTTACCGGAGCAAATGATTTTTAGAGCCGGGAAGCAAAGAAGCCCTAACATGCTGTATACCATTCGAAAGCTGAGATCATGGAGAATCGACGTAGGCCGTCGCCTTTTTTCCAGGTCTTCTGTGAAGCGAGATATGAGGGATTTTATGTGCTTCAAAAATTAGCTGATTTTGTGCCCTCACTTTCTGCTCTCCAAATGAATGCTACGAGAAAGTCGACGGTCTACGTTTGTTAATGAAGACTTGCTCTATCACACAGATAGATAACCAGCAGGGATTAGGTCTTCATTTGGCAGAAATCTGCTGTTAATGGACCTTTTTTCGGATAAAATGCGCTATATCTCTCGGGAGGGGGACTAGAAAGAAAGTAATGGTCTAGGTCGAATCCTCTTAATATAAATCCTCTTAGTCCTCGAATCCTCTTAATATAAATTTATGAGTGTACTTGTTGTTTGGAGTAGTTAGCCTGCAAAACCTTTTAATAACGATTTTTATTTTATATTCTCAGAGTACAATACCAATCTCAGCCCAGGTGAAGGGGGTCATCGGGAGTTTGGCCTCAAAGTGAGGGGGGTAAGATTCATCACTCCTTCTATCGCAACTATGCTCGGGAGCAACTTACGGAGGATTTCTCTGTGCTCTCCTCTTTAGCACAGTATTTACCTAACGTCGTCGCCCGGCTCTTCTCCGATGACTCGGCAGGGAGGTGATCTCCCTAACGGGCTTCATCTGAAGCTCATCTGTAGGGTGACATTCCATACTTACACTACGAAAACACGAAAAGTCCTCATCTCACCCGGCAAAACCTCATATGAGAGCCTCAGGGGAGATCATCTCCCGTGACCGAGCTTTACTACGGGCCTAAGTCTTTTTTAATGGCATATATGACACATATTGAGTGCAAATTTGAAATCACCGGAATGAAAAGGCCTCCACAAGGCAAAAAATAGAAGTCGAGATTCTGCTTGAACCTGCCTTTGAACTTCTGAAGTAAGTACTGCGCTAATAAGTAGCTCATATAATATTATTTCGCCATTTTTTTGCTAAAATTATCTATACCCTTTTCGCCGAGTCTTATACAAAAGCAAATTCGTATTCCAGATGCGAACGCACCGATGTGTACGTGCATAGAATCTCAGAAAAAATGAGGAAAGCAACTGTATAAATCAAAACCTATCTGTCTCTAGCGTGAACTCGTCAAGACCTTTAAATGAACCAAAATTATTACGAAACCATATCGAATCAGAAGCGTCTGCCGCATTTTCTGTGCTCCAAACGTGAAATATGATGTACGTTCGCAGTACACAATTATCAAGCAGTATTGCCCCCGTTACTTACTCTTTTCGGACAATTTTTTGTGTTAGTACGGTTTGAGTTTCAGTGTGAAATTCGACATTGTCACATCGTCAATTTTTGGCCCAGCAATCACTTTCTGATGCATGATTTATATATTTACTTCTACTACATAACAGTTACCGCCGGAATCCTTGAGGCGTTCGCTCGAAAATTGTCTGATTCACTTTGAAATCCGACAATACGTGAAAGCGGCTTCGAACTCTAAAGAGACGCGCATTTTTTTGATTCTAGCAAAAAGATGAGAAATGCTGCAACTGTGTAGATTTTGACCCATCTGGCTTCTATATAATATGTCAAGGTTGACGTCTTTCCAAACTTCGAACTGATCCTGACTGCCTGTGTCGCTGACAAGCAATATGCCCTTCGTAGAAAAGTGGAAACTGTATACAGTGTGCTGGTATGACCATACATTACTAGTGCTACTAGTGCTACCACCGTTACTCGTGCTCCTCGTGTTACTGGTGTTAGTATTCTACCGCTATTACTGATGTTGAGTAGTGGAATGATCACAAATATAGTCTCATTCTAGAACGCAATCTCATTGATTGGTGAGTAGCACGAGTAACGCTAGTAACGCTAGTAACACTAGTAACAGGGGTGAAACGGGTAAAAGGGTAACAGGGGTGACAGTGGCAACACTGCCTGGTAATGTATGGTGAAAACCTTACACAATCATTTACCGTCTTCCCATCATCTGTTCTGCGTACGCTTATAGAAGACAAATCAACGAGGGGAGTACCACCTCAAAAGTTCCGCTTCCTTCCTTCAGCTGGGTGAACTGCAAGTTTTAGAAGACACCTCACGAAACATGAAATATGTTACGAGTTTGCCACTTGATCATTTTATTCGTTTCGAAACTGGACTCCACCATTTTCAAACGACTTTTGTGCTAGCAGATAGGTTCTGAACTGAAGTTTAGCACTGGCACAACTTTCAATTTTTCGATTATCACTGCCTTTCTAGGTCATTATCAAAATTTTTACTAGAATGGTTTTGGAAAAATCTCTGTGTTCTGTGATAAAGGTATTAAGCAAAGAATTCCTGTTCTTGCTTCATCTCGGGACACCTCCCACGGGAAATAGTAAACTGCGCATCCCAATCTCAGCTGCTCTCCTTTTTTATATGCTTTCGCGGCCTAAAATAATTATGATTTTTGTAAAATTGATGACTTTCTGCGTAATAGACAGAATGGAATTATTTTAAAAACCTGGAAGCTCTTATAAGAGCGTGTCGCACTTATTCGTATATTGAATGAATGAAACTTATTGTAATGAATAAAAATATGAATTTGGGGACTGATATATACGACCTACATCAAACTCAATTCTTCGCTTACATACAAGGGTGTCATTGCGTCAACTTGATAATATGGTGGTACTGATTGTAGTGAATGACAAATGCTACAAGACATCATTCTCTAAATCATTCAGGATATCAATTCCAAGTTTCGGCGCGGCAGACACGAGTAAAGAATATTTTTTCTTTTGAAAATTCTTCTTGTAAACATTAAGGCTGAACCCTTGAAAATTGCGCAGATGTACCAGAACGAACAAGGTCGCCTTTTTAGACATTCTAACCAGTTTACAAAAGTCTAGACAGGGACATTACTTACCATCTATTCTATGGTTAGAACACTCGAGAACGCTTTGCGCAATTGCCTGAACAAGCTTGAACTTGTTCTTTCCGTTTTAGACAGCAAAATTCTAGAGGGAGTAGATCACTAGCATAAACTTGCTGTTTACACATGAGACTTGCTTGGACCATGCGTGCAAAGCGATCTTGGGTCTTCTAGTCATGGAATAGATAAAACTTGCCCTGACATAACCAAAGAAAGAAAACGTCATTCAAAAAACGCTATCCAACCCTCGATGGATAGAACGCGTTTCTAGTGTCTTATGCTGCACTTACATAACGCAAAACAGGAACAAACAGAACATAAAATTGCTTTAAATAAATGTGCATTATGTAAGTGCAGCATAAGACGCTAGATATGTGGTCCAACCTTCCAGGGTTTGGTGGCTTCTTTTGAATAACGTTTTCTTTGCTTTGTAGCTATCCGTGTGGGACGCGTGAATGTCTTGGAGAGATAAAATGATGCACTTTGCATTGTTCTTTTGATGTAAAGGCATTAAGCCTCTCAACTTAGGTAAACAAATACTTATTATCTTGTTTTGTTACTGTTGACTCTCCACATTCTTATAACGACGAGGTCTTAAAATTTTGGCGAAGGGGGGGGGGGGGGTAAAAAGAGAGACTTATGGTCTGAGGCGCTGCTATGACCTGTGAGATACAACGTTCGACACAGGCCTTGGCCAAGTCTTAAGGCAAGCTTTTTATCGGGGACAAAACCTTCGTAACAGAGTAGAATCAGAGGTCAAAGGAGATTTCGTTACTATATTTACCATTCCCAGATCTTGTTGAGCCATCACTACTTTCGATTATACAAAGCACAGCCAGCTCATAAAATCTTACCTTTATGGCATCAGGTCTCCATTGGTCATCAGGAAATCTGCTTGCTTCCTGCATGAAAGCGTTGACACCAATACAGTCGATTTTTAAGGTGAATATGTAGTAGTTGCTCATATCGTTTCTTCTTATTCCTTTATATATTCCTTCATATTCACTTACCCATATATTGGCCTTGCTGTCAAGTTGACAGTCATACGACTGAAAAAAGGATCATATAATTCAAACAGCGAACCGAGTGGAAGCTCTTTTTTCAAATTACCTCGATGAACTTTACCCTTATCTGATAACAGCGTAAGCCCCAAAACAATGCCTTAAAAAGTCCACTACCTATAATGGATGCAAGAGCCTTTTTTGGAAGCCGATGTTTTGGCTCAGTTTCTTCGTCATTGACAAAAGAAAATGCGATTGGAAAATTTGACGCTTTCGACTATCTTTTCAACGGAACTTAATAATTATTGCAGCCGTATACTCAGCCTGCGTCTAGTTTTCTTCCTTAATTTACAAAGCACTGCAATGACCAATCTCGCACTACAGATGCGGTATCAATGAAAAGGTCGAGTGAGGCACCATTCACCCTTTCACGAGTACATGATGCAGCTGCTTTTTTCTAAACTCGGTGGATATCTAGCGAAAACATGCGGTTTTAATCAAAGAATCAAGAATTTAATCAATTTTGGGATAGCTCAAATTGTTATATAATACGTATACGTGGCTTTGCCTTCATGTTCGTCTTAGACTACAAGTGGTTATGCGAAGCAGACTTGTAGAAATTGTCCATAACCCGCTCTAGCAAATGAGCTAGAATTGATTTTATTCATTTTATTCACAGTAGCGTCTATTTTTTGTTAATTTCCAAAACTTTCATTGTGTTTTTCGATGGCTAGGTAGTAGGGCAAAAATGAACGTTTTTTTTATAGAATTGTGCCTTTCAGTATTGAAATTTATCTGTTAAAGTGACCAAAAATTTTTTTTCAATATTCTCGAATCTCAGTGGTAAGCAATTCGGATACCCGATGCAACATTTCCTCTTCTTTCTAACATTGGTCTTTTTTGCGAGACATGCGAAAATGCATTATTTCCAATTTCACAAATGCGCACTGCCATACCTAAGTTTCACGATCTTCTATTTTGGAGTGATAATCACTTTGCTTCATTAGGTCGGCGGTAGTATTAATCGAGTTTTGAAACCTCGCTATTCTGAAAATTTTGAAGCATTTAGTGCAATTACGTGTTATGTGCTTTTTCTAACTCTTCAAACTAGTTACAAGATTTCAAAGAGCCGAGAAAAGAAAGAAGTGCTTTAATTTGCAAAAGATTTGCACGTCTGTTGGATATCAAAGCTATCCCAGAGGTCAAACGAAAATTTGAGAAATAGCAAAACTTGGGCTTCTCTTGAAATGAAAAGTGGCAAGCTTCGACGCATCTCACCGCTCATCACTGAAATCGTTTTCGGAACATACTGCTAGAAAGGAAAGGAAATTCTGTATTCTTCTCAAAGGACTTGTTCATCTTTACTCTACTGTATTTGCGTGTGGGTTCAAAAGACTGACAAAACTTCTGCACCAACTTAATAAAACCACTTACCCATGTGGTATTGAGCTCAGGATTTTCCGTTAGAACATAGCGCAACAGAGAATCGAAGGCAAAGTATTTGAGTGAAAATAACCGATAGGTGTTCCAACCATAAAGATGATTTATAGGACAATAGTATTTGTCATCCGAAGGAATAAAGCATTGCCGTCCTTTCTCATCTCTTATGTTCATCTGCATGAACTTTTCGCTAGTAATACCAAGTTTAGGAACGTATTTCTTTTGCGCATACAGTGCGCCTCTATTACAAAATACTGTACAAACTGCCTGAAATCTCAAAGTCAGGTAAGAAAACGATCAGGTTCGCACTTACATTTAGAGCTACGAGAAGCTTGAACATGACTATTTGATCTACATCACTAGCTCCATATTTGTACTATCATGGTTCCAACACATGACTGTTTGGGCTGAATCTACACTTAATTGTTGGAGTGACAGCTTGCACTTTTCAATACGTACTGTTCTCATTTTCAGTAGCCAGAGGAATCTAGGACAAGTGGGTGTTATAGACACATTCGTTTGATCTGTTTACTGTAGCTTGGTAGATTTTTCCTCCACTTTGAGTTCCTTGTACCGTGCTCAGAAAGTACGTCGTTAGAAATCTTTTTTGTAATCTTATGTTCCATAAATTTGCTCTTTTAAATTTGCACCTCCACTTCAGTTTTTGATGTCAGATATTTGCTGTAGAAAACATTACGATTATTTTAGCAAAACTAAACTTGCACAGAAGATAGGTAAAGAATGGCACATAAACTGAATTGATAGATCAGTTGGAACCCAAACAAACGCTTAAAAGCTTGCTTCCTAGCTTGTCTAGTTTTTGTCCAATGTATGCTAAGCAACAAGAAAGCTGCGGAAATGCCTTGCTTGGCTTATCTCGACCAGCTTATGACCTCTTGTATAGTGTGTGCCCCGGCCAGCTTCCTATAGGTACTGCCGCGACGAGCCCGCAGCGCATGCCTTCAGTGCGCTTTTCGTTCCAGCTCTAGTGAATCTGCTTTCATTTCTCAAGTGAGTTTGTTTTCTGCAATTTGTCTATTTTAAATGTGAACGGCTTACGGCAACCTCCCGTCGGTGATAAGTTCTTATGAGCCTTGACAGGCTTGGAAGCTTTTGTTCCGTAAACTTCTCGTTTTTTTCTCGAGAGTGAAGAACTAGTACAGATGGTACAGACGCTTTTAGGTCTTTTTTATGCGTCATTGGGGCTTTGCTTCTATATATATTCGTACTCTCAAGCTCGAGCTTTATGGGTTTTTCAATGAACCCTTAAGGAAAACGTTTTACAAATGATTCTCGACTTTACCGTTGATTCTATCTTATAATTTTTCACCATTACTGGTAGTGTCATAGCATCCTTAAGACTGAATCGAATTTGAGCGCTAGTCGAAGTTGTGAACATTCTCTTCTTGCTTAGGCTCTTCTCAAGTTGACATGAGGCTTCGATTTCTCATTTCACTCCTACTTGCTCGTAAAAGTGCTTCTTTTGTAAGTGAAATGAAAAGCGCCAAGCCGAGATGCGTTGCGTGTGCGGCGTGGAGGTACCTATGGGACACACTCATACCTTCGATACATAGAGCCACGTACTCTGGTGACCTTCACTTTGAGCGTCATGATAGACACAACCTTCACCTAGAGGGAAGTCATCCGGGGCGAAGCCCCAGATATCATGGCATAACTAATGACATATCCATATAGGGAGAGATGTGAATGAGATAAATATAGTAGTGACATCCAAAAGAAGCTCAAAAAACCGAAGGATTACGTTTTTATGGCTCTTTTTTGCTAAAAAGACTTTTATTCAAAAATTCAATGAGGAACTGGAGCAAAATTTCTCAACTAATCTTTCTCTAGACTTCGATTGAGCGTTGGAAGTTCACGAAAGCCGCTGGAGTTCAATAGAAACGAGAAACTGCGCTCAAATCTTGCGCAGAGAGTCGATACTTAAATGCTGGTCTATCTCGTTATGGAGTGAATTTCAAGACCCGCGACGTTGTCAGTGCTCCTGGACGTCTCATGAGGATCACAACGATATATAATGTTACAGGGTTTCGTTATGATCCCGCGGAGATCAATGACCAGAGCCAAATGCCCCGCCGGCTCTGGTCTGTCTCCTCTGCTCGTCTGCGTCTCCGCGACTTGCGCGCTACCTCGCTACCCCAAAAGCGGGGCGCGGGGCATTTGGCTCTGGTACCCTTTTCTTCGTTTTTGGGAGCTCAATTCCGACAATCTATATATCATATTAAAACTCTTTATCTCTATTTTCACGCTGACAACGTCGCAAGACTCCTTTTTATGATTTAAACGAGGAATATAGGAAAAACGGAGTTTTCGAAAACCTCTTGTTTTTTCTTCAGTTCAACTCTTTTCACTCGGTTTTTTGTGTATTCGATAGGTCTTGTTTCTGTCTATAATGTAGACAACGTCGCCGAGCTTACTTCTTTGCTTATGCCGGTTTTTTTGTGAAAATTACCAAAAAGCGCGTTGTTCTTTACCTTGTTCTTTTTCAATGCTTTTGCAACGAATTTTCTTTAGCTTGGACGTTACTTGCTCAGAATGATGAGCGGAAGAATCTAGACAACGTCGCAGGATACGAAACGGGGGTGAAAATTTAAAGGACGCGTCAAAAATCAGATTGGCGTCGGTGTGCAGCATAACTTTTCAGACATGTTTAACATGTCCAGTTTAGTTGTTGACAACTTGCCTTCTTTCGGTCTCCCAACTACAGCCACAGCTGACGCTTTTTTTCAGTTAGAAAAGAACTTTGTTCTTGTTGCCACCCAATTTAACCGGCAATTCTGAAGACAAAAGTGTGCGTAGGAAACACCGAGATAAGGTTTTAAATTAGGTGATGTGTTAGCCTCTGTTTTATATGAATTTTTCAAGTTTCCTGGTTCAATTCAGATCTCTAAATTTCCATCTATTTTTTCTGAAACAACCTTCATTGTTTATAGGGGGCAAGAACTCAAACAACTATCACTTTCTAGGCTCTGTCTCTTGACTATCGAAGGTATGGACACACTATATCTAAAACATGGTAGGGAAGTTCCATGATGTGGGTTATGGCGCAAATGTACTGTTCGGCTTTTTCAAAACTTTCAAGTACTGATTTCAACGCTGTTTATACGCTTGTAATTCTTTTTTTACTGTATCTATTTACCAATACTCCAGTAACGATAAAGGTAAACGATACATAAATAAAAAGCAAGAAGGAAGGAGTAGATTTTCAACTTTGATGTGCATTATAGATTGAGTTCCTTGAAATGCATCTATATAAACTCTGTCTCATATCATATTAAGGAGTTCTTTTGCGATTTAGACGCCTTATGTTGTAATAGGGAGTTTTTGTTTTCGATTTAGACCATGCTCTTCGAAGAGTGTGAACGGTCGAGCTTGAGCTACACGCACAACTTGCTGACTGGCGTGTACTCCGGTTTCAGAGTTTTTGGGCACAGTAATATCAGAATTACAAATTAATTCCTTTTCGGATGGTACCCGCTTTCGTATTTTCAAACGATAAAATGCGCGCTTGTACTTATGTTCAGAAAAACTCTACATATGCCACATCAGCCGTTTTGCTTCATCCAAGCCTCATCCACGAGTAGATCAACAACTTTACATAAAACAGTTATCACTCCAAAGGGCCGTTACCTGTTGGTAGGTGCGTGTGGGGATTCCGTGAGGTTCGATGTAGTCACATATTCGTTCTTCATTCATTTAATCTCTGCTGCCTACTTTCTACTTCATGCACTCCGCTCCTCAAACATCTCGAGCTTTCTACTCCAAACCTGAGCCGTAGTGACTTCAGACTTCATCAAGACGCCAGCAATTCAAGAATATCAGCGAACCTTTCTTTCAGCAATTATACGCGCTTTGTAGCGATGGTAGCCGTTAATGCTCTTTGAACTCTTGCTCTTGCCTCTCGATCGCCAAACAGTTGATTTCACCTTGTTGTATGACCCAAAAGCGAATCCTGTTAATGAGTATTAAAGAAAACATTTTAATGGACTCAATAGCCACAACTTACTTGTGTACTGTACTATGAGTTCCGGACATACATAGCCTGTGACGTCTTTCAAGAATGTACGCCATTTGATGATGTCAAAAATGAACCTCATCTTCTACATAAAATGAGAAAATGTAAAGCCTTTGAAATCTACTCTATTATCAAAAATTTGGTGTCGAACACCTGTCAACACATTTTTATGCCGTAGGCACTATGCATGGGAGAGCTTGAAATGTTTCCGAATACTCGGCTGTCGATTTTGAAGTTTTCTAATATTCAGCTCTCGAATACTTTGCATCTGACTAGTTTAGTCGGATGTCAAATGATTTTTTAACGGATCTAAATTTTAAACTGATACCACCGAGGAGCAAGGATTATATTCGAAATGGAATATTCTGATATATGACTTACGCATATCGGATCCCTTCAGTTTTCATTATTCTACTTTCTTATATACTTCGTTTAGACATTTTGAGTAATCGCCTTATATATAATTTGCATTCGACTATTTTTTCCAAAGGATCGAAAGAGTATTTGATTTTCGGAAAATAGTCGAATGGAAATTAATTACTATGCACCGAAGCAAATGATGATGTTCAATTTTGTTTTCTAAGGTTCCCTCTCAACTTACGTATGATTGTCCCTTCTCTATGACACTATTCTTTCTACTGCCGTTTTTAAAAGGTGTGTTGTTATTAAGCTAAAATGCTTATTGTTATTATTATATATTTATGATAGGACAAATGAATTCTCAAAATTATAGGCTTCTAACAAGTATCCATGCGGTGGCTTATCAATCGATTACTTCTAGTAAAAAAATATGCGACATTGATCGGATCGCTTCGAAAACATATCTTCAAAGAAAAAACCCTTAAGAGGCGACTATCACTTTGGGGTTCCCCTATGCACATCCCTCCCTTCCCCTCTCCCTCCTACCGCTCCTTGAAGAACGCGCTAACATAAGAAGCTTTCATTTCTTGTGCTCATAGTAAGACTGGCAGAGGCTCTTTAACATATATGCAGCGAAAAAAGATCCTTCAGACGACAAAACTTGAAGCATTTCGCGCTTTCATCCCTTCCTTCGCATTAAAGTACGTAAGTACGGACGCCAAAGCTCATCTTTGGACTTTTTTTGCAACAAGGCCAAGCACAAGCTAAGTTGTGCAGGCAGCAAAGTGCTATTAATCTTATGAAAGGCCAGCAGCCCTCAAAGCTGGTATGGCTGCCTTGCCAAAAGCTTTTCAACATATATGCAGCGAAAAGAGATCTTTCAAACGACAAATTTTGAAGCAGTTCGCGCTTTCACTCTTTCCCCGCATTAAAGTGCGTACGTACGGACGCAAAGCTCATCTTTGGACTTTTTTTGCAACAGTGCCAAGCACAAGATAAATTGTGTAGGCAGCAAAGTGCTATTAATCTTATGAAAGGTCAGCAGCCCTCGACTCTTCGACATATATGAAGCGAAAAAAGATCCTTCAGACCACAATACTTGGAGCATTTTTCGCGCTTTCATCCCTTCCCCCACATAAAGTAAGTACGTTCGGACGCCAAAGCTCATCTTTGGACTTTTTTTGCAACAGTGCCAAGCACAAGATATGTTGTGTAGGCAGCAAGGTGCTATGAACCTTGTAAGGGCCGGCGAACCTCGAAGCCGGTATAGCTGCCACCATGTGCAATACACGTAATCGCTTCGTCCCAGACGTCGTGCCCATAATCCTTAGCTGCTGCTTCGCAGCAGCGCTTCGGATGCCGAAACTGTAGGTAGCATTGAATGCGAAATTTAACACCGCGTAATCTCCTTTGACAAATCATACTCATATTGAGAGGCTGCACATAGATCTAAGGTAAAACAATGTGTTTCAAAAGTTGGTACGCAACATGTTAGGTCAGCTCGAAAATTTTCTATTGCATCACTCACGTAGAAATTCAAAACTTTTTTCTGTTTTACTCAATCTGCTTGGCGTATTTCCAAACAGAGACGTTCCTAGTATTGCTGTTAAAATCAAACAATTGCCTTAAAACCAACCAAAAGTGAAAGTCAAAGATAAGCTCACTCGAGAATTACATAAAAAACATGTCATGGTTATTTCTCCGAAGGTTTCATAGCACTTGTATAGTTAAAGTATTGTGGAAATGATCAAAGCCTACCAATTTCACTTACTCTGTTCTTACTAACAAAATACAGTAAGTTTGCATACGATTGTCCGATGTAGCTATGATATGGGTGAGCAAGTGGGGTATTTAGAATTTTTTGCAGCGAAGATTCTTCCTAAGCCCCTGGGCATACCTCTCGCGATTTCATTCGCCATGCGATTTGGCTTTGTCAGATCTCTTCAAACCCAACACTCGCCACAAATGCTTAATGTATTCAACTTTCGTGGGTCGATAATATGCGACATTTTCCGCGTGTTCAAATTGATTTTGTGACGAGTTATAAGCAACTGGAGTATCGTCAAGTCGCGTCGCTAATAAAATTGCGCGAGATATGCCCGAGACCTAAGCTTGAATGCTTATAAACAACCGGATTGGCGGCTGGAAGGCGGGGACTTTGCGACCTAATCAAGGCAGCTCGCGCCGCGACGCAGTCTGCGTTTCACTCGTGCGCATGCTGACCATTCTCTAGCTCTAACCAGGTCACGAAGCCCCACCCTCTAACCACCAATACAGTTGAATTAAAGGGTAAGCATTGTTTGACCGTTGATATCACTCTCCTTACAAGATCCTTTGTGACCCCTAAGTACCATTTGGTATAGCCGGCTTCAGCGTAGATCTACAGTATGCAGCAAACCGACCATCCATTGTAGGACTACAACAACGAATTTGAGCATACAGTGACAATAGGATGACGCTTTCGTTCTGAGTTATGTCCTTCTGAACAGTAAAGGTATGCAGCACGGTTGGTGTCGCGGCTCGCGCGATGCAAGCCACTCCTCGATTCAGGAGCCGGGAGCACTGCAAGCCGCTGGATCGGGCGCGCTATTGCTTTCGTGCCTGGACCTCTCCTCGCTTGGGCGCGTTGCCAAGTTGAGGGGTATATAAGGCCGCGCAGCGCCTCTTTGATTTCGGTGACCTCGTTTTCAAATTCATTTTGATTTCTCACGTACTCTTATTGATCGTGCTTGGCAGCTACCCCAGCAAGCTCCCGTGGATGAAGCTCTTGCGAGCAGAGTAATTGTTGGAGCTTTTGGATTGTACCGCGCTTACGCGCGAGGAAAGTTTGGAGCTTGGATTCAAGTTGTACCGGGAGTGGAGAGGGCTCGTACCTGTCCTAGGCGGAGGCGAGTAAGCGGTCGACCCTCGGGATTCCCTGACATCGTACTCAGATTTAACTTGGTGATGATCGGCGGCTTGGGACGAGGCGGACTCGTCCCGCATTTCTTCTTCTTTCGTAGTTTAGATTTTCGTAGTATAGTTCTTTTGTAGTGTAGTGTTTGTTATTTAGATAAATTTGAGTAATCTAGTCGCGCTTTTCTTGTCATGGTTTATTTCCACCCAGCGGGGTATTTGTCGGTCGCGCCGGAGTAGCTAACCGGCGTTAGCATGTGCAGGAGTAGGAGCAGGATTGTGTTGGCAGTCGAGCGAGCAAGGGGGTGCTGAGCCCACCGAGCCGCAACAGTTGGGTTTTTTTTTCTTTGAAAAACTTGAAAAAGGTTTTTGTAGGCGCAGCCCTAATCTCTTAGCATGTCTGATTCACCTATGTCATCCTATCAGCGCGCAAAAAACTTGACTCTAAAACGGCGATTAAGGCATTAGTCTAGGTGCATGCGATTGCATCGTGTCGAAAAACTTCATGCACTGATAACCAGCTAGTTTACAATGGCCAGACAACCACAAGGTTTTCTGTGTAGTCAGGGATTGGGATGGCGGACTTTATGAACTTCTGATAGTGAGCTATAAGCTTGTTGCAAGCTGGGGTAAAGTTGACTATTTACAGAATTTTGTCTTGCTTTCTTGTTTCTTTTTTGCCAATCATGAATAGCTAATGTGTTGATCATGAAATTCAAGAGATTTGCTGTTTTACCTATGAATGACCGAGTGACTCCGGATATCAGCTTTGAAGTGTGGAATCTAGAATACCTCAGGCATGATTGTCTGAGTAACCTCACATCTTACGACTAATTCACACGCAATTTCGATTGAATCACAGATCATTTTACACTGAGGGTAGCAGTTTTTGAAAGAAAACAAAGAATCCTGTTATTTAGAGCAGATTCGAAATTGTATAAGTGCAGTGTGATTTTCCTTTCCTGAAATCTGAAAAAGTTTGTGTGATATGACCGCATATTTGCAAAACGAGGATATCTGATTGTGCGAAACATTATCAAATTTAGTGATGTAAGCAAGTTATTGGAATTTTGAAATCTGTTATCCAAAGTGCAACCAACTGAAGAAGCATGAACGAAATATAGAGAGTTTTCCAATGGCTCAACGCCCTAGGCTGATAAACAAGGGGGTGGCGCGATCAGCGCACCGCGCACGGTACCCAGCTGGCGGCTGGCACATGCTATCGTTCATAAAGTCATACACCTAGGGATTGCGAATCAAAAGGCATGCGCTATTCCTAAAAACAGTGCCAAACCAAAAGTTTGTATTGATCATAGTTTTGGTGTCTTCTTTCCACTTTCTAGGCGCAATGTGGCTGGAGAAATACATTTTGCTAGTTCAACATGAATGCAATCTCGAAAAGCCATAAATGGGCAATAGTCGTGGATAATGTTTATCCTGTGTTAAACCCGATCTCAGATACATTATCAAAATGTTTCTTTCGGATTTTCGATTAAGTGGTGTTGTAGAGCTCATTAGCAGTAACACTCTAATCACATACCTCTGTCCCATAAGCTTGACATTATAAGATACTTAATGTCTTTTTCGTGAAAAAGCCTTGTTTCTAAAAAAGCATATTTTTCGACATCTAAAAGCATACTAGGTTGTTCTTTCCGGTCTCTAGTTACCTGGTTTTAACGCAGCCAGTTTCTTGGAGTTTTGTACTTGTTGCAGAAATACGAATGTCATTTGAAAGCCCTTTTTTTGCTCTTTCTAGTACTTACTAATGCTTGACAAAACATCTTCTCAGTAAAGTCCAAGCCCCAAAGCGAAACTGCCAAAATGCAGTCGTAGTCAAGAAAAAGAATCTATGAAGAGGATTTTTGCGGTACTCATAAAGTCAAATACGTAGTATTTTGTAATGGGTTAGAATGTAATAAACTCATACTTTACCTGCAACAAAATGAACGTTTTACATTTTCAATTTATTCTTAGAGGTAGAAGACGAACTCAGTTATTCAAAGAATAACAACAGTCTACGCATAGCGAATAGTGGGCGCTTGATGCATATGATAGAGTAAAGCGAGAGCAAGCGGCGACCATCGGCCGATTACTTCCTTCATTCGTAACAGCAAGAAAAAACAACCATAAAAATTGACTTATTTGCTCGCGCGGAGAAGAGTTCAAATACTGGTTTTTTTATTTGCTCGTAAAAATTTCTGCGCAGCAAAGATACAGGGCTTCTAAATTGCAGAGTCGTTTGCACCAGCGGTCGCGCGACCGCGTCGCGTCCGGGCATCAGTGGCGCCACCTCGATCGATGGCGCCGGCGCCGGCAAAATGCCTGGGCGCGACGCGGTCGCGCGACCGCTGGTGCAAACGACTCTGCAATTTAGGAGCCTTGTAGCTCGAATTCTCTTTAGCCATAAAAGAATCTCTGAAGTAGAGGCTACTCAATGGTGTCAGTCAAATATGTCCGCGTAATTTTAAGACGTCAAAATGGATGGTTTTAAAGGAAACTTTGCGAAGTTCTCCGAATTTTCTCGTCTCTCTCGTTTGCTTTCTTTGCATGGCATACTGTGCTTGTGATTGACTATTTGCGCAAAAATATTGATTTTGAAGGGAGTCATATCATTTTCAATCAGGAAATTTGCAAATCGGGCAGAACTTTCGGAATAACCTAGTGTCCCAGCATTAGGCCGATGGCCTACCTCACGCGGCCGAATTGCCACTTTCACGCGACTTTTCGATTTGCCAGATTTCCGTAAATTTATCGTGCGCACTTCTCGGACGCATATTTGGGTAGCTTGTGTAAGCTGTTGCAAACAGACCAAAGGCAGCGCATTGACGACGGATGACGAAAAGTCGCTGTTGTGCCAAATCGCGCAGCAACCGGAATCGCGCAAGATATGCCTCAAGTCTCATGCAAAACTTTTTTGAGGATGATTCAAGAGACCTACGTTCTTTAATCACTGATTCAGCCTTTAGAGAAGGATGTAAAATGTTGAATGACCATGCACATGCTTTTGACTGACAAAATCGTACGAAATGAGAAGCTTCGTATTCAAAAGTGCGGCAATCACGCGTCAGTACTTTGTGCGCGAAATTATTGTGCGATCTGAATAATACTGGAATGTCACTAAGCTAATCATGGACGTAATCGGGCTCTTTGAGTTCAGTTATTTCCGCTTGTAGGAGAAGGGCACAAACAGTAATGAATATTAACGCCATGCTGTTGGGGAGGCGTTGATCAAAATGGGTCGTCGATCGCAATCCCACCTATCCCTCCCCCCATTGACCTGAGTGAAGATTTTGTCTCGAAAAATGGCTGAAACTTGCATCAGTATTTTCAGGGCTTCAAAGAAAGTAGAGAAGAAACTTAGGCATTTGATCTAATTTTCCTTTCCCTCTTCAACGTTGACGAAGCATTGGGTCATTCATGCATTTTTTTCATCATTAGCGCCATAACTTTCCTGTCTTACAACTGTACTCGAATTCGAAATTCTTATTCTGCATGTTCAAGATGAGCAGGGAAAGTGGACGGAAAGCACAGACTGATTCAGTGGGCCGGAGTAATTCGTTATTTTTGCGAGAAGACTTTCAAGTGTCTAGAAGAAGTAAAGTATGTCTATGCAATACCGCCTGTAATTTGTGGAAGAAATCACTGCATTCCGCCGTTTGCCGAACTTCGCGTTGCATCGCCATATCTTGCTTCATAGCGGACAAATTCTGAATAAAAAGGCACCATGCAACTTAGCTCGAAGAGATGCACCTTAAGATTTACAGAATTGCCTGTTCAAGCACGATAGCCGCTCAAAAGTTACGATTCCTTTAAGATTCTTGCCCACGGTAGGCTACTCATGGTGTTTGATCTCATCGCATAAAATTTTTGTAACGAACGGAATTCCATCGAATGAACGAATATCGAATAATTGATTTTTGAAAATTTTTCGAACGAATAAATATCGAGTGAAATTTCGGAAAATTTTCGAATGGATGAATAATATTCGATATCCGATTTTCATATTATTCGAATTCGAAAACTTGAATATGGGCACATTACAAAAAATATTTGAGTAACTGAACTTGAACGATTATTCGACTATTTGAATAAACATTAGCTCAACATATCGAATGTTTATATGCAATATTCAAGTTTTCGAATATTCCAACAGCAGCGTTCCGAAACTTCTCGAATATTCGAAAAATTGTTTTCAAAATTTCTTCAAATATTCGAATATTCGAATAAGTCATTTTTCCGAGTCGTCCAATAAACCAGTTATCCAAAAAAATGCCTCTTTAATTTATTCGACTATTCGTATAATCAAATAACTGGACTTTTTCAATTCGACTACTCGAGTGTTCGAATACGGATATTTGGTTTCAACTATATCTGTTGCGAAGAGACGAGTGGAATTCTTTATTGGGGGAAATCCAAAGAGCAACAAATGACAGTCCTTTTATCTCAGCGAAAAACGTTGTTTCACTATTTCATTTAGGAGGAATTCGCAATTAACTCAGGCGCTAGACATAACAAAACGTACCTTAAAATGATATGAATCATTCCTTGACATTTGTCAAGGCAATCATTTCATTGCTATGAAGAATTCGAAGTTATCGCAGAGATAAACTCCCCGGCAAATTGTTGATACTTCTTGTATTGTATTCGGATGACCTTTTAAATAGAGTGGTGGCTACAAAGAACGAGAGAGGAATTATGATGCAAGCGACAAATAAGTACATTAAAAAGGTAACTTTTGCCAAGAATTGTGGAATCCAGCTTCTTGTTGTTTCGTATATGTCCTGAAGAACATTGCTCTGTTTTGTCTGTTTCTGGTCTTCTGTATCCTTTTCCATTTGCAGTTGTTTGTCAATGACGTAGTCGAGGACTTCCTGTAGTATAAATGTGGAATTCCCTCCCGAGCAGACGACTGTGCAGTTGATAAAAATTTTTGAGTGGTCGAAATGGAATGTGAGAGTGTTTATTTTTCCTTGTTTGGAACATGATGCTATTTGGAGTTGTCCAGCACACAAGATATCCGCAGTTGTGTCTCTTCCGCTGCTATGGCACTTTAGGTCTATCCTGGCACCAATCATGCACGAGTAGAATCTCCTTGAATTGTTGATGATGTAACCTCACACTTGTCCATGTGGGTAGTTGTGAGCTTGAAATGGTTAATGGTTATTTGAACTTGAAGTGAAGAGCCGATGTGCGTTTGGCTTGGGCCAGACTTGCTGTGTTTGTTACATTCAAGGGATCTACGCACCCATGCATCTGAAAGCCTCGCATGCTCAATTTCTAGACATCTGACAAATCGCCAAGTCGCGAGGATGTGGCGATTTCGCGAAATCGCGAGAGGTATGCCTTAGGCCCTAGGCCTAAGTGTGCTTCTTGATCTGATTGATCTGCTCCTTGATATTGACTTTGGCAATCCGAGTGAGGAGAGCTAAGTTCGGTAATGTTCGAAAACTAGGGGCTGGAAAAAACTGAAAATCTACGATTATACTCCTTAGGGCTTTTAGTATACAATTGTATGAGTGAAAACAGCATAGCCTCGTTTTTGTATGAACATAAAAATTTTCGTTTGCTCGATTTCCAAATGAGGAAGAAATTCAGGAATAGTACATATTAGTGTCTGATATACTGTGCAATTTTTATGAGCAAGTTAACGACTCGTAGGGTTTCTTTCAACAAAGATATGGATTTTTCGCGATTTTCTGAGCCTTTGGTACGACTCAGATTTTGTATGCAAACTTACGGTGGGTCGAAGTTGGTGCAAACTTTTGCACAACACCTTATAGAGCTTGCCTTGCTTCATATGGTGTCTCTGACCTTATTGAATATCTGAGCTGTATGACTTATCGCCGTAAGAAGTGAATTGTCTTGAGACTTATGTTAAAACCTAATACCTAATAATTAAAAAAAATGTTTCCCAAATCTCGTTCTCTCCCCTCTTACGAGTAACCTACATTGAGATTAGAAACCCGGCCTTAATTGTGTTTCCTCACTTAAACTTCACTCTCTGTTTTTTCATACTGTATTCATTCGCATACGGAACGACTCCCGGTATTCCAAGAATAAACATGATAATTAAGCTCTGTGAATGTCAGTGAGATGCGCTTTCGAGTTTGCAATATTTAGCCCATGCCATTCTGAAGTACAAAGAAATGACAGAAGGCAAATTAAAATGCACTCACGCGCATTCGATCATGTCATACACTGAAAATCACTGTGTTCCTATAACGTGGAAATTCGAGGGGTTGGCAAATACTTTACCAGCAAAAGTTCTCATGTATATTTGATACGTAACTCACGTGGCCATTGCGTAAAACATAGGCTGTGTCCCTATCCTTACGACGCTTAAACTTTTCAGAATTTTCACAAAGCCGTGTCAAGCGTGCGTTCAAGCTTGAGTCCTTCGAGAACGATCTGCCTTCGCAAAACTTCTTGAAACCCTTCCTTCCTCGAATCTCATAGGATATCCCATGAAAATTATCATTTTGAAGGAGTTTTCTATGATTCATTTCGTACGCCGCATTTTCAACTTTTGCTCATGACAGTGCACGAAGGACGCAACTTCCCGCAATGGAGAGTCTGCAACCTTTATCTTATTGTGGCATGGAAAAGTCATAAGCTTGCTAGAGTGGATCAGGCACAAAGCTACTGAAGCTTTTTCGGTCTGAGTCTTGAAGTGCTGTGCCTACCCTCCGAAAAAGATTCTCTACCCAAGTTTTACTCTTTACTCGAACATCAAAGAATTGCTGCATATATGAGCTTGCTTTGGCTTTATCCATGAAGTGAAAGCACTCAGGATGAAAAACGATGCCCGGGACTTGGCATCACTTCTGTCACTATCCAGTGGTTATACAAAACGCAATTTTTATGCCAGTAATGGGTCACTTTGTCATTGGTGAAAACAAAAGTTAGCTTCCATCTACAAAAGTATACTGATTATTTTCCAAAATGACAATTTCTAGACTCTAGCAAATACCAAAAGTAGCAGGTATTGCGTTGAGGGTTTACAGGTATAATTTAGAGTGCATCACATCGTAGCTTCTCTTCGATAAGCACGGTAAGAAATAGAGTTTGCGATATCCTACAATGCTCTGTTCTTTATTTGTTTCCATCTGTTCTACCTTATTTACAAATCGAGATTCGAAGAGGACCTTTGCTGAATTTCGAAGTTTCTTTTTAGTAATACATATGAGGATTATTAGTCGGTTTGGCAGCATAAGTACTGATGAAGTTTTGAGTTTCATATGATGTGAAACATTATACAGGGTGTCCCAAAAAATGTGCCTAATGTTTGATTGTAGATAACTCTCTTGAGATGAAATGTTTCGAGAAGCTTTAGGTACCATTTTGTAGAGCGAGGTTAAACTTAGATTTACAGTATATAGTGAATCGTCGATCGCTTTTCATTACTGTAGAATTACGGTAAAAACTTCCAACATACGGAGCTAATCTGAAATATACCACCTAACAAAATTTTTTCCAAAAAACCTGAAAAATCGTGTACTAGGGGTTTCGCGCATGCTGATTCCACCTAACAACTTTTTACGAGTTTTTTCAGCTTTTTTGACTGTGTTTTTACATTTCTGGATGCTAATAACTGATTTATTACGATTTACCGAGGATAACATTGGAAAGAAGCATCACAGTAGAATGAAGGTTTCAAATTCGGAATTAACGGCTCCCATTACCGTAGTATAGAGTTCTTGGCTTGTTTGGTTTTGTTCCTAGGCAGAATATAGCCTCCAATGGCACTAAAATCCTTGTCGAATTTCGTACCGTAATCCTACAGTAATGAAGACGATAGATGATTCGCTCCATACTGTTATTCTAAGTTCAACCTCGCACTACAAAAGGATACCTAAAGCTTCTCGAAACACTTCATTACAAGAGAGTTATTTACAATCAAACAGTAGGGACATTTTTTGGTACACCCTGTATATTGTGCACTTACTATTGCTATGCGCTCTTCGGCAGTGCAAGTTTGCACAAAAATACTTTCCCTCACAAAAGCTACAAGATAGTAAGCATGTGATGAGAAATAGCTCAATTGAAATGTGACACGTCATCCGAAATCCACTTAGATGAGGATTTTTGCTCATCGCACACGAGTCAATTTCTTGTTTCAGATAAACAATGCCAGAACTGTCAAAAATTTTATTTTGGGAAAACTAAAAACAAGAACAAAAAACTTGAATTTTTTAAAAAATTTGTGGAAATATTTCATTTTCATTTTCATTTTCATTAAATACGCTCAAGGCGTACCATAAAAAAACAGAACAAACAGTGTAATTGTTAGTTTTACACAAAGCACGAAT
>CATQJL010000316.1:33702550-33848713 GCA_958299035.1 Cylicocyclus nassatus
ACGACCATGGTGGACTCAAACTTTGGTTATATGTGGATCTCAACGTGTCCTACAACAATGCACAAACGTGTTTGTTTTGAAAACGGAATAAATAAATTACAAGCATTTTTCCAAAATTAGTAAATTTCGAGGGCTTCTAAGAGCATAAGCAAAAATGAAGCCGTTCGCGACAATTCATGCATGATCCGAAACTGTATGTGAATTAATAACTTGAATGTTCCTATTTCTATAAACCTGGGCATTGTATATAATCTCCAATTTTGTTTGTGCCGAACAGGTTTGTTATGGTGGTATCTTTATTCGAATGGCCTAACGTTTCGGCGCGTTCGCCGTCCTCAGAGGCCTAAAAACGGGACAAAGCATCATCCATGGCACCAGACCATCAAATGTCTCTTCTAGCTTAGCTAGTTTCGACCTCTTTCCTAGTTCAATCCGCAAAAATGCTCAAAAACCGAAATGAACCAACCGTTTACACCACCGCTATGTGATGTGTCCGCGCCGGAAGAATATGACAGTACGACCGGAAATATGTGACAGAAGCGGATAATTGAGCTATACTCTGATGGGCAGATAAAGAGTTATCTACGAAAGGCGGATAAAGTCTATCTACCATCTATAGCTTACATAGTGATACGAACGGCAGGAACTCGGTATGGACGTGATGGACAAGCACTCGTTCATGTTGTTCATTTCTGGACTCTTTGCCGAGATCCAGAATGCCTCCAACGCCTTTCTAGCCGAGATCTCGTTCTCGTTGTCAAAATCGTGCATTTGATTTTGAAGTCTTTTCCATCATGTGAGTCATTCCTATGCCTGCCCAGCGGTGTTATCAAACTTTTCGTTCTCTTGCTTGCCAAGTGTTCTTTAATTCGCACGCTTAGTACTCTGCCAGTTTCACCGATTACAGTGCGCCGCAATCAAGGCATTCGATTTGGTATACGACCCCTACTTTTGCGCAGTCCCCTACTCTGCCATATGGACATATTGTGCATTTTTCGATTATACAAAGTCGATCATAGAGTCGATTTCAACAAGTCGCTTTCTGATATTCGCATTTGGTATATTAATCAAAATGAATCCAGCAACTGAGCGCGAGCAATGCATTGTTGGAAGGCAGAATGATCTTATCTGAGAAGAAAGGGAGGCAAAGCAGAAGTTTTTGGGTTTGTCGAATGCGGTTATCGCGTGTATGTTTTGGTCGTGTTTGCGATGCGCAATAACCATAAGCAGTGGTATCAACGCAGAGTACTCATCTTGCTTCGCGGCGCTTAGTGACTAGACCCCAGTCCGAAATGGACGACTGTTTTAGGATTCTTAATTTACAGTCCGAATACATCAAATTAACGCGCGAGAAACCACGAGGAGGATAGTTGCCCTACTTGAACACACTGGTCAACTTAACCAACGGCGTTGTAAAAATGAAGTGATATCGCAAGCATAGTTGCAAAAACATCCTCATTAACGCGAATTCCGCACATCCTGTAAGCACCAAGCGGGCTATAGTTCAAAATATGTTCAGGACAGCAAAAATGGTGTGCTCGGGAGAGGATGAGCGCCGCGAAGCAAGATGCTTAGCCTCAGAAATCGCACGCAGCAATGGTTATTGCGCATCGCAAACACGACCAAAACATACACGCGATAACCGCATTCGACAAACCCAAAAACTTCTGCTTTGCCTCCCTTTCTTCTCAGATAAGATCATTCTGCCTTCCAACAATGCATTGCTCGCGCTCAGTTGCTGGATTCATTTTGATTAATATACCAAATGCGAATATCAGAAAGCGACTTGTTGAAATCGACTCTATGATCGACTTTGTATAATCGAAAAATGCACAATATGTCCATATGGCAGAGTAGGGGACTGCGCAAAAGTAGGGGTCGTATACCAAATCGAATGCCTTGATTGCGGCGCACTGTAATCGGTGAAACTGGCAGAGTACTAAGCGTGCGAATTAAAGAACACTTGGCAAGCAAGAGAACGAAAAGTTTGATAACACCGCTGGGCAGGCATAGGAATGACTCACATGATGGAAAAGACTTCAAAATCAAATGCACGATTTTGACAACGAGAACGAGATCTCGGCTAGAAAGGCGTTGGAGGCATTCTGGATCTCGGCAAAGAGTCCAGAAATGAACAACATGAACGAGTGCTTGTCCATCACGTCCATACCGAGTTCCTGCCGTTCGTATCACTATGTAAGCTATAGATGGTAGATAGACTTTATCCGCCTTTCGTAGATAACTCTTTATCTGCCCATCAGAGTATAGCTCAATTATCCGCTTCTGTCACATATTTCCGGTCGTACTGTCATATTCTTCCGGCGCGGACACATCACATAGCGGTGGTGTAAACGGTTGGTTCATTTCGGTTTTTGAGCATTTTTGCGGATTGAACTAGGAAAGAGGTCGAAACTAGCTAAGCTAGAAGAGACATTTGATGGTCTGGTGCCATGGATGATGCTTTGTCCCGTTTTTAGGCCTCTGAGGACGGCGAACGCGCCGAAACGTTAGGCCATTCGAATAAAGATACCACCATAACAAACCTGTTCGGCACAAACAAAATTGGAGATTATATACAATGCCCAGGTTTATAGAAATAGGAACATTCAAGTTATTAATTCACATACAGTTTCGGATCATGCATGAATTGTCGCGAACGGCTTCATTTTTGCTTATGCTCTTAGAAGCCCTCGAAATTTACTAATTTTGGAAAAATGCTTGTAATTTATTTATTCCGTTTTCAAAACAAACACGTTTGTGCATTGTTGTAGGACACGTTGAGATCCACATATAACCAAAGTTTGAGTCCACCATGGTCAAAAAGAGTAATGTTACGAAAGTAGTTGCAAAACTTAGTTCCCAACCTCATATAATTGGATTCCCAGGATCATGTTGTCAAGCGTTTAATATTATACAATTCTTTAAACAAATGAATGAATCCAAACAAGCTGAATGCTAGATGTTCTGTTTTCTCCAACTCTACTGTTCATACTGACATGAGTTGAGGGAATTATATAATCCAACAGAACAACAAACTAGGACGGGATGTTGGAGAGGAAAATACACTCAACATCAACGACGTTAGAAATTCACCGATGAAACACTTCCTTAAAACTAGCAAAACTCTGCGCACATACTGCGATTCCAGTTACGCTATCGACCGAATTACAATTTTTACTCTGATTGTGTCAACTCATTAAAGACAAGGATTGATGAATACAGTTTCTAAGCAAAAGTTTTGAGACAGAGGCCATCCACCAAAGAAATCTTGAACGGCAGGATAGAAAGAAATTTTAGAACAGTCCACAGGTTGAAAATTCTTTCTAAAACGCATTTGATTATATGATTAGAAAAAGCAACGTTCTTTGTCGTAAAACGGAAGATATGGTAGCTTGGATTGTATTACCGATATAGGAAAACAAAATCTAGGCTATGCTCACTTTCGTAACAGCGCAGTTTGTGGAGCAAAATGCCCAAAAATGGGAAAGGTTGGATTCCTGTTGAAAGCGCTGGAGATAGATAGAAAGCAACCGATCAAAGGACTGCATAAGGAAAATGTTTTAATTGTGAACGCTGATATGCTTATGACTCCCATCCCACTACGCTTACGAGTACATTCGTGGAAGCCGAGCAAACCTGCCTTGAGTAAGACGAACATGCCTTTTCAAGAACTCCCAACAAATGTCAGTAGCGAGAATAGACGATATTGTTATATTTTCGCAATATGATATGTACCTTTATTCCATTTGTACTACTGAGCTTTTACAATGCGATTTTATCTATAGATTCGAATTCTAAAAATTACCCTCAGATCAACTTCGCAACTTTGGACTAAAACCGAGAGTTCGTGAGTAGGATATCTTGTTTGGAGGTCATAGAGATCATAGCAGGTAAGGCGACTTGAACATTGATAAATCTGCTGAATCTAAAAAGTAACTCGAGCGTAGCCGGGTATGTCAGCTAGCGTAAAATGAAATTGAATGAAACTGCTTCGATGAAATCGCGTGAAAGTTCACGCGATTCGATCGTCGCGACTCAGTCGCTACAAGACAAGTGTTACGAAATCATTGCCTGCTGATCTTCTTGTATTTCGGTTGTGATAGTTAGTCACGATTAGTCGCGTTGGAATACTATAACAACCAAAATGCAAGAAGATCGGTACGCAATGATATTGTTACAGTTGTCTTGCGATCAATCGCGATGATCAAATCGCGTGAACTCTGCCCAAGACCTTAGAGAACGGACGGCGAGAGACATGATGCTCGCCCGGTAGAGGCACTGCTTTTGTCCTAATTATTGTCGAGTGGTTTAGACCATTTTATGATATGATGGTTTAACCATAGTTGCACCGGCAGCGGAAGACTTCCTGCGTATTTTCACTAAATGTGGACTTGGAAAACCGAAAAGGCTCACTTTCGCCACTTTCATGCACTGAGAAGCCCAGGTATGGGTTTATCATGGCGAAAAAGCTCCGAATATGTGAAAAACGTAACAGTAAAATTTTGCAGAGACGCTGCAACATCATCGTTTCGTTTATTATATGAAGTAGTGAGTATAGCATTTCATCTCGTGAGACGCAGGCAGGAGTGGCCAAATGGTGCAGCGCCTCACATTTGAGTGAGTCTCGCTCCGGCAGGTCACTAATTCGTCATCCAAGCCAACTCAGACTCAAGGAAAACAGACTCTGCATAAGCGAGAAAAACGCGTGGAAGAAAAAATCTCATGAGGCACAGGCGTTGAACCATCTCATCAGTGTATAAAATAAGAAAGTATTCTAACCACTTTTTCGTCCAAGAGGAGATCTTTTGGGAGTTACGATAAAGAAGCTCACTTGATTACAGTTGAATAAGGTAAGACTGTCAGGCGTGTAAATGGTTGGTGGTTCGATCTTCTTTAACGACATCGCTTTGATAAGGTTAGAATCATCGAAGAATTGTTCACCTCGTGGTTTCCACTTGATCACCGATTTGTATACCACGGCTTCCAGGTCTGAGTTTTTGTGTGCGTTGCGAAAGACTAGACGCACGTGACACACGTTCTTTTAAAGATGAAAATACCTTGTCATCCTTATTTGAATCTTTCAGTAGCATAAAGGATGATTAGGGCGGCATTGCGGCAAGCCATCCGCAGCTCTGAGCAATTACTACAGCCGGTTTCATCCCGGATTAGGCGAGACATTCTACGTGGAGCAGCGCATGCGCATCGCTGGAGGCTTCGCGAGCGCATAGCGCTGGCATTTTGCCAAGCAAAGACTAAGGAGATTGAAGAGCCGCAGACATGGGTTCTCAGCACGATAGGATATACTGTAGCTGCGAGACGGCGCGAGCTGTTGCGAGGCGGACTCCCGCCAGTCCAATTTCCGCCTAAAGCGGGCCGAAACTTACTGTACCACTTTAGATAATGATCCTGGAAATAATAAAAATGAAAGGTGGTGAATCAGAACAAATCACGTCTGGGACGTGGCTGCGCGGCTGCTATGCTAAAAAAGCAAAAAGTACTACTATAGGATATTAATCACGGCATGCTTGAAAACTTCTGAAGCATAGGTTCAGGTGATGGTGCTTCTTCTACTGGAGTGGGTAGGCGCGTAATTGAGGCGACATAGTATGAAGTTTCTATTGAAGCTTATTTGACTCTAGTGCAGTAATGACTTTCAATCAATGTCATTACCCAAATATGGAAAGAGATACGTGGTGAAAAACTACTCACCGCTTTTAGATATCCGGATCTAACGTCACTTCAATCTTGCTTGCAAACACAATCATATCCGGGCTCAAGTTTTTGTTGAGACGTAGTATGGATTCGCCAAATAAGGCGATAAGATAAGCAAGATATGATTTATTTACGTAGTGCGAAGTTATAAAATCGGGCGCAATGGTTGATTTCAAGATGAATTTTCTAACCTTACTGCTCTTTCTATACTGCTTTGCTTCGTCTCTTGGTGAGGTATCTGTAAGGTAAGTTTGCATTCTTGCGTAATGCTGAGATGTAAGAGTTATTCTATGCTAGTGTAAACTGTAAAAAACTACTTATCAATACTGCAGCATTATGTAGCATTATATCATATCAGTTGCCCTAAATATGCTGTATATTCCAAAAAATGGAAATTCCAATTTTTGAATTCCCTGGAAATTTCATACACTAGGTTGACACAAAAGTTCAACCGTTTTTTGAAAGGTTAGAGAGGCTTGCTCTGTTATGGTTTCGTTCGCTAGGCTAGAAGAAAAAATTTGTCAAGAACGCAGTAGTCGAGAATATGGATTTGGTCTCAGCTGACCTAAAAAATACAGAGTGTCCCAAAAAGATGTGCACACTGTTTGATCGTTAATAACTCTCCTGCTTTCATGTCTTTTGCCGTGCTTGAGGCACCATTCTGTAGAGCGAGGTTCAACTTAGATTCACAGTATGGAGTGAATCACCAATCGCTCTTCATTACTGAAGGATTACGATGTGAACTTTCAGCACAAATTAGCGTCACTGTGGAATAGGCCTTTTAAATGAAATAATTTTAAAAAAATCTGAGAATTTGTGTAGCATGGTTTTAAGGACTGCTAATTTTACTATATAGCTTTCCATCAGTTTTTCGAGCTTTCTTGATGGCGTATTCACATTTCTGACAAACATTGGAAAATCATTTGTGCCTTGAACTTGAAATAACTCATGAAAGAAACAGCGTACTGACGTGCATTTTCATATTTAGAATTAGCAACTTCGATTAACCCAGCTCAAGAATTTCTGGCTTGTTTGGCTTTCTTTTTCAAGCAAAATACCCGCTTTCAATGGCTTAAAATACTCCTCGAAATTACTACCGTAATCCTACAGTAATGAAGAACCGCTGATAAGTCGCTGCATACTGCAAATCTAAGTTGAACCTCGCGCTAAACAATGGTACCTCAAGCTTGGCAAAAGACAGGAAAACAATAGAGTTATTAACATCAAACAGTGTGCACATCTTTTTGGGATACCCTGTATGCAAAATTTTCCTGCACAGCAGTAGTCCATCGATTTGGCAGGGTTCAATTCGCCTGGAAGTGCAAGAAGTGGTCAAAACGTTATTTAAAAAATCTCTATTGCAGCACTTTTCGCAAAAGCACAGCTAAAAAGGTCCAGTATTCTTGAAGAACTAGTTTGGATAAGTGCTCTTGACAGTGAAGTGATAAGGCGTTTTTGGTAAAATAGCTGAAGTTCATCTTGCATTTTATGCAAAAAAAAAGCTTAAAACAATAGTGTATAACTACTGCTAAGTAAAAGATATTTACGGATTTTTTTGTGTACATAGCTAGCAAACCAGTATACCATTTATTAAAGGTCAGCTGCTGTCTTCGAAAGCTTGGTTTTCTGAAGCTAGCCTGCGAAATGTCGCCTTCAAATGACCATTGTAGAATATCACAATCTAAAAAAATGTGTTCACCATTACAATACATAAATAGCACCACATTTTAGTAAGCTACACATTTGCAAAGCAAGCATCTTGATTCTATGTAAAGCTACTCTTGTTCGCATAACTTTTCAAGCCAACACAAAAATGCTCAAATGTAAGCAGCTGCTTGTAACTAACAAAATATGGATAATTCCAAATAGCATATTTTAGTACGACAAGCTGAACATGTAAGAAAATCTTTATCCATTCCAAAACATTTTACCGAAAAAAAAACTGAAAATCTGAAAAGCAAAGGAATTTGAGTGAAAGACTGAACATTTGCAATGCTACTAATATTAGGATGTGATAGTGCAAAAGCATTTTGCAGCTTTTGAACTGCTCAACTTGTGTGCTCACGATAAAGTGGGAGTAAGTGTGCCAGTATCTCTTTTTACATCATAAAAGCACATACAATGTTTGTATAATGCATCCCCAAAAATTATTCCTATATAAACCATCTGGCTGTTTTTTGATCACTTTGACATGTCAACTTCGAATGCGCCTTCAATCTGCTGGGAACTAACGTGTTGAAGCGATTGAAAGGCAGCCACGTTGATGGTTCATACGGGAACAATTCTGGGGATGCACGATATGTGCAGCGTCGGCGACAGGCACAATTTTTCTTGGTTGAAGTCAAAGCAGTCACGTTGTTGTTGCTGTTTGGTTACTCCGAAAGATTTCGCTTTTCTGCGCTTTCCCAGAATCATTGAATTAGAGAGATTCAGCATACTCGTGATAGGAAAAGATTGTATGCATTCTAGCTGTTCTAACAGCTTCTATGGTTGGTTTCTAGAAAAAAAATCTTGTTATGACTACTTGAGATTTCGTACTCAAAGCAGCAAGCAAAAATTAAACGTGATTATCTGAACATGACAGTCTACCAACCTTTGCAAGAAAGTTAAAGTTAGCAATTTTCCTTCCTGAAAGGCATTGCTTGAACACTTCAAAAATCAGAACTTTCTCTTGTACTAAGTTGTCCCGGAAGTTCCGTCGTTTCATTTTTGAAAATTTGTAAATATGTTTCGATGGATTCGACTTCTTGTAAATTCAACAGAAATAAAAATTTCCTCTTTCAAAATTATTTAGCTGAGCTAATATCACGCATTCATCGCAGAAATAAAACTGGAAAAAAAGAAAATTCAGGCTGTGAACACTTTGAGTTGGGTCGCCAAAAATCTGGAGTTTTGCGGAAATATCTGAAATTGTCGATACATATTTAGTTTTATGACCTGGTCTTTGCAGCCAAAAAAGTCTGTACTGTTTGCGTTTCTCCGAGAACTCACAAATTTTGAACTTAGAATCGAAAATGCCAAAAATGCTTGACATGTCACTTCAAAAAATCATCAGTTTCATGTAGACGTTAAAACAGCACCACTTTTTTCACTAAGTCATAGAAACATAGGTTCTAGATTTTTCGCAACCGCTCCAGATTTCTGGCGACTTAACTTGATTACCACTTCGAATGCTCTTCTTTTTTCACTTTTATCTCTGCAATGAGTGTGTGAGCTCCTTAAAGGCAGTGTCCCGGCAGATTCGGGTCCTGGGGGATATATGTGTGGTGGGGTTCCTGGTCACCCCATCGCCCTCCAGGCGCACTCTGGCTGGGTGATGTTCCCCCTGGGCCGAGAAAATGGCCCTTGAACCCGCGCGCGCAACCCCAACTGGCGCGCGCTTGGACGGCCTTCCCGCGCCTGTTCGGCGCGGGACCCCACGAGCGCTCTCCCCCATCTCAGACATTCGCGGTTGTCACCCGCAGGTTAAAATGGTGTGATCTCATTGACCAACGGCGCGTCACACGAAATCGGTGTCGGGGCAAAATCAGGTCACCTGTGTTTGCAGCGGGGTGACCTGCGGGAGACACCATAATGCCCCGACAGGGCATTCTCCGGTCATTATCAGAGTGACCTGCGGGAGACACCATAATGCCCCGATCCTTAAAGCAGCGGTTCACCCTGATGGGTACATATATAGTGGTATATATATATATTAGTATTAAGTATATAGTGGAACACACAAGTATAGAGTACATACTCTGTACTGGTGTGTTTCACGTCTACCGCGCTGTCATCTTTCACTGTCCCTAACAAATCAAGCCATAGTATTTATTAAAAACTTCGTGGTACAGAAAAATCTACATCAGCGCAAAATCAAATAAACTACATCGAGAGAACACTTGACAAAAACAACTGGAATTGGACTAATGTGTGTCGTTTGCATCGGTTACTGCAATGTCGGCTTCCGTTTTTTCGATGATGTTCAAGTCAGTGCTCACGTTAGATGTCCTGGGCCGGTTCTTCTGAAAAACATCAGTATCAGATGCGTAAACTTTTTGAGACGAAAGTTTTACTTTGACGCCTTTGTCGCATTCTTGTGCAAATTGTAGAAGATTGTACAGCGCTCTCTTCTAACGTTGAAGTTAGAGTCCATTGTCTCGATCGGCCATACCTGGAATAGAGAAATTATGGAGAAACAACGATAAACAAGAGAGAAAACAAAAAAAACAATCATTTAGACCCCAAAAAGAAAGCTCGTCGAAGGCAGCAGAGGCGTGCGCTGCGTGCTACCTATGGGAAGCTGGCCGGGGTCCACACTATACCTTCGATCTACAACGCCAGCGCAGAGATTGCAAGTGAAGTTGCCATTTTGGACGCGCGATCTCATCTTAACTGACAAACCGTCAAATCGATGTCCTACGGAAACGGTGACCTCACTTTTATTGATGTGCTGGTAAAATTAAGGAAAAATAATGAGCGAAATTGAATCAAAAGGCACCATTAAGTATGGTTAAGATAGAGTAGGTCTGGTATAATGACAAGTTTATCTTATGAAAGAACACAAATGATCCCAAGGAGCGATTATAAGCGATGTATAAGAAAGAATGAAAGCAAAAACATTGAAGAAAAAGGCACCAATCAACAAAAAGCAATCATCAAGAGAAGACGACTATTTCGCAACATCACTATCATACACGCATGCATTGGGGCAAAATCGCAGTAAAATCCGGTCAAAACTAAATTCTTGTCTCCCGACGGTGCACCGGGTTTTGGTGCGATCAGCCATTTTGTGGGCGGTCCACCTGCGGGTGACAACGGCGAATGTCTGAGATGATGCATGCTATCCAAAGCAAGAATTACAGGCGGCAGGATCTTCGTCTGAGGACCTCCCCCAACTTTCCATCAAAAATCTCGTCCAAGCTGCTTTTCTGAAATTAGGAAAACGCCCCAAAATCAGTCTTTTCAGCCCGTTCAAAGCTCAAATTCGGATTCTACGTGGCGAAAAGGCCTAAAACATGCAAAAAGGTGGAGGTGCAGAATCTGCCGGGACACTGCCTTTAAGATAAGCTCACCAAGAGAAAGAGTTCTTCTTTTCAAGAGAGTTGCAGAGAAGCAAATTTGTCAAAACACCGCAAATTTACAAATTCTTGTAAAACGACAAAACTTTCGGGAAAACCTAATTTATGAACAATATCAATGAAAGTTCTCGTACATGTTGAAAGTCTGGTAGCGATACGAGAGCCGAGATCGCCAGCTGATTTCACAAAACTCCCTAGTAATGAACTTAGGGACATCGACGGTGAAATGACACATTGCCTTTGCAATAATTTGAACTCTGATCAAATGATGTGCTTTCAAACTTAATCGCTGATTGCGTCAGCTTCGGTTTGTCATGTCACTTTTACAGCATAACCTCCAGACGAGGGCAAGTTGTGTCACGTCCAATATGCGCTGAACATTCGATGTCTGTCGGATAAGGTGTATTAGAAAATTGAGAAGTTGCAAGTTCATCATTCGAAAAGATTACAGAATGCTACCAAGCCAGGAAGCATATATCGACGCAGTAAAGTAACTATGCGTAGTTAGGAAACTAAATATGTAGGTGAAGAATACGCAAGTTTTTCCATGCTAATTGGCTGTATTTGAGAGACGGAGGGGGGGCATGGGAACTTCGCTGTAAAAGAACTATAAATAATGCTGGTTCTGTGCTGCCAGAAAACCCAATTTTCTTTACAAGAAATGTCAAATTGATGTACAGATGTCGCAAAAGTTAGAATTCTTCTTTAACCTCTCTCCTTAACGCAAGAACCAAGCCCTGAGTTCGCAGTTCAGCGCAAATGGGCAAATCTTCTTCTTTAGGCATTCGGAAGATAGCATGGAAGATAGGTTTGGAATTCCTGAACGAATTCGATAAAAGCCCGACTCTCTATCAAAAGAAGCGAACGTCGAGAATTCTGCATATAAAATTCTCCACAGTTCTTTTTTAGTAAAGCAAACTGAGCGGTCGGCAACTTTTACTACCGCGCAGGTCTATTTTCTCGGGAATAAATTGAAAAAACTGGTCATGCAGAAAGAGATGAATACTGGTTTTGGAAGGCTGAGAGTAGAGGGCGTCAAATAGCTGCCTTCACAGGCAAAGTCGTGGACTGTTCATGTTTTTAGAAATGTAAAATGTTTAGCCAATCTTTGCTTTCACCGAGGTCTATGTACCACTTCCCTAATAAAAAATTTTTACACATGATCAATAAATGGTGCCAAAAATAGATATTCGCATATCTCTTGTTAGTACCTGCACCACTCATACTTGTCTGCCAATCGATTTTGAGGAAATTTAATATATTTTCCTTTCTAACACGTTGAGGAAAATGCAAAATCTGATCTTGCCTGTTGGGAGCAAAGCCTATCGCGGATCAGTCATCATTTTCCTGAATTAGAGGTTATTTCTAGCTCTAGCGCAAAAGAAAACTTCTGAAGCGACACAGCATGTGTGTCAAGCGGTCCCACGTGGAAGTCATTGCGTAGTCAATGTCATGTTGCTAGTTATTCATGGCTTTGATGTACGCGCGCAGGGAAAAGACACATATGTAAGCACTGTGAAAAAATACAAGAAATGAAGACTCTTAAGAGCAGGAAGCAGTGCAGTAAGAATTTTGACAACAATAATCCAATGCACTTTTGTAGAATATGTTTTATAGGGCTGAATTTCTGTTATATTTTGTATTTAGTACTTTACTTGCTCAACCTTTTTACACTTCACCTTGCTTCCTAAAATCTTTAATGCATCAAACAGAGCTTCGTCTTAACTAGCTCTCAACAAGCACTACATCTTTGGTTGAATTTGCGAAACAAGTAGTAAGTGTTAAAAAAATTTAGAAAAAGCAAAAATGTAGTTAGTATTAGAGACACACTTGCTGAGAACTAGGATTTACCCATTGATTCAACCTGTGCCTGTGCGCACCTCTTGCAAAGTGATTACTGAAATTTTACTCCATAATTTTCCTGAAAGAAATGTCAAAAAGGATAGAGCTACATTATGAGGCAGGAATATGGCTGAGAACTAGGATTTACCCATTGATTCAACCTGTGCCTGTGCGCACCTCTTGCAAAGTGATTACTGAAATTTTACTCCATAATTTTCCTGAAAGAAATGTCAAAAAGGATAGAGCTACATTATGAGGCAGGAATATGCTCTGTCAAGTCATACGCAAATGATTAGAAACATGACCCACCCGCCAAGATGTAAATGTATCCAGATTCAATGATTTAAGGATCATTTCTAGACCTGAACATCATTTACGATGTTCATGTCTATAAAAAGTCATGTTTCCGAGACCGTACACATAATGCAACAAAAAGTTCCTGTTCAATAAGGAGAGACTTTATTCCAGTAAATTTGCTTGTTTTAGAAAACGCCGTCATTATGGAGGATACGGTATTCCCTATTCGCCTGCGACCGCTCCAGTTGTTACACGGACGATACATGAGCCCGAACCAGTATGGGGACCGGAACCAGAACGCGTAGTGGTTGTTGTCCATCATCACCACCACCACCGCCCTCCTCCTCCGCCTCCTCCACCACCGCCACCTCCGCCGCCACCACCTCCTCCACCGCCACCACCGCCACCACCTCCACCACCTCCTCCACCGCCACCACCACCCCCTCCGCCTCCACCACCGCCTCCACCACCTCCTCCACCGCCACCACCACCGCCACCACCTCCACCACCTCCTCCACCGCCACCACCACCGCCACCACCTCCACCACCTCCACGGTACTATCCATGCCGTAGACATTATAGAGGTCACCACCGAGGTTACTACTATAGAGGTCACCACCGAGGTTACTACTTACCATGCGGCTGTGTATAGCTTGTGGTTGAGGTTTTTGAATATTTCGTTCAAAAAAGCTAAGAACCTATGTCTTCTTGTCTAGTCTTCACATGTCAAAGTTATCCGAGTTATCCGAGCATTGCTTTGTAGCACGTTACAGCGTCTGAAATAAAATTTGGTGAAGTAAATTGTATCCGTTTGCATGAGACGTAGAGACTTCACTGAAGGCCACAATTGAATGGAAAAAGAACATGTGAAGTAGAGCCGCAAATTTTGAAGGGTATTCATACTTCATACATAGTCATTTGCTTTGAGAATCCACGTTAGGTAGTCTCCGTTATAAGAACAGCACCGCCATTAGAAATGAACTAGCAAGCAGCCCATTTCACAGAGTGTTCGCACTTGCTTGTGAAGGAGTGGGGCTTATCCTTTGATAATCTATCAGAAGTCGATCGCAAACCTGCTTCTCAGCTGGTTTCATTTAAAATGCATCATCATGTTTTTTCTAGCACGGGTCAGCCGACTTCCGATCGCCACTATCGATCGTCACAAAGTCAACGAGATTCGGAGGGCCTTCGCTTATGTTGTTAATATTCTCGTGAAAAAAGAACTGATAAGAGCACTTGGGACTCTGATAAAAGTTTTTAAGACGCAACAGCATGGATTAGACCTGAAACGGTTGTACTACAAATGAACATAGAGGTGTCTCCTAGCAGTGCTGATCTCTTCCTTTCTCGACAATCCACTGGAATGGGAAAGATACAGTAACATTACTTGTACGTTATAGTACATAATTCCATCCTAGTCGTGCTTACTCAACCACAGGATACGTTTAAACAGGTTTGCATAATATTGGGAGAATATTCGAGGGTTTGAAACCATTTGTATAGACAAAGAGTCGAGTTATTTGTAACATAATATGCGTAATGCACACCATAAGCACTACTTGAGGACTTGTAAGGTTGAAACGTCTTCATTTCCAGTGACATTTCGTCAATTTAACTAGATATGTTGTTACGCTAGGAAAGGTTTTACTGACTCAGCAAAAACCAAGTTGACGTCGGTTGCCGCGCATTGTATGCAGGCTCAGATTTCAAGTCAAATGACTTCGAGCATAGTTCCAACTCATTTCAAAAGCAAGGTCTCAAGGGCGCTGATGTTTCCCGTTTAGGTTTTTTCTCTGCATGGTGTGGAGTTGCCAGCCAAGCAACCTGACGGGATGAAACGATTTATCTGAGGAATATCATTTAACAACATCATCAAAAACACATCTCTTTATTTGTCCGAATGTTCACGATCTTGCTGCTCTTCCTCTACCATACTTCGGTTCTTGGGAATGTTTCCATAAGGTCAGTCTTGGGAATGTTTCCATAAGGTCAGTCTGTCAATGATATAATCAGTAATACCATTCTTTGTTTCATTAAAGGCGACAAAGAAAATTGAAAACAGTTTGGTAATTGGCTCAATGATGTTCCTTTAGCGATACTCACCTTAAAAATACGGAGCGAAAGTATGAATGTGGATGTGTTTGTTTTGGGAAATTCTGTGTGAAAAACTTTCTCTTGTTATTTGAGCAGAGAACACCTTATTGTTAGATTGAAAGTGGTTTTTGCCTAAGGAGCTGCAAATTGGTGAACGCAGCATTGATGTTTAAGATCCCTTTTTTCTGCCAAATTCCTCTGTAAACGAAGTTGTGTTCAACTTAACTACACGATGTGCATTTTTAGCTCAGTTTCATGTAAATGAAAAATGGTGGTAGCTACCGAAGCATAAAGCAGCTTTTTTCAAAAGCTTCGCTCATACATAGCGTTTTCCTGCAGAATCTTTAGTGAAAATGCAGTTGTAAAAAATTTCGCTAAAATGTTTCAAAAAGCTGAATCTTTCAGAAAGCAGCGTCAAGATTCAGAAAGATACGGTGTTCCTGACCTGAGAACCTTTACAACAACAAGACCAATAATACAGGAAGCAAGTCCTGCATGGGTTGCAGAACCGATGCAAGAAGCAGCCCCTATATGGATTGAAGAGGCAGATGAAGGATCAGATGAGGGATCAGACGAAGAACATGGGGAGCCAAATCGCATGGTTTTTCTCGTCCAGCAGCCTAAACCACAATCACCATTACTATACCCAATTCATCCGCCTTCAACCGTTCCTTTTTATTCTCCTACAGTTCACTACGTTCCTCCACTTCCTTACTGTTGTCTGTTAAGCCCCTACCCCTTACTCCCTTACTACTGATCTTATTTATTACATTTAGTCGCTATAGGTCTTTGAAAGAGTTGCCGTTTATGTGATAATGATTCCCCTAATCCATTGCACTCCCTAGCTTCCGGAAAAATTGTAAATGTAGTGATATACTATAATACTTTTTGTTATGTTTTACTTTAGTATGATGCTTGTAATCAGAGTGTCAATCAATCTTCATGCATAGAAAAAGGGATCACACAGGATTCGCAGTTCCGCCACTGAAGTGGGGAGACGGTGCCGTATCATCGTGTCAATTTCAAGACAATTTCATAGCAGGTAGATGTATCGTCGGCTCGTTGACCGCACGGACTGCTCAAACGCTGCGGACCCGCGCGGCGCGGCTAAGATGTTGCGAGAGCACGGATTGTACAATGGCGAATTTGTATTGGGGCAAGCATTTTGTCTCGCGGCGCGTGCTCCGCAGCGATGTCCAGTCCGTGCGGTCAACGAATCGACTATACCTATGTCGCATCCAATACATAGCAATCAAGTACTAACTCTTCTCTTGGATACTAGAGCAACAAACTGGCGTCCCCGGTGCCGCATGGGTCGGGATAGACTAGCTCTGCTGGTAAAATATAATCTTCAGTCAAAGAGTTGGTCCAGACTGCGCGGCGTACGCAGCCTGGGTACCTAGTGCTTCATTATAGCAGTAAGCACACCGCGTACAGCAATTTGGCCCCTGAAGAGTCCAGTGACTTATTTTCACTTCGTCTTTTCTTGGTTTACTCTTTTCTCGCATTGTCTCTCCATCCTTCCTGCTCCAGATTTACTTCAAATATGAATCGAAGCGCTCCTGTTTCTCCTGCTATTCGGCTATCTTTGCTAAATGCCTTCGCAACACCGCATAACCTCAAAATGTTGAGCTTCTGACCCATTCTAAATGACCATAGTGAAATATAATACTTCGATAATGTTTTGTAAGTTCCCATTTTTTATGTGAGCAAACAAGGAATGACTGGCAGAAAACCAAACAAGGAATGACTGGCAGAAAATCCCACTAAATTATCGCGAAAAGTAGCTTATGTTATCCGTGGTGCCTTATTCATGAGTGACTTATAAGTTACAATATTTTACGTGTTTCAAATTAGGAGCCACAATCGTCTTAACTATAAGACAAGGTATGGACTTTTGCCTGTTTTGAGAAAAGTGCAAGCTTAGATCCAGTGTTGGCGATTATGGGATGTTTATGTAAAAGGTTCTCTTGCTATATTTCTTCAGTGTCGGTTTCATAATCTGTTCCGTAAAGTACGAAAATTGGAGAAAACACCCAGCCTTGTTTTATTTGTGAAGAGTTTTGATGATGGCTCCATTGTTGGGATCGTTGGAATGTGTAAATGCAAGACGTATACTTCTGTAAATGTCTGCTTGTTCCTCTCGGATTGGGTTTTTTTGAATTTGCATCGAGACCTTACATCGTCTACCCGACGGGCTGTAGCAGCAAGTTGCCTTGTCTGGGAAGAGATGAAACTGTTGCGCATAGTAATCGTCAAAAACCCAACTTAGTCCTAATCTCTAAATTCGTTGTTTCGTCTAAATGCAACTTGCAGTAATTCATTGTCATGAGGCATTCTTTGTCAATTCTACAAGTCAATTTTCAGAATTTCCTTTATATAAGAGAAAGGTTTTTCAAGTCGACAACGATTCGTGGTTCATGCCTTGGTTTCATTGTTTGCTAATGCAAACATAGGTACGGATGAGGAGATGATAACCTCACAGTTTGTGCGTGATATGTGGGTATATAGGGACAAGAAGCAAAAAGCGGAAGGTCCCAAAAAATTCTGGGAGTGCGCGGCTAACGCCACGCAACTTCATCCGAAAAAAAATCTTTGTCCCCCCCCCGCCCCCGAATGGAAATCCTGGGTACGCCACTGGCTCGAAGAAATGCATGTATAGTCTTTTTCAACCCCGAGTAGGCGAAACATTCCAAGTGGAGCAGCGCGTACGCACCGCCACTGGCTCAGCGAGATAGATGGGAATGAAGAGACGCAGGCTGCAAAGCGACGCGAATCGTTGCGAAGCGGACTCCCGCAAGTCCAATTTCCGCCTAAACTGGGTGAAACTCACCATACCACGTAAAGTAAGTTCTCGCAAAAAGTGTGACAATCTACAAAATAATTTAAAAAATTTTAGGATGCTTCTGATCCCTTTAGGGTCTGAAAACTTGATAAGTTGGCACACCATAAGTCCCATAACTTCCTCCTTATGTTATGTAGCAAACTCTTCTCTGGCATCATAGAATTGATGTGAGCTGCAAGTTTGCGCAAACCGTTTAATTCTTGATAATGAAGTAAGAGAAATTCAAGCATTTTTCGAAATGCTGGAAATCGAGGTTGCACGGTATTTTGGGAAGCATGAAGCCATAAAAAGCCTGAATTAGATATCAAAAAGGAATAATAGGCAGCATGTAGCTAGAAGTTGACACATCAGCGTCAGCAAAAAAAGAAGTGATATTTGCAAACAATGTATGACAAGGCGCCCTTGAGAAATAGAACAAGTCAGATGCGTAAAATTTGGTGGGCAATCAGTCGATGACTATGGTGCGAAACCTCAAAATTTGCTAAAACTTCGCACAATAGGGTGATCCAGTACGGTGAACACGAATACCATGCTCACTTTTCGCTAACATAAAATTCATTTCTTGACCTTACAAAAGAGGCCTTTCCTTGCAAAACGGGTCTCATTTTTGTGATCAGCATGTCGAATAACACCCATAGGTAAAACTGCTCAAAATCTAGCGCAATTAAAAAATTGTCCCATTATACCGTGAACCCACCGTAACCCTTACATAAGGTGGTGAAATTAGGCAAGATTGTCTGCTTTTGAAGCTATCATCATAATCCTTATATTGCCAAAAAATGAATGCGCTAGGTTCAAAAAAAAGGGAAGTTATATGAAAGGATGCGTTACTTATGTGCCCACCTAAATAAAAAGAAGCGTCGCATTTAAATCATAAAAATTTGCGTTATTTTATTAGCCTGCAAAAAATACAGCAACTGTTTATATGAGCGTGTTGAGCGGGTGTTAGATCCGATAAGTTTTTTAGACGAGAATATATAGGTTCTCAATTTCCGGGAATCCAAAGTTTCTTAAATCTCGGGTTCAGACTGGATGTACACTGAAGTTGGTGCAAACTTTACACGCTATCTTGTATAGTTTACTATGCTCTACTGAACGGTACCTGCATCAATCAGATCAAGGAGTATATTTCCAAATTATTCAAGACTGAAAAAAACCGAGTTTGCATAAAAATGAAAAAACTTCGCAGGAAAATTTCCCTTGTATAGACTACTACGATTTGCGAAAAATTTCTGTATTTTTTAGTCTAGTTAGCGGGCTGTAGTATTTTCTTACACCACATTTGAAGTGTTGTTCTTAGACTTAGTTATCCACAGAAGATAGAAGTTGCGTTTGCATCAGCAAACTTAAACCTTTTTTTATTCCGTGAAAGCAAATCTTACAATTGATCTAGGATTTGAAAACACTCTTGGCTCCAATTGCGCCGGAACTTTACTGTCAACTCATCTATAATAGGATATACATCTACTTATGTTGGGACGACACAGCATCACTTTTGCAAAAGTATGAAAATTTTCGTTTTTTCGATTTCTACAGAGGAAAAAATACGGCAACAGCGTACATATACGTCTTATGTGGATAGTGTTTACAGCAAGTTAGAATTTTTGTAGAATTCTTACGAACTGAATCATGATTTTTCTTGATTTTTCGGGCAGTTGAATCTTTTTAGTTTTTGGCTCGAAACTCGAGGTGGATCGGAGCTGTCGCTAAAGCAAGACTGCCTTCTTGTAGAGCTTGCTTTGGTCTATCGAATGGTACCTTAAAAGCTATTCAGGAATGAAAAGTTTATGACTTGTTGTGGTCGAAATTCAAAACGGACATTAATTTCCGGACAACCTAATATTTCAATGGTGTAAAACCCCTTATCCTTGATAGGTATATATCATTGAATTGCAACATTTACAAGAAAGGGTGATGAATGGACACAATTGAACAGGATACACCACTTTTTCTATTATGTTCATCCCAGATCAGCGTTTTTTTTTTCAGAGTGCAAACAATCTGTCATCTTTTAGAAGACACTTATCGCATGGAATCGCAAGGAAATCGATGTATTGACACACGGGTGGATAAAATAATTTATGTACAGTGTTAAAAGGAAAGTATCAAAAAGGAATTGCAGAGAAAATTACTTGAACTTCCGAAAGTTTTTTCAGTGTTCGACCTTCCTTGATTTGGCAGGTAATCTTGATATCATTCCTTGCTCTAGCTTAACCACGCTGGTCCGTTTTCATACTGGCCCCGTAAGTTCCTGACAATTCCAGCACGGGTCAGCATGAACCCGGCAGACGATATGATCGTTACTTAAGGCTGTCGTTTCGGCGACTTCACTTTCATCGATGCCTGGGAATCAAATACTATAGAATACTCTGTAGAATACTTTTCTCCGCATTTGACCGCAGCGGTCAATTTGAGGGATCAAATGAAATAAAGTATTGGGAGGGAAGACAAAGCTCACCAAATACAGGGTTTTGGAGCCAAGGCAGCTCGTTTGAGGGGAAGCGACTATCAACTGCAATAATTCAAGAGGTCAAGCCGACGCGCCCGCCAACGTCATCCTACTGACAAGGGAAAAGTGTTATGTAGAAGTGGGCCTTTTTAGATAAGACCTATAATGGTTTGTATTGCACGGTGATTCCAAATTTGCCTTCCAAATCTGCCAAGCTCCTCTAGACGCTGGTCATGACCGTTATTTAGAACGAAAATTGAATGCAGAATTTGGGTAAAATCGACTGTTACAATCTTTTCAGCGCTCATATAAGGCAATGTTATATACTAGCGTATTAGACAAAATGCATCCATTGCATAAGCGGCTCTGATACTTGTCACTGGACCATTTGAGCAAATTTGGGCAGTTTTGTTCCAGTTTGCATTCAATTTTTTGACCTGAAAAACGCTCATAACTCGGCGTCCACAGGCGCTTGGCAGATCTGGAAAGCAGATTTGGAATCATCGCTCAATGCTCTTCAAATCAGTATGAATCTCATCTGAAAAGGCCACTTCGACTAAACACGCTTCCCTTGTGAGTTAGATCAGGTTTGCATAAGGTCTTATAGAATGAGAGTTTTTGCGTCACAGTTAAACAGTTTTTTCTGAGAAATTTTGGACTTTTGCGTTTATCCAAACGCTCAGATGTTTTAGGTACAGTTTCGGGTTTCTTAAGATTTTGACTGAAGCCATCTTAATAATCCTTAGTTCGCATGAAAAAGCTCGCTTTGATTCCTCAACATATTATCAGGGTCAAGCAAGCGGTGTGGCACACGATCGCTGATTACGACCCCCTCCTCTTATTGCTGTCTCAGTAAGGCCCCCTGAACTATATAACTAAGATAGCATTACTTGTAGGCCCTATCAAACATAACGGCAACATATCCATGATTAGCATGTCAACAAACCCCTGCAGACAAGCGAGTTTTGAAGTTTCAAGACACTGGGTCACCTAAGTGAAATTTTCCAGCATGATTAACTTTGTTTCAAAAGTGAAGTAGCTAGCTGTTTTGCACTTAAGACAAAGCACTACTCCTTCTTTGACCACTGCAGAAATCTCGCTTCAAAGAGCTCCCAAACTGTGGAGTTAGAAGCCAACCAAAATCTTATTTTTCCTATTTTTCGCTTTCAGTGGTTGTGCTTTCACCATATATTACTCAGAGATAAGAAAACTAATCAGGCTCAAATCATTCCCATGAAATTTACGAGGTCTAGGCTATCGATTCATGTAAATAATATTCGTTAAAAATGTTGTTTTGATATAGTTGATGGGGTGCGGCACCACCTAGCGATGGTGCCACTTCCCATTAACTTACCTCCATACAGATCGAATGGCTGCGTTTTTTATATTATTGTTACTGCTTAACCTTCTTCTTTAAATAGCAGAAATTTTATATGAAAACGTTTGTTCAAGAGCAAAATAAAATCAATTTTCCTTACCTACGCAAATGTAAAATACTGGTAAAATTCTGCGAAAATATTGGGATACGGTTACATGCTAAGTCTGCACTACTACGTGAATCGCAAGGGCAGGCAACAAGAATGTATATATTCGATAGCCTAAGCTTCCTAATTTACATTAAAATGATTTGAGCCTGATTGGTCTTCTCTAGCTTGAGATATTGAAAACGAAAAATGGAACAAACGAGATTTTGGCTTGCTCTTAATTCCTTAATTTGGAGGTCACTTGAAGTAGGATTCCCTAATGTGAGCAAAGAAATAGTAGTTCTTTGTAATAAACGCAAAAAGAAGTAGTTAACTCACCTATGGAACAAAGTAACATGTTTGAAAACGACCATCTCACTTAGGTGGTCCTGCATTTGGAAACCTCAGAATTTGCTGAAACTTGGACCACAGGGGTTATTTCACTTGCTGAACAAAAGCTCTTATGCTTTATAGATCTTTGATTATGCTTAATGTGCGTATACATAATTGGGTCAAACATCGATGTGCTAATATTTTGTATGACGGGCCTATTTGACATTGTTAACACATTGACCATGCAGATGTTCAGTTGTCTGCCCTTTGGGACCAAAGCCTTTTTACGGACCAGCCCACTTTTTCAACTATAATTACGCATACTGCCATCTACAGTACACCTACAATAGATCTGAAAGGCTGGCAAAAAAGGTAGAAGTCACGCCTAGATTCCATGCAAAAGAAAGCGCATGGAGTGAGTTTATATCAGGATAGTAGTCATTTTGCCAAAATTCAAGCCTTGGCACACATGGTGTGTCAAGCGGTCCCACGCGGTAGTCATTGCTTGACACACCATGTGTGTGTGTCAAGCAGTCGTCAATGTGTTAACGAATATCATGTTATGTGAATAGCGGACGCCTTGATAATGACCCCCCCTCCCTGATTCTTCAATAGGACCCCCAGATGTGGCATGCCAAACCCCACGTTTGACCCTGCATATAATTTGTAGCAAGTAGAAAAATGTAATTGGGTGAAGGCACCGGTTAAGGTGCATCTTTACCAAACATACTATGCAGTTTGGCTTTAAACGCAGTCGTATGCACATCGCACTAGCTGCTGCTTTAAATTTGTTGAAGTCATCCACAATTTCCACGAATCCTCTAAGCCAGCCACGTATACATGTTCTCATCGCTGTACTCAGCTCTTCCTACACATACTCAGACACTCGCAGTTAAAGGCACTATCCACCCAGATTCTCGACTTCCAGGTTTTTGTCGTTTCTGGGCCTTCTCATGTCTCTGATTCCAAATATGAAGTCGAAAATTTGCGAAAATCCTGAAAATCCCATTCCGAAGAAACCACAGGCCCGCTTTCCAGAACGGTGATTGGAAGAGCGCGCACAAATGGGCGGGCATGGATGGGGAGGGGGCATGGATAGGGTCCTCGTGCATCTTCGCCATTCCGAAGCGATTTTCTCGCTTCCGAAGCTGGATTTTGCGCCGCAACTTGGGCAATAGCTTGATAAAAGGCCCTACTGTTATATGCTGCCAAAAGTGCAACATCCTCATCTTGAGGTGGAGGGCCTTTAACTCGCGCAGGACAAAATGCTTGGTCTTCGCTACCCTTCAGAGCCCTAAATGGAATCGTTTCACTTAATACCTCTTTTTTAGAATGTCACTTCAGCAACATTGGTCGACCTACTCTGAATACATCCTAAATAGCGTAGCTTATATGCGTCTAACTAGAGCTGCTAATTATCGCCTCTCTTAAGTACTTAGAATCTTAGGGTCTTCCACTATGTCGAGTGGGCGTGGATTGGCCAGTATACCAACCATCCGAATTTTCGACTTGTTTCGTGAAAGTTCAAAAATGTCTTTTGTTAGACGAGACATACATAGTCTTTTGGAGTACAAAATCCTGAATGTGTTTCAATAGAAGCTAAACCTGTTACTTTTGCCAACTAGACTTTTTATAGAGCAAATTACGGTGAGAGCTATTAGAGCATGAAGTGTGCCAGTCGTTATCTCTTATCAAGTGTAAACGTTTCGCGCACTTAAGAGTGCACCAAATAGATAAATAAACAGAAGTAAAAACAATAGGTCATCTTGTTCGCACTATCCATTTTGATTCTTTCAATAAGTTCTCCAAATGCTTTGTCATCGGTGATTTCACTCACCGCTGACAAAGCATTTGAAGGCTAATGCCGGACGAAAACGCAAGCACTATTACTTAAGCGGACGCGAATGCGGCGAACACGTCTCGTTGCAGAATCTCCGGCTAAACCGTTCGTACTCTAAGTTTTGCATTATTTGTATAGCAGTAACCTATACTCGAAGATATAATTTTGAGTGCAATGTAATAATACAGATAATTTTGCGACATAGAGTTTCATTATGTCATGCAATTGTTACACCTCAAAGTTACATTCCAGCATACTTTTTCGTAAATAGTGGCGTCCACAAGAGAACGCGGGAGGTACTACCCTACTTTCCGGAGTATAAGCCGCATTTCTTTTCACCGCGCGCGGACTGAAATGCGATGTCGTTCGCGATGCGCGAAGCCGCACAAGCAGCAACTGCTATCTAATTCGCCTGGTAATCTATAACGGGCTTTTTGCTTTCGTTCTTTATTTGGTTTCTTTGCAAGTGTATTTGTTTGTAACAAATTCTCTACCTTCTCATTTATTCTTCAAGAGTCCGCTGAAAAATAAGAGAACGTTCGCATGCCAGTAGTAACATGGAATCGGAAGGTGATAAGCTTCAAACCGTAAATCAAAATAAAAGAAAGCACAACTTCAGCACCAGTAAAATCATTGAAAAAAGAAAGCACAGTCAACCAGTAATATCATTTAGGAAAGAAAACACAACCTGAACACCCGTAAAGTCATATGAAACAAGAAAAAAGTCTAAGCATTCTCACTATCATCAAGATGCATTGCCGAGAAGCTATTGTCGAGGTCGTCTATGTCTAGATCAGTTGTCAAGGCTTCGTTGAATCCATCAAGGAAAAAAAAGTTAAAAAATTAAAAAAAACAAAATACATGAAGACTTGACTATCCTTACTAGGACGCACCGAGTTTTCAATTTGCTATATAGCTCTCTTTTCTTTTTTCTTTTCCCGCCATAGTTCGCTGCGGCGGGAGCGGCTTATAAAAGGTGCGGCTTATACTCCGGAAAATAGGGTGTACAAAGTAAGCCAAAAATATACCATGTTGTTCCATGAATTTGTTGCGTTTCCATTGCTCTCAGTTCAGTGGATTGGCGGCAAGTTGCACATAAGAATGAAAAGAGCTGATTATGCTCCTCAAGATTACTGATCCGTGCAAATGGAAGCTGTTCAACTTTGATTCTCATCTTCCCAAATGGGTTTCTGAAGTGCAAAAATATGCATTTTCAGCGCATTCTTATTTTGCCCATGAAAAGAGGTCTTTTGTAGATTTGTCGGCGCCTATGACATGAAACACAGGAGGTTAGGTAGCTACAAGTGATTTAGGGTTGAAAGAGGGCTTGTCGAACAAGGAAACTCCAAACTTTCGACTGGAAGCGATCCTGTGCGGGGAGCTGGCAGTTCAGGGAACGACCATATGTTGCCGGCAACGGTTGCCGAGGTTGCTGGGGTTGCCGACGTTGCCGGGGTCAGAGACAGTTAGAGAGCACGCGGAACGTGGAGGCTATCGTGGGGTCCTACAACGACCGGTAACGCTGGCATCGACCATTTCTGTTTAATAACAAAACGGTCGACAATCTGTACGCAACCCACACTTTCTAAAAGGTGCCGTAATGCAGAAAAGGCCCAGTGGATGGACATGTAAACTCATTTCTCTGCATGACAAAGCAGGAATTCAAGTGGCGAATGTCGTCAAGACTGTCCCGCAATACTTGAGTGAAAGAAACAAGTAGCCGCTGCATTCCAAAAATTCTTTCTACATAACTTGACCGCCCCTAGTGATCACATGAATAGTGCTTGCTTGAGTTCCAGAGACTTTAGGACCTAGATAATTACCAGATTTCGATTTTGCTAATTTGCCATAAAAATTAAGAACTCATAAAAACAGCCTAATGGACTGTTTTTACAAAACAATAAATTCAATCAGTAGACGATAAATTCCTTCAAGGCACTTTACATTTCGAAGGTCTTGTAATACTAATTTGAGCCTACTTCAAAGACTGATTTGGATTACTCAGCTTCCTCTAAAATGGATTGACTCCCAATGCATTTAAATGCACTTTCCTGCATCTAAAATTCTGCTTCTCTTCAGAAGACTCAGAAGGTTCAGTGTGGGCAAATGATTTGTACTACACTAAAATCGAAGTACTAATACATATTGAAATAGGGAGAGCTTCAATGATAGAAAAAGAAATTATTCGACCCATTTCCACCATTCAACTTCCTCTTCAGTCTTTTAGAAATTCTCGAGTTAAATCATTTTAGAAGACGCCCTGGAATATGATACTACCAAAAAGGATAAGACGACCGTTTCTTCGGCACCAAAGTAACTTGTTGGTCCATAGAATGGAATAAATGCTATGGCCAGCTAGACTGTTAGAAAGAAAAAAATTAATTCCGTTGAAAAAAGTACAAACAATCATCTATCTTTGCGTTCTGCAAAGATAGATGGTTGTTTGTACTTTTTTGCGAAAAGTTTTAGACGCACGTACTTCCAAGCGGACTAAAAAGGCAGGTCATAAATCTCAAGTTTAGCTATCTTTCATGCCATGATTTTCATTCAAATCTATGGATGTCAGTTTCTCACTTTTGTCTACGCTTGATGTGGACTTGCTAAGCAACACACAGTGGCATACAGGTTTCACAGGCTTAGGGAATCTTTGAGCATATTCGTTTATTCGCTTTCAAATGAGATTTCCCACCTTGCTGATTGTCTGCTGCTGCGCCTATCCTCTTGCTCTTGCCAATATAAGGTCAGTTGCTCATAAATTATCATCACACGTCTCAAAAACTGTGTAACTGCAATAGTACCAATAAATTTATGTAACGACCCTAAGTAGATTTAAATGATTTGAGCTGCAGACAAGACATGTTGACAAAAATGCAGTATGCCTTGGTTATCTTTCTTGTGTTGTGGAGAAGCATGCATACACTTGGTTTTTGTTAAACTGCGCAAACGAAATAATTTTCAAGGTAAAGTAAGCAAAAAGTGCATTATCTTTGATCTGCCCTAATAACTGCTCTTTCTCGAGCGATGGTGAAAAACCGCAGCAGCTACAGCAAAATAACAGCAGCAAAGGCGAGGCATAAACATTGTGTGCGGCGGACAAGGAGCCAACGTTAATCAGCTGCAATGCATTTTGCTGCAGTAATTAGTTTTTCGCAATTGGAAGTTTATCGGTCGGATCAGCATGCTTATCAGAATGATTTTGATAATCTTTCGAGAGATCAAGCAGGTTTCTGATTAATACATAAAGGTTATTTTGTAATACGAAACTGATGAATAGAAGTCTTTTCTATTAGATGATTGTGGTGCAGGGTCAAACGTATGCGACTGTCGCAATGGGTGGTCGTAAAGCGGCACTTACGATAAGGGAGTCGTAAAAGTGGGCGGTGGAGTTTGGATAATAAGCCATTAGCTCCAAAGAAATTCGTATTATTAGGTTGCAAAAAAATTTTGCCAATAGACGACAAGCTGATTTGTTTTATCTAGATATTCATAAATGTTTGTCAATCAACAGTTTGGTCATGTGTATCAACAACCTTAGTCTACTGATTGAAGGCAGCATCTACAAAATAAACATCACCCAAACTAGCATTTACTTGTCAGGCGGGCCTCAGGAGTATCCAAACGCCTCTGGTGCCGCCAACTTTATAACTGTACTCGGGCCCCAGAAAGGTCCAGAATAATAAAAACATGGAAGGCGAAATGTTGCGTGTCTTCAAGTATGTCATAAATGTTCCGCTCCAGAGACGCGCTAGCTACGTTTCGTAACAGGTTAAGAGCCGTTTTTTAAACGTCAATATCAATGAACTACTTCTGACTTGGGAAGGGGCATAAGTACCGGAGCAAGTAATAGTCAGATGTCGCCCAATTGAGCAAGAAGTGTATAAAACGATCAAACCAAGCTTCTGCAAGTTCTACACGCCTTTATTCTAAAAAATATCCCCTTTTGCAGACCTGCGCGCAATGGATTACTTTCCTTTGAGCCCCTGGGCATATCTCTAGCAATTTCAGTCGCCACACTATTTGGCCGTATGCCAGTCTTCAGGCCCAACACTCGTAGACCACAAATGCTTGGCGTATCAACTTTTGTAGATCGATGAAATGTGCTATTTTCCGTGTGCTCAAAATTGATTTATGACGAGTCATAAGCAACTGGGGTATTGCCAAGTCGTCCTGATTTCGCGTGAGGTATCTCGAGGCCTAAGGAACATTTATTCCTAGTTTACAGTAATTTTTTGAAGTCAAATAGCGTATCTGAACATTGCCTGAAAGTATCGTGCGGCATAAGTCCCGTTTTCCGAAGCACAAGAGGTGGCTGAGCGGCACGCCTAAAAACCGAAAAGGGTGCGTCTTATACGCGTGAAATTAGGCGAGTTGGGAGTTTTCGAAGTACTGTGCTAAGAAAGGTTTTTGACTTATGGAAGGCGCTACAATGGTTTTGTTCGCAGAAAAACCTGTGCAGAAAATAGTGCAAAATAGCAAACATTCTTAGCGCCTTAAGGCCTAAGGCATACCTCGCACGATTTCGTCAAGTCGCTACATCCACGCGATTTGGCAGTTTGCCAGATATTTAAAGATCAATTGTGTGTGGTTCCTAAGTGCATGGGCGCGTAGCTACCGTAAGTTATAGCAAAAGCTTCAAGTCCGGCCCGTGCAAAGCGTGCTAACGACCAGTTACGAAGAGTCGTTGCAGTGCCAGATCGCGCAGCGATTGGAATCGCAAGAAGTATGCCTTAGGCCTAAAACAGCATTTTTCTCCCTGCAAGAAATGGTTTCGCTTCCGGGCATCGCAACCCTGAACTATCATTATACATAGACTAAAGCGCTCTTATTTCCAGAACCTTAATAAATTTCCTTATTTCTTTCAGTACACTCATCGAAACTGGGTTTGTACTGACCCGAAAAGTTTCGGAACACTTCCACAGTTTTCGAACTGTGCCGAAACTCCGGAATTGTGCTGCATGCGTTGCAGCAGTGAACAAGAAAATGCCTTGCTTTTCCCATTTTACTCTATTACCCAGATGTTCGCCTTTCTGACGATGTTGAGTTCCTGGCCAGATGTTTTTGTTCAAATCTTTTGCGACATATATGCGAGCAGGGCCCGGCACGCCTTGGTTTGGAGCATTCTTGGGAACGGAGTCCGTTAGTCGCGAAAATTTACGAAGTCCCTTTTGACGTAAAAGTCAATGGGAAAAGCTTGTTCAATCGATACAAAACATATTGATAAAAAAAGCGAAAAAAGTGAGTTTTGAGGCAACTAATATAACAAAAAAAGGAAAAACATTTTGAGTAGATTCAATCTTGAATATTGTACCATTTAGTGTTCAGAACGTCGAAAACCTCTTAAACTAACAAAATCTATGACCTCCACAATCTGGCGATGCATTTTTCGCCACATAGTTCAAAGGACACTGCATGTGACTGGGGGGGGGGATATCTATCAATGCTTTATCTTGCTTTGTAGTTTTATTCGCTTTCTTCGCTATATGATAGATATTGAAACGTTCTCTTCGTCCAAATCAAAAAGTCCAAAACTTACGTGACTCTCCGATATTTATGCTCCGAACCAACTCCTTGGGTTGGTGTGAGTCTAAAAGCCAACAAATTCGGGAACGGGTGTTAGGACATATAAGTTTTTGAAACTTTTTACATAATTTTGTTTGGAGTAGTATTGTATATACATAGCCTAGATTCGGCGTCATGTGATTGCTTGTGCGTTGTAAACAAGTCATCTGTTTGCTCGAGTCTTACCTTTGAAATTCGCGCGCTTGCCAAAGAACACGTTTAACGCGTAAAACCTGACATGTTTGTCGTTTTTTTCGGTGCTGCGCCCAAAACCTTAAAACAGTCCCCGTTGCTTTTAACCTCATAAACAAAGCCTAGTTTGAGCCCGAACCATCTGTGTCGGGCCTTGCATGCGAGTCCTCGTATAAAGATTTTCTACTCAATTTTATTTTGCCGTCAATGTTCAAAAAAGTTTGAAAACACCGAAAAGCTGGACATCAGAGCCATCTGACGTGACAACATTTGAATTGCACGCAAGTTTAAAAAAATAACTTAAATGACTTTCTTCATATGTAAATTACAGCTAACATGCATGCAGAACAGGGCTCGGCAGGAGTGGCGCTGTCAATTTTTTTGATGAAGTCCCTGTTGACCTGCAACAAAACTACGACATTTCTCATAGCACGCTCGTAACAACATGAATAATAACAAAGAAAAGTATTACAGAACAGGGCAGAAAATCATTATTAAATCGGCGATACAAAATCTAAAGATTTTTCTATTCTCATTTATGGAGGTATGCTGTGTCCGTTGCGCACCACCGCGCACTTGGAACGAGAATCCCGCCGCGAAGAATTTTTGGACGGCGGTGACTAGGCGAAGAGGGGTAGGGGAACGAAAGCCGCCAGTTTGAGCCGCCTTTCGCGGCCAACTGGTCCTTTCGCAACGTTGTTGCATGTCGTTCCAGGACCAGCAGTCCGCGCAGGCGACCGAAGCTGGCGGCTTTCGTTCCCCTACCCGGCGAAGAGGAGGGAGTTCGGGGAGATTGAAAAAAATCCTTTGTAGGGTCTTGGGCACATGAGTGTTGTGCAAATTGTGGAAAATTTATGTGAAGAAAGGGAAGTTTATTTATGACATTGTTTACTCTAATCCACCTCAGCTGAACCTTCAACTCAAAGGCCACCTAACTCCGGAAAAAGTCTGCCAAGTCATCAGTTCATATATCTTTTTCATTTTTTTTCAAACATAATTCTTACTCTCTACTGCGCGTTTCCAATTTCCCACCAATTCTGGTGCCATATCATTTCCTCTTCGCTGTAAACGACCTTTTTGTTTCTTTCGGGCGCATTTCGTAATTCTCGCGCTTGGGTGGTGATAAGAGTAGGAAATCGTTAATTTCGGAACGGAATTCGCAGGACAGTGATGAGAGGTTGCGACATCTCTAGAATGAGGAGGTGGAATAAAAGAGAAGAGGGATGATTGTGGAGGAGGGGGTGATTATGGAAGACGAACTTGGATTTATGTGTGTCTATGAGTTACGTGACAATAACAACGGAATAAAGTTTATTTGTCAGGGACTACACAGGTTTGTTGAATGGGGCGTGAAGTTGAAGTTGACAAACTCCTCGATGTTTTTTTACTCTGTTAATTTGTACAGAAATGCGATATTAGATTGCATTGCGTGATCCAAAAGCCTTCCTGCAAAATTTTGCTACTCCCGAGATTCCGATTCCACGAAGCAATTAGCAGTTTAGTTTTTTCATGTGCATCATACGATTATATATGCTCCGCATCCTCTTTGCCTTTTATCTTAACACAGATAGTCCAGGGAATCTTATTGTTATTTTGAATCAGATATCAACAGGCAGACTGACTCAAAGTAAAATGATTTTGACCACCTCTGTCATTGAGATGTTCTCAAAGTAAAAGCTAAGAGAAGAAAAAAAAGTTAAGAAGGAAAAAGTCAAGTACTTTTGCAAAAAACGCTTTAAACATCAAGTGACATTCTAGATTGACTAAAGGGAATTTTTTCATTTTGACTTGCACATATGAAACTCTAAAACAACTCAAGTAGCTGTTAATTAGCGAAGACTTTTTGCGCAGTTCAGTTTTAAATCTTTCTGTCACATAATACTTAGTCAAGAATTGTAACAGATGTGAACTTTTGGCCTCATATAATGACAAAATCCCCTTTCCCCTTCTTGACTTGTTGTGAGTGCACAGACAAGCAATAGACAATTGGGTATTTGCAAGCTTTGTCCACATAGCGAACCACGAATCGCGAATTAAAATCACATTTTTTGTGTTCATGTAATTCAATATTTATAATCTAGCTCGTTTTTGTGGACAGATTTATTATTGATAGAAAACTCTGAGCTTCCTACTTTTCTACACCATCCGTGATCCAGGTAGATCATTTCGTTTTAGCACAGTTGACTATCCTGTCTCACTTTAGTCACTTTTCTGAATAATCTTTATCGTAACAAAAACCTCTTTGTGACATGCATAAAATCGAAATTGTTTTGTGCCGAGCTAATCTACCATTGTAAATATATAACGTTTCATAATTATGTCTCAGGCACAAGATTCTTAGAAGGCTTAAGGCTGAATGAAAAGAAGTGCCGATAGATAATAGTACTACATACCAGCCTACTTGAACTAACATATATAATAGATAAGTTACCAGATACGATACGAGCAAGAACTCGCATACCGTTAATTTTGTGCTGAGAAACATCGGAGAAACATCGCTTATTTTATATATAGATATCGATGTATATTTGTATGGGTAGAGGGGCGGTATAAGTGAGCCTGCTGAACGTTCTGAGGAACGATGACTGTGACTTATGGAGTGACAGGGACGGAAGACACTGCGTAGAAATAGAATGGAATTGTAAGTTTTATCGTAGTACAGGAACCGAGCATATCCAAATGTTCCTAAAAGTCACCTTCAAAGCCACACCAGAGAAAATTTACTTCATAAAATCCTTACATTTCAGGCAAAGACGTCATGCTTATGCATACGCCGTCCCTTATCCGGCAGGAGCTGCACCAATAGTTGGACAAGTTATGCCTGCCGAGGCTATGCCATATTGGGTTGATATGCCAGAGCGTGTAATATATGTATCAGCTATGCCTTCACCACCTCTCGCCATACCTTCACCACCTCTTACACCACCATGTCTACCATCGTCATTACCTCTGGCGCCATCCTGTCTCTTGATGCCACCCCCACTTTCTCCACTTTCTCCACTTCCTCCTCCCACACCTCCACTTTTTCTCCCGCCGTACTACCATACTATGGGGCACTCGGTCTTGATTTATAATGTGCAGAATTGGGTTAAATAAAACTTTAATGTCGAAAACCCAGTCCAAGCAAAAGCGCAGCACACATGTGATAGCTTGTTGATCAGCACTAGTACTGTTCGGCTAGAGTACGTTGATAGGTCAAAAAAAGACTACCTGGGAAAATACATAGTTCTTCTCAGCGGAACATTTACATATTAGGTTGGCACATAAGTAATGCAACTTTTTATATAACTTTTGTCTCTTTGAACGTAGCGCATTCATTTTTTGGCAATATAAGGAATATGATGTAAGCTTCTAATGCACACATTTTTGCCGAATTATACCATCTTATGTGAGGATTACGTTAGGTTTACAGTACTATGGGAAAAATTTTAGAATGCATCAGATTTTGCTGAAACTTGACCTATAGGACTTATTTGACATGCTGATCACAAAAATGAGATCCGTTTCGCATAAAATGGCCTCGTTCGTGAGATAAAAAATGAATTCCATTTTAGCGACAAATGAATATGATATTCATGTTCATCGTATAGGATTACCCTACAGTGCAAAGTTATAGCGAATTCTGACTTTTCACAGCTTAGTTATTGACAAACTGCTTTCAAACTTGACGCATTTGACTTGTTCAGCTTCTCAAAGGCGCCCCACCTTGATTTGTGTTTAAATTTCATTTCTTTTTCACTGATTCCAATCATGATTGCTTTTTCATATTTTTGAATCAGGTTCCGTAGGGCTTCATGCTTGCAAAAAATCGTGAAACCTCGATTTTCAGCAGCTTTCAAAAAATGCTTAGATTTTTTGTACTACGTTATCAAAAATCGAACGGTTTGGCAGACTTGCAGCTTACATCACGATCTACATGATATCACAAAACGAGATTGCTACATAGAATAGGAAAAAAGTTACGGGAAAAGTTGCAAAACTTATGTGCCAACCTAATAAATGTGCTGCTCCAATACAGGTCACTCAAACTTAAGTACGACAACCTAATGTAAACTTAAACCACTATATCACATTAACTTAGTACGCATTGCGGTAGGGCGGACTTCGCCTCCATATCATGCCAGTGTAGCTGATAGTTGGTGGTTGAAATGTCTCAGCAGGATTGAAGAGTTTTCCTACCGTTATTTGTGTGAACCGTGACGAAAGCAGATGTCAAAGGACGTTACTGCTTTACAAAGGTTTTTTTCAACAAGCTCTGTTTGCGTTAGCTTGTGGGTAAGCGGAAAGTCAATTGCAGAATGTCTTTTATAGAGGGTGTGAACTGAGTCACACACTAAGATATTGGGAAAAGCTTTTCCAGCAAGCCCATATCCATACTTTGGCAGTTATGCGTGTGCCTCAACTCTTGCTTCTAACATGATGTTTTCCAGAAGACACACCTGTGAAGCAATGTTGGCTGCTGTATGAGATAAAGATACTATAGATTTTTGCGCGGATCAAATGGTATCTGCGGTAACTAAAAAGTATGCCTGAACGCCTGATACATGGTAATAACCAAGATTGATTCTGCCCTAACCTTAGCTCTAGACTGACCTGAAAGCAGTCTGGCCTGACGAAATTTGAGGCCCGAATTACGTACATCCCCGCTGAGAGGAAAGGAGAACTTAGAAAGAACGCTTCATATTTCGCTGTTTCAGATATCCGCATTCTTTCCTCTCTAGCTTCTTATGAAAATTCCCATACCCTGACACTTGAGCATGACGTATATTGGACAAGTGCCATGTAACTTGAAAATCTCATTGTTTTGTGTAATCCTCGAGAGGTTTCTTGCTTTCAAAGTCGTCTATCTTTTCGAAAACTCGAGGATTTTACTATTGTGATGAAGATCTATTATGGCATACTAGATATATTTTCGACAAGACAAACGAAAAAGGTTTTGAGTTTTTTTTGTCAGTCACAGTTCGCGAAGAGCTTGTGATTTATCGAAGTCTTTGATAATGTGAGATTTTCGCATATTTCTACTACAAAGATTCTTAGCAGTGCAGTGATCTCCTTAGTGCAGCTACATAGGTTTTATAGAAAGATAAGCGACTTCGAAGACAAATGGTTATCTCCTGGAGAACCTCGAAAGAGATCCTCAGGGAATCACCGCTTGTTTGTGATTCCTTAAGGGATCACAAAAACAGTAATCTTAGTTTGAACGGTAACTACTGGTACTGATTGTACTCAGGCATCATAAGAAGTATACAGGTATTAATGCAGCAAGATATTACGCGTCCCTCTTAGCTCCCCTACTGCGGAGTTGTCCGCGCACACGGGCCTAACAATAAGACCTAGTTGCGGGAGAACATCGCTGCTTTTTCACCGTTGGGGCTCCGCTTTAGTCGTCGCAGAAGTGCTCATGCACACGGGCCTAAGCCTTCCAATATCATGTAACCGTCCCACTCTGCTGCTCTCTCTCCTTCCATTTTCTCGCAATCCATTCGATGCAACGCTTCCTGGAATAAAGTTACGTTACCTGACTGCCTTGTTGCGAGTCACCGCGTGCAAAGCTGCTTCATGTAAGCCACTGCTTAAGCCGAGTTGTGTAGATTTGTCATTCTTGATCTTTCTTACATGGAACATGAACGTTAAAAATGCATTGGATAAATATTAAGAGACAAATCCCAATTGAAAGTTTGCATTATGGTCGCCAATGTAATGTGCAGGACTAGGCAAGGGTCGCTGATGGATACCTGAGGGTAGCTAGACCTCGCAGCGCACACACATGTGCAATGAGAATTGGGCCAGACTGCGCGACGTTCGCACTGTGTGTGCAGCTCATGTGCATAAAAATATGAGACGTACGCTGCGTACGCCGTGCAGTCTGGCCCAAACCTGAGATTGCCATTTCGAAATTCACAATTTCCCTCTTATTGCCTCAGGTGCATAGCTCTTTTCCATTAACACTGAGTTTGTTTTTGATCCTAACAAAATAGAAGAGGAAGAATAAAATTCAATTGTTATCTTATGGTGATCTTTGAGCGTAGAACAAAATTCATGTAAAAATTATTACGTAAACTGAAACTCTTGCTACTCTCTGAGTGCTATTAACGTTGCAACTGCCGCATAACTCCAAAAAGCTGGGCAGGATTTTTGATCACATATGTTTTTCATAGAATTTGATATAATTTGTCTTGTTCCTCATGTTCGCATACACACAAATTTGGAGATATTTAGTATTTGTGCATAACAGGCTGGTTATTCCCATTATCCAGTACTGCGCAATTTTCGAATAAAAAATAGCACGCTTTCAAGTCATATAGTTTTCACAATTCTCTCATAGTTTGTTACTTCGTAGTCTTACATTTATACAGGATTTGGTATCTCTGCGCTGTAAACGAGTCGATTCTTTATTCTTTAGTGCAAAGAAACTCAGTTTTTGAGAAGCGTGCTTTGAGCAAGATTGTGTTTGAGCACGTCAGTTGTGCGAAGGATGGTTTATTACCGGGCTGGAAATGTTAAAGGTTATTTAGCAAAAGCCTCACTACGAAACTTTTCTGCCCTCCAACTTGACTTTTTGCCAACCTCGTGAAACTATGCCCTAAAGACTGCGTGATTTTGTCAAATTCGAGATTATGAAAGCCGAATTCGAAACGAGTAGAAAAACTAAACCCGCCACTTTGGGCGCCTCTGCTGTCATCCGATTTTTTTTTCAGAAATTGTCCAGAGGAAACCCGAAATGGCGGAGTTTGTTCCTTTACCCACGCTACAGACTAAGTCACCCAGGATCAGCCTCGCGTAGGCATTTCTCGCGACGCACATTGTTGCTTGTGGTTTGCCATAAAGGCAGTAGCTCGACAAAAGCAAAGATCTCGAAATTTGTATATGGAAGGTTGCTTGCATCCCAAACACGAGAACGGAGCAGGCCCGAGCACACAGCACGCTGCCGCTGCCTAGAAAATTGGCCCTAAATTACACGCGCTTGGACGAGTTTACTATATCTCTCACATCGACAGAGGCGACGCAGCAATGTCATGTACATGGGGGTGCCACAACGATTCTACGTCTCTTACCATAGCGGGAAGCGACCCACTCGTCCAAATTCAAAACGAAGGGCCTTGAAAAATACTGGTTTTCGCCATTTTCGCGCTCTTCAGGGTGGATTTTCGGAATCAGCGCGTCGAATTATCCCAGGTAGGCGAAAAAACCAGAGGTCGAGGATTTCGAGGAACTGCCAAACCACTTCCTTAAACGCACAGTAAAATTTATACGCACATACCATCACAGGTGCAATACGGTGAGAATGACCTCTCGAGTGAAGGGGGTCTAGCGGTCGCAGCCCCTCCGGGTGAAGGGTGTTTCATTTGGGCAAAATATCATACGGAATACTTTGCAAACATGCAACACTCGTATCTTATGTTCAGTTCTGGATCTGAGTACCTGATTGAAAGGGAGCTTTAATTTTTAAGCATTTACGAATTTTCTGAAAGAAGAAATTCGTAACTTCCGTAGATAAACAGCAACGCCAGCAAGGGAAATGTTCTTAAAACCAACTTGTCTTTCGCTTTCAGAGAATATATAGTTTGCCTGGAGTCTGTTGAAAAAATGCCTGGTGAACAGTGTGGGTAGCGATTTCTGGATATTTTCGAGTTTTGAATAGAAAAATCCGTAACTTCTGAAGATGAAAATATTGTACGCCGGAATAGTCACCATTGAAACCGCATCGTCCTTCCCTTTCAGAAAATATACACATTGCCTGGAGTTCATCGAAGTGCCTGGGTGAAGGGTGTCCTAATGATTATTTGGAGATTTTTGAGTTTTAACGTAAATAAATTCATAACTTTTGTAAATGAACATTTTGTACTCGCGATGGTCAGCAATGAAACCGTCTCGTCTTCCTTTTTCAGAAAATATCAAATCGTTCCAAAAATTCTTTCCGTTTTTTCAACCTATCATAAAAACACGAGAAATGAAAGTAGGGAAACGCTTCAGGCACTATCCGGCGCAGCTTTCCTTCTCCTTTCTAGCGGTCATATTCATACGTCGCTTGCTTTTATGATCACTGAGATAATCGCCGGAATTTCGAAGCCATGGTTTTTACCATGTCCAAATTTGGCAATTTTTCACAATCTTCATTTTCAATTTTCGGAGGAGCTTTGATAGCAGTCAGATAGAACAGACAAAGTGCAATTTAATGCAATTTTTCGGCATCTATAGCTAGCCTCAAAAATTTATTAGAATTATTTGTCTGATGCTATCAAATTCCGCTTTTGGTGATGCCAAGAGTAATAGAACATAAAACAGCGCACAACTAACGTGTCAATTGATTCAGCTTTTCCTCCTCTTTTTATTGAGTATTTTTCTTCCCAATTTGTGGGAATTTTTGGCGATAAAATTTCCATAATTCCTGATTTTGAACAGGCCTAAGGGTGTACAGATGAAATGCGAAAACTTATATTTCAAAGCAGTAAACACTCAGTTAATTTTAAAAATAGTGGACAACAATTATAAACGACTTCTGAAAGTGTCGAAATCCGAAGATTTTTTAATGTTCGGAGCGTTTGTGTGCTTTGTGACTTTGAAGAAGTGAAGACTTCTGGAAAAGTTGTCTCAAAAAATATTGAGAAGCCAGTTGAAATAGCCAAAAAATTCCATTAAATTGCACTTTGCTTACTCTATCTGATTGCTATCAAAGCTCTTCCAAGAGTTGCAGATGAAGAATGTGGAAAATTGCCAAAGCTGGACATGGTAAAAACCATAGGTTCAAAATTTCGGCCATTATTTTACTGACCACAAAAGCAAGCGAAACATGAATATGACAGTATAAAAGAGGAAGAAAGATTGCGTCGGATAGTGCCTGAATCGTCTTCCTACCTTCATTCCACGTGTTTTTGTGATAGGTTGAAAAACGGAAAGAACTTTCGGAACGACCTAATATAAACATTGCCTGGAGTTCATCGAAAAAAGTGCCTGGGTGAAGGGTGAGTGAGACTTCTACAATGGGAGTGCTCAAGTACAGGCGTTTTTTACCATTGTGAAAAGACGTCTACTTGAGCACTCCCATTATGAAAGTCTCACCCACCCTTCACCCGCCACTTTTTCTAACGGACCCCAGGCAGTGTATAAATTTCTTGAAAGCGGAAGAAGAGACGGTTTCAATGGTGACCATCGCGGCGTACGAAATGTTCATCTACAAAAGTTATGAATTTTTTTACGTTTAAAACTCGAAAATCTCCAAAAATCACTATGACACCCTTCACCCAGGCATTTTTTTTTCAAATGAATTCTAAGCAATGTGTATATATTCTGAAAGCGGAGGACGAGGCGGTTCCAATGGTGGCCATTCCGGCGTATAATATTTTCATATTCAGAAGTTACGGATTTTCTATCTTAAAAACTCGAAAATATTTAGAAATCACTATGCACACCCTTCACCGCACTTTCTTGAATGGATCTCAGACATGCTTTATACTTCCTGAAAGCGGAGGACGAGGCGGTTCCAATAATAACCATCATGGTGTACAAGGTGTTCATCTGCGGAAGTTATGAAATTTTTAATGTTAAAAACTCGAAAATTTCCAGAAATCACTGAGCACACTCTTCACCCAGGCAGATTTTTGGATGGATCTGATACACACTGTATATCCGAAAAGGGAGGACGAGGCGGTTCTAACGGTGATTATCTCGCCATAAAAGATATTCATCTGCAAAAGTTACGCATTTTTTTTTAATGTTAAAAACTCGAAAATGTCCAAAAATCACTACTCACACCCGTTAGCAAGCACTTATTTCAACAGACTCCTCTTTTTTACATAAACAATTACGTACAAATATCTCCTTTGCTTAACCTTACCTCACCGTTGGTTTTTCTCTCGGCTTTTGGTGAAAGGGGTCACCTTAGTCCCGGCTTAAGGGTGAGGGGAGGGAGTGAGAAAATTCTCACATTATCGCACCTGTGCATACCACATCATCGCTAGCTGCCGCACGCGGGCGCGGCATCGCTTGACCAAGGCTTTTTGGAACAGTTTTTGAACACGTTCTTGGGGAACGGCCATAGGTTGCCGGCAAGGGTTGTCGAGGTCCGAGGTTGGTGGGGTTGTCAAGGTTGCCGAGGTTGCTGGGGTTGCCGAGGTTGCCGGCGTAGCCGGTCGGACCTCGTGAGAGTCTCCACGTTTGCACGCTCTCCAAGATGTCTCTTGCCCCGGCAACGCCGGCAACCTCGGAAACCGTTGCCGGCAACTTATGGCCGTTCCCTTGTATGTCTGAGTATGTGTGGAGTCTTATGTGAGAGTTCGCAATGACAAGCACACCCTGTAAAACATATGCTCGCTTCGTGCCTTAAACTCTCGCATCGACAAGGGCGGATTACAGCATCTCTTTTCAAAATATATTCGTCAAGTGTTGTACCAAACAGTATATATATATTTATTTATTCTATACGCTCTTGGCGTTCCATACAATAGAATAAAGCAGTCATTTATACTTTAACCGCAACGATAGTGCATCATTAGTTTAGGTCTAATCTCGATAAAAACGTGATGAAAGCTTGTATTTGACTGCTCTATGATTACAATTATTGGAATTAAATGATGTGATTCATGGAGATGTACCCATGCCCCCTTTTGCCAGCAAAATATTTTGATTTTAACAAGCAAACAAGGTTTGATGGTGGGTATATTATCTGACCTCACCAAACCAGTAAACCAGTGTGAGCCAGTGACTCCAAGTGAATTTCAATAAGAGTTGTAATGATGGATAACTCATACGTGAGCGTGATCAAGTTAGGTTATTGTAATCTATGGATATGGCAATCATGCCAACTCATTTGCCAGCAGAAGATGCTCTTGCAAAAATGAAGCAAAGCGGGGCTCGGTTGGTGCAGTAATACCAATCAACCTTGCCCAAATGATTCCGGGGAGAGTCTAATGACTCCGGAGATATATATATATATATATCAGTGGAGTACCCAGGATTTCGGTTCGGGGGGAGGGGGGGCGCAACAAAAAATTTTTTCTAAAGAAGGTGCGTGGCGTTAGCCACGCACTCCGAAAAAATTTTGGGGGTGCTTCTCAAAACTTTTGCGGGTCCCCGACCCCTAAAATCTGGAAAAAGGGGGCGTGGCATCAGCCACGCCCCCGAAAAAAATTTTTTTACAAGGCTAATTAGAATTTTTAAGAATTTTTAAAAATTATTTTGATTATTTACAAAAATAAGCAAGTCACTTGCACATTTTTAATACCCATATAAGTAACTTTCAAAAATTTCGCGACCCATTATATATATATATATATATGACCAGACGTGGCTTTATAAGTTCATAAAACGTTTGAAGAAGGCTCGCGCTCATTGCCGCCTTTGACAAGTCTGCAGTGCTTTGGGACCCAGTGTTTTGACCCACTCCGCGCAATGTTGTTCAAAGTGCGTGGACAGTTGGATTTTGCCCAGCTTTTACGATGCACTCCTACGTTTATAAACTACTGTTAAATCAATTGACTCACAGTATAGCGCGCTCATTCTTTGGTACTAAAGAGACTATTATGTTAGCTAATAAAGGCTGATTGACTAGAACAAGTTAGAGAAAACCTACACGATTTCCGATTGGTGAAATAATGCTCCGCTAGTCTGAAGCAAAACGCCGTGCACAATATAATCGAGCAGAAATGTGACACAATGTTGTTAGGGCCTGAAAAAGCTTAGCTACAATAAAAGAAGATATAGATTGGGTACAAACCGAGGTATGGCGTTGTGAAGTTACTAAAGTCGCTTCGTTAAATCTGCTGCAGAAATGACGCAATGACTTAGGCGTCTATCTTAACGTTAACTTTTGCCGAGAGTTTGTAATTGCTATTACATAAGGGATCTACTATAATTATGACTTGTCCGTAAAAATTTGTGTCTCTTTTCTCCGTACCGCATACACCTACCGTAACCTCCAGGTGCAAGCGCGGAACTCGATAACAATGACTGCTTTTGTAGCTTACAACATAATCTATAACATATCAAAGATTGAGTGTGTCATATCTAGAAAGAAAAGAAGAGACTTACAGTAGAAATTGTGCATATTAATTTCCAACTTGAACTGAAACATAGCATACGAAGCATTTTACCGATTTAGTAAACGCGCAAATTAACTGCTAAGATTTGGTAAAATAATTTTGGTGCATTTGCATCAAAAAGCCAATCGATTACGTTAAACATGTTTCGACTTTTGAATCCATCCTTAAGCTCGGTATGAGTGAACACAATAAATAAACACAACACGCGATTGATTTGTTCTTCTCTTTCGCTTTCCTTATGTTGATCATTATGACATTGAATTTTAAAAACATACTAAGATTGCTTGAGGGACCGAGAGCAATTGCCAGGATTGTGGTGCTAAGGCTGTGAGATGATGCAGAGACTTAACTCAGAGCAGGATCCAACACGAGAGTGGCAAATGAACATCGGTGAAAAGACTTCTTTTTCCACTAACCATCTTTTAGAATCTCCCCTTCACCCTGCCAGTTGCTTATTTTGTTCGATTGGAGCGCGCTTTCTTTCACCAAAAGACCGGCGTCGTTGTTATTCCGAGTCCTATCAAGGAGGAGAGAACCTGTTTCGGAAAGAAATTTTTTTATATGCTAAAACACAAGTGTAGAAAAGATTTACGTAAAAGTTTTGAGAAACTCATCTGAAGTGCAAGTTTTGCCGACCTCAGGAGGGGGTCAGGTTAAGCACGCTCTTTATTATCACATAAGTTTTTCATAAGTTTTCATACTTTGTCCATTAGTCCAGCTGCGGGTACATACACCAAATTTCGTGCCTGATTGTCATCTATAGCTGTGATAAGTTGTGATAAAGAGAGATTTTCAGAAAAAGGATTGTCACAAACTTTAGCCACATAATTTTTCCACAGTACCCTGCACTATGCTCCTCCTAGTTTATGTCCGTTTATGCTTCAAACTCTCAGTCATTTCGCTATGTGTGCGCTGTAACCAAGACATTCAACTAAAAATTTTGGATTTTGAAAGATGACGCACGAGCAAGATCTGGTTTTTGCATGTCAATCGTGCAGCAACTTGTCGAGGGAGTGTATGCACATGTAGATGTATACTTATGATATCCCCTTCATTTCCATTCAAAACGATTTCCAGTTTGACATTTGCCAACCTTATACCGGGGCCTAACTCAGAGAGATGCTTTTTGAGCATCCTTTCTCCATGGATTGTGAAATCTAGGAAATTAGTTACTCTAACGAGTGATATTCACATGAAAGTTGGTGCAGAAAATTATACTAAGCCAATCCGTAGTTTTTGATTGCATCATTTGATCTACAAGCTCTTATGCTTATACTTCTAACAATGTTACCTGTGTTGCTCTCCTCATTTTTCTAAGAAATTGACATGGAAGATGAATTTATTACAACAAAATAAAGTGCATCCTCTTTGGTGCTGGCGATTCCAGACGAAAAAAAGGCGCTAATGCGGAATTTATTTGCCATCGAAAAAAACAGAGCAAATCTCGAGAAAGATCAAGGAAAGGCGGGTATTGCTCGAGCGTGATGTTAGGAAAACAACTTTGAAGAGTTGCGGCTTAATTTTGTGCTTAATTCTGAGAATTTGGATGCGCATACCACTTGATTCAACTGGCTTGGCATCGGCAAAGGCGGGTCTTCGTGACCTAATTAAGGCTAGGTAAGGATCAGAGAGCACTCGCGCGAGAGAGAGACGCAGGTGCGTCGCGGGCGCGAGCGGCCTCAATTAGATCACAAAACCCCGCCCTAATGGTGCCAAGCCAGTTGAATCAAAGATTACTCATCTTTGCGGAGGAAGGTCTTAGCACTATTTCGTATTGTAATGGCATCGGAAATCTCAACAGATGAGTATCTTTTCAGCGTGTAGCTGGTTAAAATAAAGTTCTAGCCGTTGGCTTTCATTATTTTTTCAGGTATATTTACACAGCATTATTTTTCAATATACTTCTTGTACCAAGATGGATTAATGAGATAGCAGAATTTCTAGCGAGTGCCAGTTTCACTGTCACTTGATGATACACTAAATTCACAGGTGTGGTGTCGTATTTCGTGGGTTTCAATCTCCACAGCGTTCACTTGCTAACGAGGAAATAGTCAGAACTTAACCCAGTCATTCCAAATAAGCTGTACATCATCGGACTCGTCTTGAAACGCTAATTTAAAATTTTATCTGTCAAGCGAATATCTGGGAGGAGTTGTGAGTGTTCAAATATGAGAAATTTTTGATGGATTTGTGAAAAGCTGTTGATGGCGCGGATTTACAGTGGCTATGGATATTTTAATAGCAAGAAAAAAGCACATTCACCAAAAACCTGAGTTAGTGCTTTAGAAATCTATTTCGTGAAACATGCACCACAGGACACTTGACAAATCGCGCATTTGAACGCTCATAACTCTTTCCAGAGAGTCGCTTGGCAGATAACAAACATACATTTGTGATCAGCGTTTCAAGACGAGTTCGATGGTATACAGCATGTTTGATATGGCTGGGTTAAATTCTGACCATTTCCCTGCTAAGCACCATTCAAATTAGACTAGAAAAGCACTTTAGGAAATAATGCTGTATACGTTTACTATAGCTAGCAACTTCAAAAATCATTTTGTATTGGAGTTTGAGGGTATGGACATCCAAAGAGTGATTTCTACCGCAAACTAAAATTTCAAATTTCTACCAGTTGCTCCAGAGATTGCATTGGATTTGAGAAAGTCGCTACGCAAGATTGGCATAACGTCAAAACTTTAATGATAACGTTTTTGTTCATTCACAGAAAAATATTTTTTACTCAAGAATCTCTGTGTGCAAATCTTCATATAGAAATGTCTGGAAAGCAAAAAATTCTATGATGTATGAGCGCATCCAAACCGGACATACCACTTCTTTACAATGACTGCTTTGAGATAGGCGCTCTTGAAATCTAAGTGATCTGTCATTTCTCACATCAGTATCATCTTTCTCGTGGCAGGGCAATGAACTGAACAAAGACGGCACTAATATGTAATATCAATTATGTCCTAGGTCGAAATTCTTGCAGCAAAAGTGCACAAATTGCATGATTGGTTGACTCGCTGTGCTAACAAATGAAATAAGTCAAAGGCAAAGCTTGTTCTTATGAGGGGATGATAACAGTCTAGGTTATCGATTGAACATTAGGTGTTCGGCGGCAGCTCGGCAACAGTTCGGCAACAATTCTTGCACAGCGCACAGCGCTGTACCGGAACTGTTCCGAAACTTACGAATCAGTATGAACCCAGCCTATCGCGACTACTGACTTTAAACGCTAACGCTATTGAGATCCTTCTCTTGTAAGTAAAGTAACATCTCAACGTTTACTTTCGGCTTGACTCTATGATATATTGCATCATATCTATCCCTACTCTGCGTCAGGACACTCTTGTGACTTTTTTCGCCCTGTTGCGAATCCTGGCTGTTTATTACAACAACTCGAAAGTTGAAAGCAGTGTTTGGGACCGCAGTGCTCATGCTGAAGAATGTTCAAAAACAGATAAAGAAATTCTTAACAACTGATACATAGAATCCATTACTGGCCGTATCCATCAACGAACCCGACGGATTCCGCTACCCGGTGGTTGGGCTCAATATACGAGATTGGATACGAAGTTGGTGGGTTCCCGAACCAAGCAGCACTTTTTGTAAATATCGAAACAACACACTTGAAAGTTCCCTCAATTTTTTTTTCAAATATAACTCAAACAATTCTCGAATTTGATTCGGATGCAAAGTCCATCCCAGAGAGCGAAGCAACCTTTGAGAATCAATCAACTCCGGGTTTCTCGAACTAAAGCCAATTTGAAAAATTGCGGACGCTACTAAACAATTAAATTTTATGTCTTTGCTTGCAGAATATGAATAACCGGATCGCGCACTCGCTCGCTGCTGTATTTGCATAGGCTAAAGATCGAGCAAATGAAAATTTTCAAGCTCTCATCGAAGCGATGCTCTGCTGGTCTCACTAAGTTAATCATACTGCAAGCCCCTAAAAGTACAACCACTAAGTTTTTAGCTCTGTACAGCTCTGTAAATACATTGAATGGTATATCGAATTCAACTTCTCTCACTATGTCTCTTGTGCTAAAGCCAATGTCTCTCAAAAATAAAGCTTGTAAAGGGCTGAAAATCTATAGATGTGCTTTCTAAAGGTTTGTGGTGTACATTTGCACCACAAAGGAAAGGAAACATAAGGAAACAGCATACCATCGTTTTCGTGAAAGCAAGAAAATTTTCGTTTTTTTGGCAGCGCGATAAAATGCAGCAACTTCATATGTGAATGGATGTGGAGTATGTATGCATGAGCGAGTGAAAGATCTAGCAAGTTTTCGGACGAAGAAACAATTTTCTATTTTTTTAACATCTAAAACATCAGATTTTGTCTTCAAAATTCATGTGTACTGAGGCTGATGCGAACTCCTCCACTTCATCTTGTACAACTTGCTTTGTTTTATCTGACGGTATTCTGCATTTAGACGTTACATAACAATGGGTGCAGATGGAAGAGGTTGATAGCATAAGCTGCAAACCGATGCGATAAGTTTAGTCGTGTTTCAGATGAGAAGAGTATGTCTTATCAATCTTGCGAGAACTAATTTAGTTGTAAGGAGAATGAAAAGCTGTAGATCTGCAAAACTTTAAAGACAACTGCAAAAGACTAGGTGACATTACACTGCTCCAGTTAGATAATGCTATTCATACACATTACTTTGAAAGCTGCATACGTACTTTCAGTTTTTTTGCACATTGGTTATATTCGATGTTGCTTTCAGCGTTTGAAATCACACCATACACTTGGAAATCTACGGTATGATTTTTAAATGGTGCCACACCTGCTTACAAAAGCTACGCCCCTAAGCCTTCAAGAACTCTCAGCGAGTTTTTGGGCACTCGACAATTTTCAATTAAAGTAGCAAACAGTTTGATTCTAAGTTCATGTAAATGCGCAAGGTGTTCAATCCGCCAGCGGTATGCCTGCATGCTATATATAGTCAGTTCTGCTTTGATAAATTTGTCGTTAAAAAGTTTTTTTCAAAAGGCAGATTTCTTTTACAGTTACCACTCATGCATATACAAAGCGGTACTCAAGCATGATACTTCATCGGATAGATTGAATTTAGAATCGCTGATCCATTATACATTATCCACTAGTACACTTCAGGACCAAATATGAGAAGACATTTAATGCTCTTTACTATCCCGATGCAAAGTTGGTTCACTTATGGATTAGTAGACAATGCAACATGTTGTCCAAGCTAGTCCGCCACATATGTACGTGCATATCAACTCTTTCAGTCCGGAAGTAAACTGCGTACAGATATGTGTAACTTTCCTTATGGAATGCTTAGACCCCCCATGTATTAGTGCTGCCATCCTTCAAGCTGGGATTTATTGAGAATCTGGACGTCAATGCTGCTCGAGTTTTTGTCAATGCCAATGTGGATTCGCCAAGCTACACAAGAGGCATACAGGATTTAGTGGCAAGCGTGGCTTCTTCATTTGATCGCATGAAGTTCCTGACATTACCTCTCCTATGCTGCTGTGCCTTAGATTTTGGAGATGCCCACATAAGGTAAGTTTTATTGCTTTTCATAAGAGTTGGTGTTTTATATCAAAATCAGTTCGTTACAAAAATGTAGCAAGCGTTATCTGTGAACTTTGAAACAACGACATACTAAAGTTGCTACCATGCAAAATGATGCCTACACTCCTGAAGCACATCAAAATGTTAATCTGTGTTTTGAGAAATGATTTAGTGACAAATCTATCAAAATTCTCTCATAAAAGCGAAGGAACAACATATTATTCGAATATTTCTGCATTTGATACATTTAGTAACGATGAAAAGTAAAAAATTTAGACTCAATGACCAAAGCTTGAGGTTGGAGCGTGATCAAAGTTTAAGAAATTGCATGAAAAAAATGTGTGCTGTGTACCTTTTTATGCAAAAGGTATTGCATAGCTACGGTAAAAATTTGCTTTAAGGAAATGTCCACACAGAGAAAATTAGGCTGACAAGAAAAATGAGGTTTTCCATCTTTGACGCTAAAAGACTTAGATAAGGAAGCGATGTAAAAAACCTCTCTCAGCTCAAACAGAGTTTGTGCAGATCGAACTTCTCTATGACAAGTTGTGAGCAGCACTACAAGGCGAGTTTGTCTGGCGTTCGTCGCAAAAATTTCAGATTCTTAGGTGACTTAATCAGCTCCATCTTTGCTCAGTAGAAAAATAGATAATAAAACTCATCCTTGTCACTTCTTTGAATTTTATTGACTAGTTCGAATTTTTGACGGGTCGTGTAAAGCAGTTCTCGTTTTCAAAAAAAAACACTGCAAAAGCCTGAGATCTAACGAAATCATATGGATCAAAATGGTGCGGCGGAGCTCAACCTAGTACAAAAGTAGTTTTCCGTTATTAGATATGCCTACCAGTTAACTTCAATCTATTTTCAATCAACAATAAACTCATTGTTATCCAGAAGTTTAAAAAATGAATACTAGCGTTGTGGATACTGTGTTTACAAATTTTTGACAAAACAAAAAAAATACACATTTTTGCTTAAATGAGGAGACTGGGCTATTGTTCCATCATTAGAACGAGAAACAAGCAGTAGCCAGTGTTTCAAGCCATCATCTATATTCTTTCCGGACTATTCGCATGGCGAAAAATACTAAAAATGAAGCTAATTTTTAACCTTCGCTGAATGCACCCATGATATTTTTATATATGTTTTTGATTTTTTTGCCTTTATGAATACACTTTGTACACCCTTTGTCATTTTCATTGCTTTCGTACCTCACCGGAAATGACTTCGAAAAAAAATTTGTCAAAGCGAGGGTAAACTTGTTAATTTTACTCTGACTCATGTGTCAGCCTTCATAAGATCTGTGAAAAAAAATTCTAGGCTAAAGCTTCCATAAAAACATTTTGAAAAGAATTGGTCCAAAAAAATGGTCCTTGGTGCAAAAGTGCTCAAAAGATTACCCATTGCATCTTCAGACAAGTCTTCGCACTCGAGTGAATATCTCTGCAAAAAGTTGCCACGACTTTTACTGCAGACAGCTCCATCAAGCATAAACCAGGAGTCACGGCTCTTGATTTTACCCTCACACGCCCCATGTGTGAGGGGAAAATGATTGTGCTTAATTGCCAATTTGGAACATTTCACCAAACCTTTTTTTTGTATCAGGTCAAAAGTTTTGATTCAAAAAAAGACAGTGCAACACTAAGTACTATTCAAGTTCCCTATTTTATCACAGCTCTCAAGCTTTCAATAAATCAAACGACAAGTTTTAATATCATTACAGGACAGCAACACTTTTTTAACGTAAACCTTCGACCACTTTGTCGTTGCTCTGATGGAAAACCAGCTTCGAAGAACATTCAGCATTTTGCAACACTGCAAATTTTCTATCTCAAAAAAGCTTGTACGTACATGTGGCACCAAGTATCATTTATGCGATGCTTCCTCTTTTGTTTACCAAAAACTTCGTCTGCGCCCTACGTTTTAGCTTCTGTCTCATATGGCGTGAGCACGGTTCCCGCACGATCGCTTCGCCGGCGCTTGCGTCTTCGCGAACGCGTTCTCTGAGCATGTTCCCATGGCTGATTAACTATAGAAGCTCGCCTCTGAGCACATTGGAATGACCACTAGGCGATTCGAGTGAGACATATTCTAAATGAAAGGAGTAGCTGAACGTGTTGTATATGGTAGAAAAACGAAAGAAATAGACTTCAGAAGCGATCTTTTGCCTAACCGCTTCACTAGGATTACCGCCGAGTTGAACGAAGTGGAGAAACGACTGTCACTCTTTGTGTTCAAATCAAGATAGTAGGTGGCGGTGGTGCAGGAGGAACCAAAAGGCTGCCGCTTGTATCCGCAGGAGATAATTAAGATCGCGAGCGCTGTGGAGGAATATTTTCCAAGTATCCAAGAAAACTTGGCAAGGACATCCTTTAGGAACAGATCTTCATAACTTTGCCCGGAGATAACTTTGAAAAATTTGAGAAACAGATTTTAATGCAAATTGGAAGGCGCATTCACTGGGCCTTAAGGTAAGTAAAAATTTGGAATTATAGAAGTAAGAAAAGTCGACTTCCTTATAGGAAATTTTTGATTTATGAATTTTGAAGTTTCGGATTGTTGAAGACCGGGATTTTATTCAAAATTCATCCTTTTTTATAAAGAAATAGTTTGCCTATTGAGTTAATAAGCCAAAGCAATCAAAATCTCATGAAAACACATCTGAAGGCTTTGTGTCAAGATGCAGTGTGTAGGTTGTCTCATAAATTTAAACTCATTCTAATTCTGAATTTTGACACTAAATTTCATAGGATTTGTCATTAGAAGTTTTTTGGTAATCTTTTCGAGATTGCACACAATACCAAAAGTTCATCGTGTAACTTAGTTAACATTATTTTCTGATGACCACTTCCTATTTTCTGCTTTGAATCCAAAAGTTTCACTAAAAATTCACTTAAAATCTTTTACATAACACTGAACTTGAAACTTGAAATTCCTCACATTCTGATGGTGATTTTCAAAGGCACACTTTTTGGTAAGAATAGAGTAGCGAGACAGAGTTGTTTATCTATCCGGTAGGCGTATAACTGAAAAATGCGCCTTTCAAATACTGATTCCAAATCTGTTTTTCGTTCCTTTGGAAATTAATTCCAAGAAGAGTTATAAGGGTTTGTTCCTAATAGATATCCTCGCCAAGTTTTTCTGGACCCTTGCCAAAATCTTTTCCACAACGCTCGCGCTCCTTATTATCTCGTTCGGCTACAGGCCTTTGGTTCCTCCTGCACCGCATCCGGTAGCAGCTTACAAAAATTCGTGCAATAATTGTTTTGTAGAGCCTATTCGTCAATAAAAACATGTTCTACACAGGGTGTCCCAAAGTTTGGTCACTTATATCTGTCCTTCCAACAGACCTCTTACCTACACTTAGGTTACATTCAGTAGAGTTGTCCTAAACTAAGAATTGCAGTATGGAACGATCTAGTTCGCTCTTCATTACTGTAGAGTGACGGTAAGAACTTTTAGCTTATACCGTCATTGTTGAATAGCTATGTTTCAGAAAACTTTCGAAAAAGTCTGAAAATTGGTCACCAGACTATTCACGGCATGCTGTTTTCATCACTTAATCTACAACAAGCTTCTCAAATGGTGTAATCACAATTTTAGAGCACTTAATAAGAATAACTATTGCGGTTTATCTGGCATAACTTATGGAAGCCATGCGGTAAAGGGTGACGTTCATATTCAGCGGCGGCTTCAACTAGCCTAATGTAAAAGTTTACAAATTGTTTGGTTTTTCCCTGAGGCGAAATAAGGTCTTTAACTGCTCAAAACCCTTCTTGAACTTCCTACCGTCATCCTACAGCGATCAAAAGCGATCGGTTATTCGCTCCATGCCTAATCTAAGCTGCAGCTAGTCCTACAAAATGGTGCCAAAGTTTGGCAGAAGACTTCTTGGAGGGGAGATATCAACGATCCAACGGTGTATACATGCTTTGGGTCACCTTGTATATACTCAAAGGCGTTCAAGTAAAAGCTTGCGGATCTTCGCCGGATCTGCACAATAATTTTGATTCTTAAAGCTTATATTTAGGCAGCGTCGGCAAGCGTATGGGTACATCATTCCTTACTCAAGAGGAACTGTATCATTAGTTAGACATACAGTGCAGACAGAGACTATACCAGTCTGGGTGGAAGAACCCGAACGTATCGTGTTTGTTTTTCCTGACGAACCTTCACCAGCCCCTTCGCCCCCATGCTTACTGCCTTCCGCATTACCACCACCACCTCCTCCACCGCCCCCGCCACCCCCACCACCGCCTGCTCCGGTTCTAACTACTGTAAGTAGAACGCTATCAGAGCTCTTGGTTTACAACGTGCAGAATTGGATTGCATAATATCCATTGTTGTACATAGAGATGATTTATAAAACTTGCTTTTACTTTTGTGGTGTTCAAAACTTACGAACAAATGTGCCTGTTTTACTAAATAAAATTTATTTGATTAACTATGTACTCGTTTTTCGCAAGAGATTGTAAACAGAAATATTTCAGAAAATTTGGACTATATCCACGTAGTGGGAAAGTAAACTTTGAGATGACGTCCGATGTGGATAGATTAGAAGAGTAAATAATATAGGACAGTAACAACGTTGCTAATAAGCAGGTTGAAAAACTTTGCTCTTGAACTGATTTGTAGGGCTGCAGAATCAAAGAAAACCTTTCCGCGTCGTGCAGTCGAAAGGTTCATAATTATACAAACACCCGATTTTGGGAGTCGTTGAGTTTGAACTAGGTGAAAGAGCTTAGCGAGAGCGGTATACGCGGCACAGGAGTAAAACTCGTTGTCAAACTTATGAATGTTTTCTGTCCCAAAGAATTTTCAGCGGCTTATATACCAACACCCAAGTTTGACCCTGTAGAAGGCTCTTTTTTTACTCAAAGTTGCGATCTTTTGAGTTAAAAGTCTTCGCAGAAGTTGCAGTGACAGAGTCTGAGTTATATTACCTGTTAGAAGAGCATTACTCTTCTTAAATGGCTTAAAATGCTTCTGGACTTATGCGCTTCAAAAAAGTTTGTTTTCTGTGGTTAAAACACTCTGATTTGCTTCTGCCAAGGCTATGAGGAAAACTATTTTCCATATATTAGGTTGTTACATAGGTCTTGTTAACTTTGATTTCTTACGACGATAAGTCGTGAAATTCATAATTTTAATACGGCTTCAGGATACCATTCGACAGAGCAAAACAAGCTCTACAAGAAAATGTGCAAAATTTCGCACCAACTTTGACCCGCTGTAAGTTTGAATCCAAAATCTGAGTCGTACTGAAGGCCCAAAAAATTGCGAAAAATTCATATCTTTGTTCAGAAAAATCCTACGAATCTCCAACTTGCTCATAAAAATTGCCCACTATATCAAACACTCATATGTACCGCTGCTGTATTCTGTCCTCATCTAGAAATCGAGAAAACGAAAATTTTCTTGTTTTTACAAAAACGAGGAAATGCTGTTTCTATTCATGTAGCTGTATGCTACAAGCCCCCATAGAAGTGTAACCGTAAATTTTCAGTTTCCCAGAAGCTCTACTTTTTGATAAATACCGAATTTAGCTTTTTTCACTTGGGTGTTCAATGCGAAATTAGGTAATTCTCGAAAACTAGGGCTTCTGAAAAGCTGAAAATTTACGGTTATACTTCTATGGGCTTGTAGTATACAGCTACATGAATAGAAACAGCATAGCCTCGTTTTTGTAAAAACAAGAAAATTTTCGTTTTCTCGATTTCTAGATGAGGAAAAAACGCAGCACGGTACGTATGAGTGTCTGACGTAATGTGCAATTTTTGTAAGTTGGCGATTGTAGGATTTTTTGAACAAAGATATGAATTTTCGCGATTTTCTGAGCCTTCGATATGACCCAATTTTGGATGCAAACTTACACTGGGTCGAGTTGGTGCAAACTTCTGCAAACTATCTTGCAAAGCTTGCTTTGCTCTATCGAATAATACGAGCCCTGTAAAGGATATGAGGTACATGACTTATCGAAGTAAGAATTTAAAGTGTAACAAGACTTATGTGCAACCTAATATCTCAGACAAACGGCGGGAAGTTCCGGCGAACATGCGTAAAATATCAAAGTTCCGGAGAACCTTGTTCACCATTGGGGTATAGAAATGACAAAGTTCCCGTGATTTATGACGTCACGGGAGCCGCGGATTCAAAGTTCCGGTGAAAGCGTGTGGGAACTTTGGCAAAGATGACAAAGTTCCCGTGAAGTACACTAAATACAAAGTTCCGGAGAACTTTGTCGTGCTAGCCAGCCGATCGGCGCGGGACCACGCTTCGGGGGCGCGCGCTATGAGGAAGCGGATGTCGAAATACGCCGCAGCGTAGGATCTCGTTTGGGGGTAAGTTCATGCCTCTTCTATCAGTACTTTGTGATGAAGTGTTTCCGTTTTCAGGTGCGAACAAGTGGAGAAGAGGCGCACGACTGCTCAAACGCGCAGGTGCAAGCTTCATCTCGGAGACGCTCTTCGCTGGCTACTGAGAGAAAAAAAGGTAAGCACTCAGTTATTTTGTGTTCCCAATGATGTATTTCCTTCTCTTGCTCTTCATTTCCAAGAGTTATGGGACGCTTTTTTGGATATTTTGTCTTCTTCTTCTTTCTTCATGTTATCTCTGCTCTTAACTCTATCTTCTTGTTATTTCTCCTTTTACCTTTATCTCTGTCTGTCTTCACTACAAGCGTCCCTAGTCTGAAATGTTCTTTGAAAACGCTAAACTTATTTGTGCTAGTTCTATGATGAAAGTTGGGTGAGAATTTTGATATCACTATCATACAACTGGGACACGGGTAGCACTTTGGCTGAGGAGTACTTCTCGCGTACGGCCAGCAGCTTCGGCAACGAGTGTAGCCTCAGGAAGACTTTGGCAAAAGTTGATCCTAGTTCCTCAGCTTCCTTCAGTGTGCCCGTCATTTTCCTGGAAAACAAGCCAGTGAGAAAAACACAAAAACACAAAAAATGGTTATTTGTACTTTTATTCGGTTTTCTCACTATTGGATGATTCTTGTTGTAAAAAGCCAGCATACTATAATACAAAATTGCAGTTTGCAAAAAGGAGTAAGAAATTAGACAGCCAAATTGCGTAAAAAGTATTTTCGTGACGAAGTAGTCTCGCCGCGTCGATAATCATTTTTTTGCAAAACAAGTCGGGAATCCTGACTCTACCTAACCTTTCCAACCAGTGACAATATGCCAAGAACACAGAGAAGTCACTGCTTTTGAAAGACTCAATGTGATTTCCCTTTTACCAGGGATTTAAAATGTGGAAAAGTTGGACTCGGCCATATATTAGGCGTCACCGCTGTAATCACCGGAGGGTACTGGTAATAGCGGAACAGCAACAATGCATGGTCGGACCCTTTTGCTAGTTACATTCCCACTATTTTTTGTCTCTTTTTCACAGAATTTGGAAACAGCCAAGTGTGAGCATTCATAACAATAAATTCTTACGGTAGTCTCTGAAGGTCGCGGCAAAATATTACCTTCCTTCAAACATAATTCACACTATTAAACGGCAATGATGATAGAGAATGATATAAAAAGTCAAGAAATCAATTAAGAAGAGTTCTTGGGGAAGAAATGATAGCCTCACAAATTATCAAAGCTCACCTCATTTTATTTTATCGCTATCAAAGGGTGTTTCAAATAACTTAGCAGCAATATATGTACAGGCACATGCCGTATGTGGATGGGAGTATCGGTGAGAGTGACGCATCCAGGAATGCCATCTCAATAAAGAAACTTTACGAGTAAAAACACAGAACACAACCAAAGAACGTCACCTGGATCAAAAACTTCGCCATATGATGCGCTGAAGCAGAAGCAACTTGTCAGAATGTTAGAGGGAACGTATATTACTGCTCTTATTAGTATTGCTCTTATTGCTCTTATTATTACTGCTCTTATTAAAACCTGCATTCATTCTGTTACAACCAAAGCAAGCCGTAAAGTAGAATGCGTGCCTACGCAGTTACACACTGCACTATACTCCACGCCCAAAACCAAAATTCTATTGGCATTCTGTTCCTGAAACCGAGATATGATGCTGAAACGGAGGCTGACACTCTTTCCGATATCAATAGTTGTTTTGCTGAAAAAAAAACCATTGAAAAACCATTGAAAAAACCATTGAAACTTAAAATCTCAGTTTCAGCACCATATCGCTGTTGCAGGAACAGAATGGCTATAGAATTTTGGTTTTGGGCGTGAAGTATGTTGCAGTGTGGTTCAGTCAAAGTAACAGGTGCAGGTTTGGTATCAGTAGGCTAAAATCAGAGAGACTTTTGCGCTCGATGGGAAGCCGAACTTCTCACTCAAACGTAAAGATGTAAGTAAAAAGAAAAAAAGGAAGGAAAGGAAGACGCGGAAAAGAAAAAAACTGAAAGAACCATCAAAAGAATTACCTGGACCGGTCTTCGGGCTAATTTTTCTCCCAGAAGTTTTGCGAACTGCTATTCCGATTTCACTCACTATGTAAAAGAATAAAAATTTCGCGCAGATCGTCGAAAACGTTTTAGCATCTCCAAGCTCCGAACGAATCAGTGTAAGTACGCGATTGCTACTCGCCGCCCTGGGAGATCCCGAAAAAAAAAACGATTTTTTTTTCAAATGCCCTAGTTATGGCTTCGTTGCCATTGATTAGGTGAACTCATTAGTGTTTCAAGCAATTACAGCTATAATTATGCACTCACCGTGAATGAGAGCTTCGCAGATGAGAACCAAAGCTTCTAACCGCGGTTGGATGAAGTACTCGCCCATCCGCGTCATCATGTCGTACTGAAATGTTAGGTATCTCAAAATTTGATGTTGAGCGAAACACTCACAGCAGAATCCAGGTACTGCACCGCCAATTCCAAATTCTCAGTATAGAAAAAATAAAGTTTTCCCAATTGGAACTTCACATGTGCTGGCATCTCTGCAGAGAACGACAGCGTTAACGCTTTCTAAATCAAACCGCGTCCTTAGGGCCTAGACAGAGTTCACGCGATTTGATCGCCGCGATTTGATCGCTGCAGACAAATGTTACGAGTTCACTGCATGCCGATCTTCTCGTAATTCGGTTGTGATAGTTAGTCACGATTGGTGGTTGTTGGAAAACTATCACAACCGAATCACAAGAAGATCGGTATGCAATGAACTCGTAACATTTGTCTGTAGCGATTGAATCGCGGCGATCAAATCCCTTTATTACGCTACAAAGCCAAGATATGGCTTCGCCTAATGGCTTCACCTTGGAGAGAACCGGAATGGTGAAGAAATGGAGGCGAAGTCCAGTCACGCAAAACTAGTTGATTTTTCTCAAACCAAAATTGGACCAAACATCAACAAGATCAACAAGCAGCACACCCACCAAGATACACACCATCAGTCCCAATCAAACTCAAAAATTCTAAGAAATCAAAAAAATTTCGTAGAAGACTAGTAACCTGAAGCTTCTGGCCTCGCCTTTAATCTCTTTTTCTTTTCTCCAGATTTTCTCCAGATCTCTTTGCATATCGTGATGTATACTGCTAAAATAAATCAATGATCGATTGAAATCAGACGATCAGAAAATATTACTTTCTGTCAATCTGGGGCTTTTTCACAACAGAGCTACTGCCTTTATCAGCAGCGGCTACGGCCCTTATCCGCTTTTCGGGGACTATCGAAGTTGCAACCCGAACAATGCTCTCTTGATCTTTCTTCTATCGCAGAAATTCATCAGAGTCACTATCCCAAAGCAATTTTTTTGAAGTCTTGCTTGCGCTCGTTAGGACGCTTCATGCTATCTACACGATGTGCATATTGCCCAACAGGAAGTTCTTGCCCTTCTTTGATTCCTTCTTCACTACTTCTCCTTCGGTTTCCTACACCGTAATTCTCGACCTTCCTCCGATCTGGAGATAACTTCAGGAGGAGTTTTTGTTTCAATTTGTTGCCTTTTTATCTCAACCTCTTGCGTTCTGGAGCTTTGACTCTCGTGGGTCTCCTCCCACAGATCGTCTTGTATTGCACCGGCGCAGAATCTTGGACTCGGTCGTAAGCAAACCACTGATGAGATCTGGCAAAGCTGATATAGCATTGATCTAAATGCATTGATCTCCCTCAGGCGTCGGGCATAGTTTACGCGATTTCATCGCTTCGCGACTCTCCCAACAAGACAACTGTCATAGTCCATTGCATACCAATCATCTTCTATTTCGGATATGTTAATTAGTTACGATCAATCGTGTCGGAAAACGATAGCTACCGATTTGCAGCAGCATCGGCAAGCAGTGTATTCATAACTGTTGTCTTGTTGAAGAATTGCGAGGCGATGAGCCTGACCTCTGCCTGAGGTCTGACGGTTAATCAGTTTGTGGCTGACAAGAAGCGCTGACAAGAAGCGCAAAAACGCTAACAAGTAATAACGACGTACGGGATTTTCCTCAAAAAGTTTGTAGTAAAAGGCTCGACCAGCTGCAGGAACAACCACTTCGGCATGAACGTATAAAAAGGTTCAGCAATAAAAGAAAGACTCACCTTTACGCTGGGGACCACTTCCTGCCTTTTGTCGTCTCCCACATTCTTAAAACAATAAAGAACTGCTACTAGAGAATTGATACCGAATGTACCACAGAGAGTAGATCAGGAACAAAAAAAACTTCTCAACAAAAGCGTAATCAATGCTGCAAGAAATATACCTGTTGCAGGAACTTGGTCGAGTCCTTTTAGTTGCAAACGCTTTGACTTGCATAGAAGCGGGAGAGAAAATGAGCCACCTATTTACCAGGTGTCTCCAGAAAAAGGCTGAGCATGAGGGCGTAGACGCAGATCAGAGGTAATGCCATTACTGCGGGTGGGGCAATCGATTAGTCAACTAGTACTATCTTATTAAGATTCTTGTTCATGAGCGGTGTAAGGGCTGATGACTGGGGTCATCTCCTAATCGTGGATGCCAGAGCTCGCTCTTTGAAGGTATGTCTGTGCAGATCTAAGATCTAAGAGATAAGGAAGTGAAGTTAACTTTGCAGCTTCTTTCGCAAAGCGGGCAGTTGCTCACAGTCGTGAGAACCGAAGAGCAATTCCCATTTTGCTCAAACTTCGCTATTTCTCCATCTGATATGATTGGCCTGTGACAGGAAAGGGGATCGAATGATCCTCTATCGCTTCGGCGAAAGCCGGGAAGAAGAAGTTTGTAGAAAAATCCAAACTCTAAAGGTGAGCGGTGACTCCGGTGAGCTAGCTTTCATGTCAAATCCGGTGAGCTAGCTTTCATGTCAACTTGATCTCTATCATTGCAGTATGTTTAGTTACTATGGCCGACGAAAACCTGCCTTCCACGTCATCATCTACACCGAGGCGTACGCATACGGAACTTCGTCCATTGAGGCCCACGAATAGAGTTAGTTGTAGCATGTTCACATATTGGGGTTAGAATAAGAAGGGGGTGGAAGTCGCTTAACAGTAATGGTTGATATAGATACTTTATGAGTATAGAAGGAAAAGGGGAGGGAATGAGTGGGGAAAAATGTTTTTACGACTATGTAGCTGGGAGTTGCTACTCAGGGGTAGGTGAGGGTAATGATCACGAAATAGATAGTGCCTTTTATCAGTTTATCACTTTTCTAAAAAAGCTCAAAGCCACGGGGCGGGAGACCCAGGGGTAAGTGAGGGTGCTCACTACGGTAATAAGCTTCTTAGCATCTCATGTCAGAGTTTGGAAGTTTCCCTGCGTACTTACTTTTAGCTCGGTAACACCAGCTTTAAAAAAGTGGATAAGCTATAGATTGATATTAAATGACTGGATAAATCTGAGGCTAGTTTCTTCATAGGATTACGATGTAGAAAGCTCGTTCGACATGTCACTCGACTATGCGGAGGAGTGTAGAACTCCATCGCAACCACTTCAATGTGAGTGAAAATTTCCTTGCGTACGAACGCTGTGAATGCGTTTCATTTAGTTGACTCCGAAAGGAACGCGCACTCTGCACGCGCACCACCGCAGATACCACCACCTGCGCTGTCCGAGCCGCTAGGTCTGTCAAACGTAACAAACGGCACAGTAGAAAATTGGCAGATCTTTAGAGGCTGTAAGAAGCTGCCTTGCGCGCGAAGTGGGTAGCTCCGATTTTTCCGGAGCTCTGTACGCAACGCTTACAAGAGGAGGATCGCTGAATTCTGTGTCCGTGCAGGTAACGTAGCGTTTCCGTGGCGGTGGTCTTCGAAAGTAGAACTTCATAGGAAACCTTGCACCATTGCATTCGACCAGTCAGACAGTTCGACATGGCAGATATCTCTCGTGTGGTGCAAAGTGCGGAGCGCTCGCGATTAGGCAACTTCTATGCCGCCGAAACAAATCGTTTGCTCGTGGAAATAGCGATCACGAATCGTGTCGAGGCGAGATTCACTACAACTACTTTAAAAAGAAATGAAAAACGTTTGCGATATAGATGAACTTGCTTCTGGCAAAAAACAGAGCTTTGGAGGATGAGGTAGACAGACTGAAGCAGATCCTCAGTGTCAAACGCGAATGAATTCCTGCGAAAGTACGCCCTTCCAAAAAGAGTAAAGAACGACGTCACCAGCGAAGTCATCGACTTTCTACGAACTCTGTTCAAAGAGGTGCGTATTTAACTCCGGATACAAAATGACTACCACATAACCTACACTTAGATCTGCGCACCCGATCCTTCTGATATCTGGAATTACGCGTATCGTGTTTCAAAAGTTGCTCGAAGGACGGATATAAGCAGTCTACCCGACACCATTGTTGATGGGCTTACAGGTGAAGGTAATTCACATCTAAAAGGGGTTAAGCTACAAAACATATAGAGTTCATTTTGGACGCTTTGGATCTGAACCACAACGAACTTTATGGATCGAGGCTGCATCTGCTGAAAAATTCACAGAACAGGTGCTGTCTATATCTACAATAAGCATTTTAGGCGCTGAAAATTTTTTTTAGTTTCTGGTTGTCGTTAGCTGAAAACGAGCAGGGACGTGAAAAAGTTTTCAATTTACTGCTGGAAAAGAAGTCGAAATGGAGCGTAAGCGCAAAAACATGCATTGCTGAAGCGCTGTAAGTCCACCACTTCTACATAACGCCATCATAAAAGGCAGTTTCTATTTTTAGGGAAGATGTGCGCTATTATCGCCTCCACGAACGTCATCTTGTTCCACCGAAGGTATGCTAAAATCCGCTGCCTCCCATTCCTATTCATATATATATAAATTTTTAGAAATCGATGGGTGCCCTTGTCAGACTTGGACGCACTGACAAAGAGGCGATGAGCACGGAGGCTTGGAAAGCAAACCTAGACGTCAGCATTGAGAACTTAGGCAGCCAGTGAAAACAACATCAATCCTTTTATCAATGTTTGTGTTGATATATGAATACTCGTTACGTGTATATGTACTGTATAGTTGCTAGTACAGTTACTGTAGTTATTCGATGAAGTCTTTATGTTAAGTGTTAAACAAACATTTCATCGTTAATAAATATGTACATTTCATAGTTAATAAATATATAGATGTTCTCTATAGCAATCGCATCAGAAGTGGTCATTAGCTGGGGTTCCGAGGGATCAAGCAAGAAGTTCCCCAGAACTTCAACTAATGAAGTTCCCGTGAGCTACAGTCTTTTGGAAAGTTCCCGAGAACTTTGGAGGACGAAGTTCCGGCGAACTATAATCTTTTATGAAGTTCCCATGAGCTTCAGAGCTGAAGTTCCCACGAACTTACAGTGGTGTTCCCACAAACTTACAATGGAGTTCCCCAGGTGACCCGCCGGAACTTTCTTCAATGTTCGCCGCAACTTCCCCCCGTTTGTCTGAGATCTTTTGTTTGACGTTTAAAAAAACTCCTGTGCAGCCTTGCGTTTTTTATTCAGGCTTCCAATCTTTCTAGAGCAAGCAGAATTTCAAATTTCAAAACTCAGCTTTTGTAGTCATAAAAGCACCTAAGCATCTACAAGGCCGTAGGAGTTTGCATTTGGTTGAAAAAGCTCTGCAGCGCAAAGCGTATTTGGCGCTTTGCACCACAGAGCTTTTTCAACGCACAGGCAGAAGTCATCACAAAAATGGTTGTGTTCATTATAGTCGTACTTTCACTGGCCATTAAGCTCCAAAGCCCCATGATTCCTCATGTAAAAATCCAAATACTTTAAAACGGATATATCACAGGCAATGCAGTTGTATTATCGCAAATCTTTGCGCACCATAGAAGCTGAGTTTTGAGTCTTCGAAATCGTGTTAAGCACAGAAGGTGAACTTGAATGAAAACGCGACTACACAGGAATTTTCCAAGCGACAAGTAAAATCTATATCTAAAAAGCTTGATTTACTTCATAACCTTAAAGCCAATTAGAGTGTTAAACACAGAAAACAGACGTTTTTAGAGCGCACTGACTCCAAAAACATTTTGAGCCATCTCAAAAAAGTAATTCTCTTTTTTTCTTGAAAAAACTGTGTTCACTGCGCTGCAAATAGCTCAGGCTGTGTTACTGTAACTCTACAAAAAATTCTTAACATGAAGGCTTGCAGATTTGACTTAAAAGAAGGGAGAATCATTCGAGGTGTTCGCTGTAATTATGAACCGCTAAAAATCATCCGTAGCAAAAACATCCCTGGGATTTACACCAAAATTCCGTATCAAGCCGCGCAAATTGTATCCGGCTATGGTCTACAATAAACCCCTGTTTCGAGCAACTCGGCTGAGGACGGGCCAACGTTGAACGTAGACCGCCTCAGTCCCGCATCCGGTGAGCTATTGATTTGGATTTGGATCGCTTTCTAGACATGGAGATCTTGTGCGTTCCTAAAAACCCACCCTTTTGTGCATATTTGGTCGAGCGGTTAAGTGAATAAGTTAACGCGCAAGACCATGGTTCAAAATCGGCTAGTGGCAGATTTGCGCCACCACGGACAATCTTTGATAGTGACCGCTATCGAGTAAAATCGATGGCACCGCTCAAGGATATCGCCAAGCAAATGAAGGGATAAAACAAAACTACCATATTTTAGCGAGGATAACATGAGAAACGAAAATTTTGGAACATAGAGCAAATGAAAAAATCGAAAAATCCTTGTTTTAAGGAGTTTTTGAACAAAAAACAAGCAAACTCTTAAAAAAAAGAAATTCAAGAACTGTTTTTTTGCTTTTCTCGCCGCAATCAACTGTTCATTGATCCTCTCCCATTTAGGCCGCCGAAAATGTTGAATTTCGGGAGTTTTGCACGAAGCAGTATGTCGACTGAATTGTCCCATAAGTTACTCACAAGCAACTTATGAGAAATTTGTCGGATTATTCTTTTTTGCACACTATCTCTCTCGCGTCACCCTGAAATTCAACCGCGAAATAGAATTTCTGGTAAACTGACTGTGACACTTGGACAGATAGTCTTCTGACTGTTGAACTGATTATCCTGAAGCACGGGAAGGTGGGCGGAATTAGATGCATTCAAGGAAGTTCTTCTGAATGACTAATTTCAAGGTCACTTGAGGTGAATTGGGTTTTACTGCGGGCCTATGTCTTTTTCACACATTACCAACGGGCTTTTATTTTCCCAAAACGTCATAAAAGTTTCAAAATACAGGGTGTTATAACTATAAACTGCACTTTATCTGAGGTGTAGATTATTGTGTACATGCGCTTAGAAAAGCAATTGCTTGCCTCCAATTTTGCAAAATAAGATAGTAAATCCTCATAGTCAAAAAAGCTTTCGCAAGCGACTGATACTTGCTGACAATCCGGAGTTTGTGGTACACCCGTTTATACTAAACTAGCTGGCTTACCCGGCTCCGCCGTATCCGGACCAAACTTGGCACACATACACTTCGGGCCCCGGCGGGTGTCACAGTCCACTTTTCGTTATCGATCGATGTCGATTTTACCGATTTTTATCGATTTTTTTGCAGAGTTCACCTACAGGGCTAGGAGTTGGCACAGGGGGGGGGGAAGTGAGCATGGGGATTCCGAATACAACATTAGTTTTCAGGATCGTCCATTACTTTTATCGATTTTATCGATTTTTTTTGTAAAGTTTGACCTGCGGGGCTGGGAGTTTGCACAGGGGGGTAATCGAGCATGCTGATTACGAACACAATATTAGTTTTCAGGATCGTCCATTACTTTTATCGATTTTATCGATTTTTTTTGTAAAGTTTGACCTGCGGGGCTGGGAGTTTGCACAGGGGGTAATCGAGCATGCAGATTACGAACACAATATTAGTTTTCAGGATCGTCCATTACTTTTTCGATTTTATCGATTTTTTGAAAATTTGAGCTAGGGGGCTGGAATTTGGCACAGGAGTGTAATCGAGCATGCTGATCACCCCCCTTGGGGGTGATCAGCATGCTCGATTACCCCCCTGTGCCAACTCCCAGCCCCCTAGCTCAAACTTTGCAAAAAAATCGATAAAATCGATAATAGTAATCGATAATCCCGAAAACCAATATTGTATTCGGAATCCCCATGCTCGATTACCCCACTGTGCCAACTCCCAGCCCCGTAGCTCAAACTTTGCAAAAAAATCGATAAAATCGATAAAAGTAATCGATAATCCTGAAAACCAATATTGTATTCGGAATCCCCATGCTCGATTACCCCCCTGTGCCAACTCCCAGCCCCGTAGGTGAACTCAGCAAAAAAATCGATAAAAATCGATAAAATCGATATCGATCGATGACGAAAAGTAGCCTATGACACCCGCCGGGGCCCGTAGTGTATGTGTGCCAAGTTTGGTCCGGATCGGTTCAGAAATGGAATTTTCTATTCGGAACATACGTACACACAGACAGACAGACAGACAGACATACAGACAGACATACAGACAGACAAACAGACATTCAGCTTTATATATAAGATTCAAAAATGTGCTTATCTGTTCCTTTTACAAGGAAAGGATACTTGGTGACCCAGGCCATTTGGAATGTGATGTATACCATGAGGTGCCCAGCACGTTGAAACGCTGATTCTTAATCTGTGCTCGAAATCTACGAAACGATCATTTGAAGGCAGTTATTAACTTTTTTGTGTAAAAATTTGCTACTTTTAAATAGCTAAAATCATCCAATTTGATTTCGAACCAGCAATAAAAGGCGCATTTTTTGATACACAAACTATCATGAATGGCCAGGGTCACCATGTATCGTTCCCTGCTTAGTAGAATAGTCAAAAACTGGCATTGGAAAGACTTGATAATGCTGTTCCACACAGGCTTGATTACAAAATTTCCCTTCTTGACTATTCTAAGGGTTCGCCATCATGACAGTTCCCAGAAAAGTCTATAATCCTGTTGATAAATGGCTTGGATGATAGGCAAATCTCTGTGGTGCACTTTCCTGTATGCTCTTTGCGCTGGGCTTTCTATACTGCTGCCTCCTCGACGTCTCGTTTTTCGTGGATCTGGCGAATGTGCAGCTTTCTAATTCTGTTATGAATTTGTTTGGTGAGTGGTAGAGTAAATTCATCCGCCTGTTTGAAATGTCATTTAAGGATAGGTTATTGGGACTGATGTACCGACTTTCAGATTTTGCAGCGTACCGGATTTTTGGCGATCTGTTGAAATGCTCAGAGCTCAAATGGTTTTCTCCCATTTTCATCTCTGCAGAAAATGTATAGTGGAAGCTAATCGAGATAACCCTACAAAGAGAAAGACTTCTTTTTCTAGTAAAATTAGGAGAAAGCAAATTTGCTCAGACAGCGAAAGTTTCCGAATTTCCAAACATGAAACGACAGTACTTCTGAAACAACTTAAAAAGTATTTTATTATAAATTTTATTTTTTATATTTCGTAAGTGTTCTTTTATTTTGATATAAAAATTACTACATTTAGTATGTTTCGTGCAATATAATCCGTAAGATCCAAAATTTTTGGCATATAATGCATTTTGAACTCCATTCGTGCCTACATTATCATTACCGACTTACATTAGTTTGTATTCGCCATTTTATCCTTAGTAAAAAACGCAGGCTTACTCCAGAGCCTAAGATTGAGGCTAAAAAATGGCCTAATTCTATAGCAGAAAAAGGTACCTAAGTTTCGAAAGAACTGCTACCAAGGGTTGGCGTTTTTCAAAAGAAGGCAGGTCGAAATCGCGATCACTTCCTCCCATACCGTAGCCACTTGTGTGAACCTCATTGTTAATATTACTGAAGAAAAGTTGAAAAAACCAAACTAACCTTAGGTAGGGTTACAACTTAATCGCTAAGGTCTATGTATGCATAAGAATTTAATGCTAGAATTAGTTTAGGCATGTAAAGTTGCTCTGAATTATTCCCTTGATGTTAAGAATGCCGCAAGCAAAGATGCTATAAGGTCAATGCAAGGGCTGTGCTCCACTGATGATAAGGATCTCCTATAGGATAAAGCAAATCTTTTGGTGATATAGGTCTAAAATTGTTTGTTTTTGATAAGTCCTTCCATAGCGTTGTGGTTTATTCTCAAAAGTAAAGCTAACATTCTCGGAACTGATTTATGGCAAATTGATAATAGAGTTTCCCAAAAGTATGTGTGCGTTTGATCAAAAATTTCTCTTGCCAAGATCTTGCCTATCTTGCCTACCCTTAGGCGCTGTTTTGTAAAGCTGGCTTCAGCTTAGTTTTACAGTAGAAAGCAAATCACGGGCGATTCTCATTACTGTAAGATTACGATGGAAACTTTCAGTTTACAGCGTCGTTGTAAATTGATCATGTTCCAAAAATGTTTCCAAAAAATTCAAAAGTGTTGTATCAGGGTTTCCGCGCTTGCTGATTCTGTTACTCAATTTTTGTAAAGCTCTTCAAATGGTGTATTCACGATTTTAGAAAGCACAGTAACAACGCTATTGCGGTTAACGCGGCATACTTATGAAGGAACCATTGCGGTGAAGTGCAAACTGCATATTTAGTTTCAGCGACTTTTTTCTACCATCCTAAAGTAATGAAAAACGATCGATGTTTGCTCCATACTATAGAGCTAAGCTGAAGCCAGATCTACAGAATGGTAATTGACAATAGGCAAAAGACTTTGGTACAAGAAATATTGACGATCAGATAGTGTATACATACATATTTTGGGATGCCCCGTATGTTTATTCAAGAGCTAAAACTAGACTGGATGGAGCAGATCGAAGGGAAGGAGCGCTTCAGTGAAACCCTGCGGAACGCGTGATGGCCGAATACATCACAATAATCAACATACCAATACGGATGAAGAAAGATTTTCGACCTTTCAATGATTGATATGAAGAACTTTTAGGGTATCTTTCTTTTTGATTTCATTATTCTCCTAAATTTGATTCTTCATCAATTTTGTTTCGTTCTTTCTTATTATGTAATTGCATAGTATTCTGATAATAATTGTGAATGTTATGACAATTTAGATACGACCAAAGTGGAGACCGCAGTCTTTTTTCTGGCCCCGTCCGTGTGGGATAGGTCTCACCATTATGGAGAGAACAATCAGTTTTAGAGTATTTTTTGATTGTAACTGCTGTGAATTGCATTATAATGTTATGTACCTTTAAGAAATCCGCAAAAAGATGAGGAACGGCTGGGCGACATTTGTACAAGTGACGCGAGTTTTGAAAAATAGCAGCCAAACTGGAGTAACGTGGCCAACGCAACTTCTCAACAGGTAGTAGGTTTCAAAAAGATGTCGAGCTGCGGCTAGTGCAGCAGCGTAACCAATACCGATATCAAAGAGCAAAAGGAATGTAGCTGACTGCACCGGGTATATGCCCTTCTGAACCGCTTCCTAGCGCTAACTACTCAGCCCGGGCGGCGCTAATTACTCCGCCTTTCTTATAATCTATCAAAGTTTTCAAATATTTCTGAGCATTCCAGAGCAAGCGAGGCACACGAATAACGATAGTGACGATGTTTGAATTATGAAGAAAAATTTGGAAAAGATGCATGTTTTTTTGATGGCCTTTCGTGATTTACTTTTCAAAACACCATGAAGTCTGCATGTGTAAGCTGAAGAATTTACCTAAGCCACCCACGTATAACACTTTTTAAGTTTCATGGGAAACTCGAAATCTTGTTCAACTTTTTATCATGAGGATGCCAGACACATAGCTCTCGCCTACCCAAGCGCCGCGACAGCGCCGACCAATCAGAGGCGCGCAGTAATTAGGCTGCTAATGCTAGCGGTTCAGAAGGGCCGTCTCCCGACTGCACCATGTGCAGCCCATACAGCTCATGACACACGTTGAAGATCTTTAAAAGAGTGCTGGAAGCGAGACTGCGAACCATCCAAGAACTGGCACCCACCAATGTGGATTAGTAAGAAGAAGTAGCACAATAGATATCCACGAAAAATAGTGATGGAAAGAAGCAGAAAAATGCAGTCCGAACTACACCTGGATCTAGCATTTGACACAGTAAGCATGGCATAATATGGCGGGAGCTACGCAAAACACGGTATCAAAAAGAAACATATCCAGTGGAATCGAATTTATAAAAGCGGCACGGCCGTCGGAAGAGTTCTAGATACGTGCCGGTGTACATTAGGCTCCGTACTCTTACTTTCACCACTACTGCTCATCACTGTCATAGATGCAATAGTCAAGGACTTCATATGGCTGCTATTATAAGCACTCCTGTACGCAGAGGATATGATTTTATTAGCAAGAAGCAAAGCAAAATTAGAAGGATGTTCAGAAGAAGTAGAAAGAAAGTCGGAGTTACACAAATTGAAGCTAAACACGGAGAGAACGGAGTATATGGAGCTGAGAACTTAAACATTTAGGACCACCCAGTCGGAGGGCATGCTACTCAAGAAGATTACTTCCTTCAAGTTCTAAGAATCAGTATCACTGCAGATGGCAGTCTTCACGACGAAATAACTAAAGGTGAATGCACGTTGGATGAAGTGGAAAAGCATGACAGGCTTTCTTGGCGACGAACGAATACCACGTAATGCAATGTCCTGATATACCGTACAATACAATGATTCTACAAACGACGCAAACGTGGGAGCAGCCGCATACACGTAACGAGGAAAGAAAGATTGGAGTGATGTAGACGCGAATGCTTAGGTGAACTCTAGGGCCAGTATAATCCCCCAAAGTCGTCACAATTCAAAGAAGACGCGGTCGCGACCGCTCAAAACGAACCACAACTTAGGTACGACGGGCTTTGGCCGCTACTGTGAACGTTTTCGCTGCCGGCACTTACAACACAAGAATGCGGAAGAAGCAGCTTAGCCCTGAACATGAAGAACAATCAATGAAAACAACACAAGGCAGTCTTCGCATTGCGCTCGTTTCCTGTCTACCTTGTCTGTGTTATTGTTGTTGTATATTTCATTAAGAAAGTGTATATTCTCTATTTTGCAGAGTCATGTTTGCATTTGTGCTTGCAGATGCCAGAAGAAGCGCCAACATCCGGTATAGTCGGCTTCATCCGCTCCAACTATCTCGTTGAAATCAGTGGCTCGTAGCTCGCAAGTTTCGGATGGAGGAGAAACACATCAAGAAGATATGCCGACTAATCGCGCTGCTTATAGGAGACTGCCAAACTTCGAATTGGTCCATCAAGTTGGAGAACAAGGTACGATTTTAGCACACTCATTATTGGTAATGTTGTTCTTTTACCTCAAAAATGCAAATGTGCATGATGCGGCAGTGCTTCTACGCGTAGATGTTAATGCTGCAACAATCACAGGCTTGTGCATTGAATGGCGCAGCGCGTGTGCGGAGGTTTTCGGGGGTTCAATTCCGGGACAGCGCAGTTTTTTGCAGGAAAGCTAAAAAAATTGCCAGTAACGTAGAAGATTACACGAAGTGGGCGTATACCTTACATTTTTAAGCTCTATTTTCAGGTAGTAATCGCCCTGCGATACCTGTCCACGAATGCCCATCAGGAAATTCTAGCTGACACCACCAGCGTCAGTCAGAAGACGGCCTCTAACGCGGTGCGTGATGTCGTGCACGCGCTTAACAACCCCCTACTTGTGCGGCACTTCATCCGCTGCCGATCAGGGGATGAAGCTCTCTGTCGTACGAGCGCCGCCGCCTTTACCCAAATTGAACCATTCCCAAATATCATCGGCGCCGTTGACAAAAGCTGCTGTTGGTGCTCACGGACGGTTTGTCTGCATAAACGCGAACTTTCCGGGGTCTGTGCACGATGCCAGCGTGTATTCTGTTTCGCAAGTGAGATATGCCTACGAAGAAGGTGCAGTTCCGCATGGCTACGCTTCATCGGAGACTCCGGATTTGCTAAGAGGAATAACGCTATCACACCAACTAGAAATCCGGCTACTAGGTCTCCTACAACCGATGGCACTCGAAGATGCGGGTCATCGTCGAGTGCACTTTCGGCATATGGACGCGGATGTTTGCCAGTTTGCGGATTGCAACTTTTCCGTCCAAAATAACTGCTTCGATGATCCCAATTTTTGATTTGTCGATATCGCGCGTGTTTGGTACGGATTGCACAAATCTGCAACGAAGAGCATTAGCCCGAGTACGAAAGCAAGAGTGGAAAACGAACGGTTCATGGTTCAATAGATTGAACGAAAACGAAAACGAACTAGATCAAGGGATTTAGGGAATGAACATGTCTTCACTTAGGCGTGCAATTAGATTCTTTTCGTGCATTTACGGACAGCGACATCACCACCGCGGGGGTGGGGGAACGAAAGCCGCCAGGTCCAGCCGCCTTTCGCGGCCAGCTGGTCCTTTCGCAGTGTTGTTGCATGTCGTTCCAGAACCAGCAGTCCGCGGAGGCGGCTGGACCTGGCGGCTTTCGTTCCCCCACCCCCACCGCGGACGTACTCGGGCGCTAGTCATTTGTCGGCACCACCATCTCTTTCCGTCTCCCTATGAAGCCACTATTTCTCCACTGTGTGCATGACGGCACGCTGGTGCTGCGGGCATACGCCTATCCCTTATCATGGCACGGCAGCAAAAAGGCATTTCCCGGGCATTTGCCGCGCTCCGAGCGAGTCGTCACGACTAGAGGGGGGTTTACTACAAGTCTAGGAGTTGCCATGGTACAAATCACGAAAACATTGTACAAGGCACGATGAAAGTTGCTTCAATCTCCAAAGATGCAAGAGAGACGCCTTTGATGGTATGGGACGTGAGGCGAAGGGGAGAAGACCACATAACAAGACGGGCTATGACAATAAAAGTGTCAGGAAAGAGAGTATGGGGAAGAGTTAAACTGCGATGGCTGGGCAGATTCAGAGCAGACAATTTGATTGTGAGAAGATCAAGCCTCAAGACATGCAAGAGCGCCAGATCCCGCATGACAGAAAAGTAAGGATAAAAAAATATCATTCATAAAAATTGTACTTGTAAACAGCATGCTTACTTACCCCCCCCCCCCTATGTCAACTTCCAGCCCGCAGGTCAAATTTTATAAAAAAAAATCGGTTAAAATGGATAAATTCGATATCAATCCATGATGAAAAGTAGGCTACGACACCTGTTAGCCCCAAATGTATGTGTGCCAAATTTGGTACGAAACGGTTCATCAACAAATAATATTAAAAGCATATGTACATACAAACGACGTGCAGGCATACATAGTATAAACACAGACATCAACTTTACATATAAGATTATTATTTATTGCATTTTTCTTGTAACTTGTCTTATTACATACGGCGCTCATTTTTCGATGTTAGTACATAATGATTGTCATGTGTGCAACGAGCGTAATCGTTTCTGGTCAATTTCATCATCGCCATCAAGAGTTATGGTAAGGAAATTTTCAAATAAAAAAAACAGTTGTCATGAATTTGGATGCAAATTTGCTATTGAGTGAAGGTTACATATACCCGAAACAAAATGACATTCATTTTGGGTAGAAGCCTTACTTTGCTGCGAAGAAGTTAGTTGTAGAAATCAATGGGCTAATTTTGACTCTGACAACAAGTACATGATAGTATTTAGCATATTACCCCAATGTGCAAAGTTTTGGCAATTCCGACGGTTCCGGCTCTGTGGCATTGATGGATTTCCAAGGCGGCTTTGACCATTCGACATTGGAGTTCGCGAAGTCGTCAGATATCGATTCGACACTTTAACTTACAACTCTTCTTTTCTGAACTCAGTATATAAGTAAAACAAACCCTGCCAAGTTTGTCTTTGATATGATGGAAGTGTTCCATATCTTTTGTGGATTCTGCTCTTCTTTTTGCTATCCGGTATATCTCACGTTCTCCCTCGCGAGACTCTAGATGATCGTAGAGCTCTTTCAAGTACACCTGTTTTGCATTCTTTACTGAAGCCTTCGCAGCGTGATTTGCTTGTTGGTACGTCTGACGTCGTCCTCTGATTTGGCCTCATGCCATTGCTTGTACGCATTCCTCTTCTTCTTTATGACTTTTTGCACTTTGTCATTCCACCACCACGTTCTTCGATTGATCCTTCTTTTTCCTGGCTTCGTACTTCCGAGGTTCACGTGTGCCACTTCGTGGACTCGGTCTTTCAAGCTTTCCCAGGATTGATCTGAGTTATCTTGCAAGCGTGGTAGAGTTGTTAGCAGTGTTTGTTCCGCCGCGTTGTTGCCTTTCAATCTCCATCATTTAATGCGCGTCCTGGTCCCTGTGGCTTTGCGGATGTGTCTATCTATCTATCTATCGTTGTTATATTGATGCCGAGAAGCAGTTTTTATGTTGAGGTATGCAGCTGTCCCGAAAATGACTTGCAGTCCTTTACGTTTTTGAGGTCACGCTATCGGATAGCCGGCCTATATGTGTTCGTCGATCGCCACTCGCATATGTTATGAGGTGATCATCCTTCTTGATGTAGTATGTGTTCGCCAGACCAGATCATGAGCTGAGGCGAATTCCAGAGTGCGCTACCTTCTTCGTTGTATGTTCTGTATCTGTGGCCTCCGTGACATTTCCCGGCTTCTCCTCGCCCTTTTCTCATATCCGTTGAGGTCCGCTCCTAGCAAAAGTGTCTCATCCAGTGGTATTGAGCTGATGTGGTCATCCAACTCCTGCCAAAACGCGTCTTTTTCGTCATCCGTACATCCGACTTTTGGCGCATAGGCGGTGATTACTCGTAGAACCTGTTTCCCAGTATCTATCTTGATGCTCATAGACGATCATTATGCGCTCAACGTCAACTATATTGCTCCGCAGAATCTCCGAGACAGCTATACCAAGCTATACCAACCCCGTCTCTGATGCAGGTGGCACCGTTGTACAAGAGCTTATATCCATCTCCGATGTCGCGTGACTTTGCCCCGCTCCACGTTGTTTCCTGTATGCAGGCTACATCGACTGCCGTCTCTTCAGAAGATCTGCTAACTCACGAGAACGAGAGGTGAGTGTACCCATATTGATAATAGCTAGACGGAGAGTCTGCGATGTCTTGGTTCGTTGCTTCTTTTGAATTAGCCGCTTTAGCAGTCCCCGTTCACCTTGCTGAAACGGTAGCCCTCGCCCACTGTTCGCATTCGTCGGGCTCGAATGCGCGTCGCCTCCCGGGGACGCCCTAGTCTTTATTCGAGATATTTTATGAGAATGTCTGCATTTAAGATGCGACGGGGTGTTTTTTCAGCCGACTTGTCGCATGCCCTTTTTTGAAAGGGCAACCTGACGCTGGAATTGTGAGCAGAGATTTGCCGCAAAAATTAGGAGGGTGGAATCGAACCACCTTCAGCACGGCAATGCTACGTAGAGCATTAACCACTAGACTAACTCTGCTTTATAGTTCCAGTCGTAGTAATGTTCAAGAAAACGTCAGGTAGTCTGTAGGACGGTAGATTATGCAGTGCGTTCGTCAGATATAACTTACCTCTCTTTGGAGAAGTAGGTCCATTGGATTAGAAGAAAAGTATGGATAAAAGTATGGAAATAAACTTAGTGATTGGTTGGTAAAATCTGGTATAATGCCACCTGAGCAGCACGGTTTTTTACAGGGCGCGTCCACCTTAACCAATTTAGCAGACAGTTTGTTCGACTGGACCACTGCTGTAAATAATAAAGGGGATTCCGTTGACATTATTTTTATTGACCTGTGAAAGGCGTTTGATAAAGTCTCTCATTCCAAACTTCTGATGAAATTGGAAGCTTATGGAATCTATGGGAACCTTCTTGCTTGGTTTGATTCCTATTTACGGAATAGACATATGACAGTCAAAGTTGAGCACCTCTCCGATAGACAGCAGTGCTCGAGTGGGATTCCACAAGGAGGATCGCTTTCACCATTATTGTTTCTTATTTACACATTGGAGTTGCCTTCTATACTTATGACTTCACCCTCAATCAAAGTGCAACTATATGCAGATGACATCAAAATTTATGGGACTTATGGGACATCTGACTGTGATGAGGTACGATACGCACTTAAAACATCATTTGAAAAAATGCTTGACTGGTCTACGAAATGGGATCTTCTTCTTAATCTTGATAAATGTTCGGTCATGCATATTGGACGGGAGGAAGGACCAATTTATGAAATCAGAGGAATTACATTGAAGCGCACAGTGGGCAAAGATCTGGGAGTTTACCTAATCCTAATTTGAAGTTCTCCCAACATGTAGACTATGCGGTCAAGAAGGCCTATAGAATTTTGTATGCTATCTTCAGAAACATTCATTATCGTAATCATTCCGTTCTCAAATGCCTGTATAGAACTTACGTACTGCCTCATCTAGAATATTGTTCACCTATTTGGAATCCTTACCTCAAAAAAGACGCTAAAAAGATAGAAAAAGTTCAACAAACTTTTACCCGTCTGTTATACATAAGAAGCATACAGCCTCCATATGGGGAGATTCCTTGTTACAATGACCGGCTCAAGTTATTCAATATGAAAAGTTTGGAGCAGCGCCGAATGATAGCTGATCTTATCTTTTCCGTGTACTGCGCAAAGAAGTAAACCTCTCAGCCAGCAAATACTGGGTATTTATGCCGGCTAGTCAACGCTCATTCTCTTTCAATCTCCATTACCCTAGAATAGGCCGTAGAAAGTTTTTGTTAGCCTTCAACAGCCTGTTCTATCGTGGAGCAAGATGGTTGCAACGTCTGCCACCGGATGTTCTTCGCTCTATCAGTAGTTCAAGTTTCAAGATGAAACTGAGGAAAGTAGATTTGCAGTATCTTATCAGTTCAAGAGACTGATTTCTAGCAATTCACGAATTTCCTTCCAGATCCGGCTTTCACATTCATTCTCGGTCCGTTGGCATTACAACAGCTTGAATATGAACAGTGCGTCAGGACGTGGTTGTCATCATCGAAGTTTCACTTCATGATACCCTGACGTGTTGTTTCTTATCATTCATCAACAGTGTTTCATTTCTTGTGTTTTCGTGTTTCATTCTTTTATTTGAAATTTCTTCAGCTCTCACATATAAGCATTGATGACAGTTCTTTCAGTATTAGTCATGCGTATTTTTGCTGTCCTTCCAGAGTTTCACACGTTTTAGTGGGGATATAGTCAGCTAGCCTCCGCCCGTAGGCTCGCTGGCCTTCAAAAGTGGGATCCAATTCTGGAAGATAGTAAGATATGCCAGCAGACTGTGATGTGGTGTCTTCTACTTCTGATTTATTCAGCTCTTGGCCTGAAGAAGACACTGACTCTGTTGAGATTAGCTGACTATTGTTTGAATTTACTGTGTCGTTGTTTTTGACTATATTATGTTGGCACACCTAGAGTGTAATCCAATAAACCAATAAACCAATAAAAAAAGAAAAAAACGAATACATAATTGCGGAATACAACATTTTATCTATTTTACAAGAAGAACAATAAGTCTTTGGGTTATAAATAAGTGAAAACAGCGTTTGTTCAAACTCAAGGTAACTATAGGTATAGAACTGGAAAGAGATAAAATGTAGGACAGGTAACTGGTACTTTGATAACATAGAACAACCATGAGAAACGTGGAAAGGTGCGGAGATCTAGAAATGAAGGAATGTGATTTAAACAACAGGTGAATTGTAGATGAAAAAAAAACGATAACAACGATCACCAAAAAAATCATTTACGCGTAAGTAAAGCAATATAAAAAAGAATAATATGAGGTGATGGAGCGGCAATGCTTGGTTGGAGCGGACGTCAGGCAACAAAGACAAGGATTAGTAAAAGGAAACATGACAGCACATGTTTGAACTGAACTTAGCGGAAGTTAACGCAACGCACAAGCACCTGCTGTCGTTGTAGCGAGACTTTTCATGCATCTTGCGATTACTAAACCGATACTACCCCATTTAGGTGCACGATCGACACCCAAGGGCCGGCACAGATCGTCTGGAAGCAGCCTGGACTCGTTCATGGAACAGAAAGCAAAGAGGATATCGTTTTTGCGGGCTCCGGAGCGGAGCAGCCGGAAAATGTGTACATGCATTACTAACGAAGCATGTGAAAGAACTGCACGTACGGTGCGCAAAACAATTCAACACACTTCCTGTAGTGTCAAAAGCAACCACTCATTCAAGCGCAAACTTCAAATACAGGTTACTAGACGATGTACGTGCTCTATCATGTCTTGCGAAAAGCGCGCGCGATTTGAAAGCAAAGCCAAAGGCAAATTGCTTGTTTACAGCGCACACAGAATCATATGACACCAAATTGAACTGTATACAGAATAAATATTATTTGCAAAAGAATTATGTAAAGAGGTTTGAAAACTTATTTAAAGTTTTACCTTTTTCAAAATTAGTCCGTCTCCAGACGGTCACCAGACGATCTGAGATCGTTCCGAGCATATACAGGGTGTCCAAAAAATGTGAACACTGTTCGATCGCTAATAACTCTCTTTCCTTCATGTCTTTTGCCGAGCTTTATGCACCATTCTATAAAGTGAGGTTCAACTTAGATTTACAGTATGGAGCCAATCGTCGATCGCTCTTCATTACTGCAGGATTACGGTACGAACTTCGACAAGGATTTTAGGCCATTGGAGGCTATATACTGACTCGGAACAAAGCCAAACAAGCCAAAAATTCTTATACTACGGTAATGGGAGACGCTGATTTCGAATATGAAAATTCCACTTTACTGTGATGCTTCTTTCCAAAGTTATCCCAGGTAACCCGTAATAACCGAATTCCCAGCATTTGTCAGAAAGGTGATTACACAGTAAAAAAAAAGCTGAAAACACTTATAAAAAGTTGTGTAATGGAATCAGCGTGCGCGAAAACCCTAGTACACGATTTTTCAGATTTTTTGAAAAAAATTTTGTCAAATGGCATATTTCACAATAGATCCACATGTTAGAAGTTCATACCGTAATCCTACAGTAACGAGCAGCGACCGGTGATTCGCTCCATACTACAAATCTAAGTTGAACCTCGCTCTACAGAATGGTGCCTCAAGCTCGGCGAAAGACATGAAAGCAAGGGAGTTATTAGAGATCAAACAGTGTTCACATTTTTTTGGGACACCCTGTATCTTTGTAATCACATAAGTTTCGGATTTTCCTATCCTGGACGGATTCCCCGGTCAAGAATTCATCCTTGAGTACGGGAACATTTTCGTATCGTTGCCTTTCTGTTTTTTGCCTCAATTTCTTCATACGCTTTGTTAGCTATCGCGCTTCAATAACAAGCTTTTGTGCATGCGTAATATTCAGTTCCACTTCCTATTTTGACTCATTCACATTTTTCCTTTCAGACTGGTAATCTTTCAATTTTCCATCTTCTCCTAAGACGAAAGGTTTCCGATAAAAGCTAAAGGGGACTTCATAAAATTTTTGAAAGTCAGGGGGACTTTGTTTTCGAAAACCTCAGAAACAGGACTCATACCGTGCATTGGCGGCATTTAGTTCGCTATGAATGCGAGCAGCACTGGGCGCATCGCTCGCGCCAAGCGATGCGGCGGTCGTTTTCCCTTACTTTCCGCAGTTGGTGCTCCCTATGGCAGGCGAATCCCTTCGGCGCGTTCAATTGGAGCAATCAGAGCGCGGCTTGTACATTTGAAATTAAGGTAATTGATTAATGAACTGACCGTGATGAGATACTTTTTTTTCCAGATTTCTTCCGTGTCCGAAAATTGTCATAAACTGACAGGAGCTACCCAACTTAGACAGAATATGATATGTGTAAGATTGGGTGTTCAAATGCTTGATAAAAGACCTGAGCAAATTCTAGGTCTGCGGATGCTTGATTATCGCTGTTTTCGATGATCGAGCCTCAAACAATGTTCTACTGCGCATTCAACTGTGCATTCAATCCATGCCATGGCTATAAAAGCCCAGGCACTTCCTACTACATCCCCTCACCCTGTAGGGGAGGTCAACCTTCAATAGCGAGTCCACTTAAAACAACGTTTTAATCAGGCCAAATTTTTTGATTCATTGGAAGCAGTTAGGATACATTACATGTTGACCTAGTGTTTGTTTTATTAGGCTGTCCAGAGATCAACGCACGTTTTTGTTAGCGAATTTTCAAATCAGCCGTTTTCCTGTGGATGTACTCGTTGCGATCACTTTACGTTGCATGCTATCTGGAAACGCAAATACCTTCTTTAATATGGTGTGCATCGGCTATAAGCTCTATCTTATGGAGTTTTCAAGCATTTTAGGAAAGTTTCAAATAGAAAATTCCTCTTTATCCACTATTTTGTCTAAACTCATTGTTCAAAAAGATTACGTGATAACATTATTCAGGTGATAAAATTTGTGGGTTCAATTATTGCTGACATTCAATAGACTATAAAACTTCTTCTGGGTTTGAGTAACTACTCGTATAGGCCAGAAACATTTCTTTAGAAACCTGTTTTGTATTCCAGTAAGTTGCCCTTTACAGCCATTGGAGAGATGAATACGCGTTCGATAGATATCTTAACACGTTTCGGACCGCGAAATCGCGCGTGGCGAAAAAGAGTGCACTTTCAGCCTTTCGCCAACATAGGGACCTCATTTTGTAGACTGTGTGCTACATCTGTAATCAGCCATTCAGATAAGCTCCGTACCCAAAATTCTGAGTGAATTCGAAGTGTTTGAATTTTGTCGCTTGAGAGAGAAGGACTTTTGCGCTTTTTGAAAGATAGGAAAAAGAACTCAGTTTCGAATTGTATTCAAAAGTAACTATGTTGTACACGGTACACCTCACTATTGAAACTAGGGTTTTTCTTTTTGAAAACGAAGCAAAGAAAAGTTGCGACGGCGCACGCGTCGTTCGCGTTGCCGCACTCCGTTGCAACTATTGTTCGGTTTGTCCTCATATCTCCTAAACAAATATAGGCGGCACAGCCCTACGGAGTCATGTGAAAAGTGGGAGCTTAGGCCTTTGACTTGCTATTGGCCTAAAAGAAAACCTCCTGTAGACTTCAGAAAGATCCTTCAAAGCAGCGTGCTGCACCATGTGCAGCACCGGTCCGAAACGTGTTGAAAACAGTGCTTTTTATCCCATTTCAGAAAGATATGATTTGTCAACTAAACTAGTGCAAGTCACATGGTGGAACGTTGCAAAACATGCACTAATTTGCGAACGACTTGATGGTTTTCACAAGTTGCCTGACCTACGAAGTCATAGAGAGTCTACTACTCAAAACATCTAATCTTTTGAAAATGCGAAAAGAATCGTTATTGCAAGGCGGACTATATCACATTATCAGCAGCATACGCAGAAAAAGGCTTTCACAAAAAAATGAGCCTGGCAACTCTAGTCCTACCAGTGGTGAAATATCAAATGTGTTTTGTGACCAAGCTGTTTCAAAAATTGAACAAAAGCTCCTCTCTACAGAATCCATGATGCAATCAATCATTGTGCGTAGAATCTTTTTTAAAGGTGCTTGCGCATCAGTCGCAAGGAAAAAAACGTAACTTCGTGTGTTACGAATTTGAATCGATGAATTACGTTTCATAACCAGAGCTTCTCTCGCTTCCATTTCGGAAAGAACACTTGAATAGGATGACGATCTTTGGTATTGCTTGGTAACCTTGTATGTGATTAGCTGGCTTACCCGGCTTCGTCCGACCCTGTGAACACTTCGATAAAGTTCCCAACCCTATCCCTTAACCTTTCGATGTGCACACTTCTACATACCAATTCCATATTCCCGCCTTGTTTTGTACTCGGCAAGCCCTACCCTCCTGGGCTACTCCCAGCGCCGCGACAAATTAAAACGGTAAAATAGATAAAAGCAATAGACAATTTTACAAGCTAACATTGTATTCGTAATCAGCATGTCTACTTACCCCCTTCCCTCCCCCGTGCAATTTCCAGCTCCATGGCTCGAACTTTGCAAAAAATCGATAAAAATTATGAAACTGATACCGATCGATAAAAGTAGCCTATGATGACACGCTTCCGAAGTTTATATGCGCCAGGTTTGGTCCAAATCGGTTCAGAAATAAAAATTTCTGTTCAGTACATACGTACACACATACACAGAGACGACGCAGGCATTCATCTTTATATATAGACTAGCAACCCTACGGTTATATAAAAATTAAAAACTTTTTCAAAGTATGAATCATCAACATCCACGAAAAATAAGATATTTCCTCTATGTGTATGTCAACCTCAATGAACCTTGATCAAGACTAAATTTACCCTCCTTTGTTCGTTTTTCTTACACTTCGATTACAGAATCTAAACTTTTGAGTAGAACCAGCGTTATGGAGATCAGCCTATTCCGTTTTTTCGTTTTCATTTCTCTGGGAGATCGTGTGCCCACTAATGTTCAGCGTAGAGTAAGACGGAAATTAAGTAGATTTGTTTACTTCATTCTTTTTCTTTTTCTCACTTTATAGAATTGACCTTATTATGGCGCATAGTCTTCCAGGGTTGACACGCCCACTTTTTACGATCTAAAGAGTCTGCAATGTAATTTGAAGGTCACTAGAGTAGAGAAGAGATAAAATATTTTTTATGTGAACATAACTAAGGATTCGTTCAAAACAATTCAAAATTAGTGTTGATGGAGAACATAAATTATCTCAACTGTACGATTCGATCGTCAGCTGGCACGTACTCGATCATCTATAATTCATGAAAAAGAACAAAGTTGGAGACGAGTAACCATTTATTTCGACAAATTCGACTTGCATAATTCTCTAAGTGACATATTTGACGTTTCAATAGTTCGGCGATGATGATATGTAGCAATGCAAGATTTTTGCAAGACACAAATCACAGAACGGTCAAAGCAGCATCAGCCTTGGGCGAATTGTTTTTTCAGATTTTGTTCGGCCAAGTTTGTTCGTTAGTTTCTTCGCATACTCTAACCGGTTGTGGGCATATCATTAACCTAAGCACATAGAAGAGACAAATACAATCAAGGAAAAAATATTGAGTGCCGATACACCAACAACAAACTATTAGTTTGCCCCATAATTCTTTTCTTCGGACCTTCAAATCAATATTTTCAAGAACTAGGGCACCTACAATCTTGCAATTGTGGCAATAGATTTGAATGAATAAGCTATATATTCACACACCTGCGAGGAACACAGATTCGCTACAGGCGAAGTTTGAAAAATTAGCTCGTTGATTTTTTAATTTGTCACCATCAGAAAAATGCAGCAAGTATATGTACAAATATCTGATGGTGGAATTACATACGTGAGCGAGTGAAAATACGCAGAGTTGCTTCAGACTGATCTTTTTCGTTTTTCGGGAACTCGGTTTCTAATTTTGGCTTGACAGTAATGAAAATCAAATTTGGTGCAAAACAAATATTTAGCTTCTCTTGCTTTGATCTATCGAATGATACCGTCCTAATAGTAACATAAGAAACTTATGTTGCTGAAAATTCAGATTTGAAAAGATCAATGGGACAACCTAATATTTCCATCCACAATTTCAAAATTCTTTGAGATATGGAATAAAGACGGTAGCTTGCTATAAAATCTTAGGCTCGGGCGGTCAAGGAGTCTTCTTCTCCAAAGACGATGGGTTTCTTCAAAAGCAGAAAGGCTATTTCACATGAGGAGAGCTTATTCTTTGATCCAGGATACTACAAATATATATCTCAAACTGCAGAATTTTAGCTATTCCGCCTTATTGATATCTTCCTTTAATGGCGATGATTGTGGAGAAGAGTGAAAGCAAGACTTTTTAGTATCAAGTTTGGGCGTTTCACGTATAGGTTTTTTGACATTCGGCACGAAGACTTTTCAAGTTTTACTATGAAATCTTTGCTGGATTACAGATTGCTACGAAAAAGTATAGAACTGATATAAGGTTTTCTAAGAATGAGGCGTAACGCCCATATAATTTCAAGTCTATCCAACTAGTAGGTGTAAGAAAGTATCATAAGTATCGAATTCCGGTAAGTGAGCTACAATTACTAGTAATTTTGAAAAGCATAGCTTTGTCATTCATTGTCATTCAGTTTAAAAATTTGCGGGAAGAGAATGAATTCCTCACGTTAAAATCTAGGGAATATTGGCAAACATTCAAAATCTATAAAGTTCACAGTACATTCGCAATAATTGCTGTTAGATTGCATCCACAATACCATTTAGTTCCGCCTCAATGGAAATCAAAAGAACTCTACTCTATTTCACCAAATGTGGAGCTTCGGTTGTCGATGACAGTACGAGATCGTTTTTTATAATGTTTAGCGAACACTTCGGTGACTGGAATCACAAACGTCCTCTTCGTCGTCTTTCATTAGACGACATCGGCGACCACTGTACATCATTCACTAATGATTCTCCTTATTGCGGTGTCCGTTCTCTGCTTATCGCAGGATGTAGAGGGTAGCTTAAGGTGAGGCCGATTATGTTATTGAGAACAATTATGTATTAGGTTCGGTCCGAAAGTTTTGTTTGTTCTCTAAAATAACCCGTAAATTTCGTAGAGTGAAGATAAACCCAACCTTTCAGGCTGTATCTGACGCAAACTTTCTTCCTCTTTCCAGCTACCATGGTTCCAATGTGATTTTCTTGAAAGAATGCTGAGATAATCGCTGAAAACTGCAACCCTTCGTTCACCTTGTCCAAGTTTCGCTAACTCAAAAAAAAAATTTCTATGTGAGACTTTCGGGGAAATTTAATTACTAGAAGATGGGGCAGTTATTTTGCTAACCGCAGCAATTTTTCATCTTTTTAGCTACATTTTTAGAATTTTGCTAAATAATTTTCCAAAAGTGTGGAGTTTTGAAAAATCAGCAAGATGTTATTGCACCAACACTGCAAAATCTTCAGATCAATGAGATTTCAAAACGCTCTTATCACTATTACTAACTCTACAAAGTAAATGAGCGATTTTCCCTTCGGAACATGAAAATTTTGAAACCTGGAGTACGTCAGTGCGCACTCGTGATATCGAGAAATACTGCAATTTTCCCCGCAAATTTCTATCTCATAGCTTCACCCCACAGAGTCAAGGTCTAAAGCATACTGCACATTTACCTCCACCTACAGTTTTTGATATCAGCTGAGAGGGAGCAAGTAACTTGACTTGAATTCAAACACAACGGATTTTTTGTTTTTGTTCCATCATAGATGAACCTTGAATCTTTGTACCATTCCTTTGAATTTAGCTTTGTGAAGATCAACATAATTTTTCTTTTATATAATGCGAAAATGTTGATAGAAGTAGGTGAGCGAGCGCTAGACATTTCAAAGTTCCAGTGATGCTGATTTTTGTCATGTTAGTAATATTCAAATTGCGTAATACATTGCGTTAAGAAGCAAAATTCGGAACTTTCGGCGGTTTAATTTTCCGGGCGATCGCAAACGCACATTGTCTTTCTGATATGTACGCTGCTCAATGTAATTCAGTTGGCCGGTTGTTGATAAGCCCAGCAATTTACTACCGTTCGTAGTTTCTTGTGCTCCAGACAGTTACAGCTAGTGCGATCCTCCAAAAAGGACAGCATCGATGAAAATGTTTACAAGCTCCTTAGCGTACGCACCTTTTGCAACACTAGCAAAAAGCACATGTAGATTGCAATCTGAAACCAACCTGCAAGATTTTCTAAGCAATCTAGTCAGGATACGCCGCACAAATGTAGACTATCATCAATCAAAGTCCTTCGATTTTAGAACAGGATAGAAAAAGCGTTTTAATGAAAAACTGAAAGATCAAACAAAAACCATCCGCTATCTTCCAATCAAGTCTAAAACTCAAAAATGAGTTATCTTTCGCTTTTTGGGAGCTTTTGAACAGCAAATTGGGTTTTTTCTCCCTATGTTACATTATATGATTTGTGACCTGTTCTGCATGATTTGAGACAGATTACAAGATAACCTGCCACCATTCTTACTGCTCACCTGAAGTGCTAATACATCCATACTTCCTGTTTGTTTTATATATTGACCTATTTATTCCGGCGAAGAGAATAACTAGATATTCACATTACTTTGTGGGTTTTTCCCGTTTTCGAGCTATGTCGCTTAGAGAGATGAGATTTTCATAGTTGTAAGATATCAAGAGCAAGCTTTTGGGAAAGTATGTAACTGCGTGCAAAATAGAATAAGGGCTAGACCTGATTGAACGTGCATTCGTCGTCGTTCTGGTGAGATTTGGAGAAAGTAACGTTCAAAGACCTAAGATCTCATGATCATCAGAAGAAAGTAACGTTCAAAGACCTAAGATCTCATGAGCACAATTTTAGGAAAAAAATAGGAATTGGAGCTTAAGAACTGAAGTTTCAAAAGTAAAGGAAGGCTTTTTCAATGTGTATATTCTCACAGAATACTAGGGAGTCAATAGTGCTTAGTACATCTGTGCAAGAAAATAAGGTCACGAACAACACGGATAATCTGAAGTGTTTTAGAAGAAAGGCTCCTAATTTTAATATGCTTTCAGTTTTTAGTAGGCTCTCATCTCCTAATTTTTGGACATAAGGTCAATGACTGGTAAAAATTCAATCTTGAGAATCGCTTGCCATTCAACCAAGAAATTTTTCCATTAAGGTATCCTCATATGCAAAACAAACTATTACGATTTCAGCATGTTAAAAGCCTCGCATGTGCTTGGCAAGAAGTTTATCAATAGCCACTCGCACTTGGATTTTTTTTCTTCAGCCTCAAATTCACAAATGATAGAAAAATCGCAGTGTAAGCATCATAAAGTTTAGCGATTGCTTATAAGGAAAGATACCAACTTCGATTCCCATGTTCAGAGGGGATACATATATTAGGAACCAACAGAACGCTGATTCTAAATATACTATTCCTAGCTGCCGAGCCTTATTCTGAAGCGATGTATAAGTTTGCTCTTGTAAGTAATTGCTAAACTTTTGAAAATGTTGCTTAAAGGGAATGGTCAGAAGTCGAAGCGGCCCATACATACAAGCTGCATCACATTCGATGCAGCATAGAATGCTGATTCCAAATCTGTCTTCCATATCTGCAGAGCGCCTTTGTAGGCGAAGTTACGAGCAGCTTTACTGCGAAATCGTATACAAAGAATGCGAAATTAGGCACATTATTGCACTTTCAGCTCATCTCTAGGTACGGGTCATATGAACTGACCTAGTTGCATGTTTTAGTCCAACACTGAGCCGAGAATGGCTTTGTACGGCTAAGTTTGGGCTTTACACGAACAACTTCTTAACAAAATAATGGCCTTTAACGGCTTATAATTTCATGCACAAAAGTGGTCTGCAGATAAGGAAGACAGATTCAGAGTTAGCGTTCTATGCTACATTTAATGGTATGCAGCTTGGATGGATTGGCCACTTCGACTTCTGACTTCCGACCATTCCCTTGTTAGGGGTGTATGTCAAGAGGCGCGATTTTTATTACCAGCTGGACAGCAAATAGCATATATTTAGTGTTTTATGAGGTTCTGGGAGTATTTTAGAGTTTAGGGGAGATATATCAGATGGTTGCACGAGTTGTCCATTCTTACTATCTCAAAAGCGTTTCAAAATGAAAATGTTGAAGGTCAAAAACTCATAAAAATGCAATTAATAACAAATTTGTATTTATTTTGGTCGGATTTTCAGCGAAAGCCTTCAAAATCAGCAAGTGGTAAATCTAGATGACTAGTAAGCCAATGTATTTTGTCTGTGCTTTTTGAAAACTTGCGTAGCCCTAAACTTGAGTTTTGAATTGGTGACAGCCAGAGAAATCGCGCCTCTTGACCGTCTCCCCCTTGTTAGCAGCTAGCAACAACATATTCGGAATTAGCGTTTCGAGATGATTCTCAAAAACATGTGTCTCATTTCAAAAGGCGAATTCAATTTAGTACACTTCCCTTGTTAGTTCAAGCAATGTGAAATTAGTCTAAGTTACTGTTGAAACATTCTCGGTTTGTAGTATCGTCCAAATTTTGTTGCTGATAAAATTTGGTATCAGTTGTTGATAATCGCGTAAATTAAATTATTGTCGTCTTCGCAGTGAATTTCAGTTTGAGCCATATCATTGAAGACTAAAAGAATGTAGTATTATACTTACGATTTTCTAGGATTTCAGAAAGCGTTGTACAATAGAAAAAAAATAAGGAATGAAGCGTCATTACTATCTTGATCTATCGCTCGACCATTCTACTCGATTTTAATTTGGGTGCTGCGTATATGTAAAGAAAGAAATCTTTGGAACTGTTTATTTCCTTTAACATATATTTTCATAGTATACATTTACACATATACATACAACTATTTTGCAAATGTTTTCCACATTTGTGCAGCAGCAAAACGAACAAAATCAAGACACTTTGAATTTTTGAGCTTTTGGCCTTCCTCATAAGATCAAATGCCGTCAGCACTAAGATATCCTACACAATCAATTTTTGCTTTAAATGTAATTAAGATGTGTTCCAGGCTTCGTCGTGACTGTGGTGGTGCGCAAAGCTGTGGAGGATCCTCATATGGTCCACCACCGACTGCAGCTCCTTATGTTCCACCACCACCACCGCCACCACCACCGCCACCACCACCGCCACCACCACCGCCACCACCACCCACGGAAGCTCCGTATGTACCACCACCACCGCCGCCACCACCAGTTACAGAAGCTCCGTATGTGCCACCACCCGTTGAGAAGAAAACGTGCGTAACTTGTAAGGAGATCAACATCATCCATGAGTACGTGATGCCTCCGCGTAGACGGTGGGGATGGCGCCATCACCGTCGACGTCGACCACATTGGGGTTACATGATGCCGCCTATGATGCCTTATATGCCTATGATGCCTCCTCCAATGCCTCCACCACCTCCACCTCCTCCACCACCACCTCCGCCACCACCAGAACCAGAACCTGAAATTGAAGTAGTTGTCGTTCAGCCTCCACCTCCACCACCAAAGATAGTGAAAATGAAATACGTATATCATCGCAAAGTGCCCTGGTACAGTTGCACAATGTGTACGACCACGTACTCCCAAGGCACATACTCGCCGCCGCCTTCATCTGGATCTTACGGCTCCATTTCGCCGCCTCCCTCTCCTGGCTATGGTGGGTCCCCAGAGCCGGGTTATGGAGGTGGAGGCCCGCCACCACCATCTAGCTATGGACCACATTGAGAGGCCATTAGAATCAATATTCCATGAAAGATTGCCTGATTGTGCGCAAAAATGTGTTCATTCTATAATTAATTCTTGTAAACTATTACAGAATTGGGCGCAAAGTAGCATTCTGTTCTACCGCGGTTGAATGATTGTATGTTGGTCATATCGATTACGAGTTTGCTTTCGAATATGTTTTCAAATTTTAAAGCAGTAAATGGGTGTTGATTTGATACAATGTTCTTTTAAGAATTCGAATAGGAGCAGTTAGACTTCAAGTTTGAATGCGGGCTTTTGTGCTCAACTCATGACTTATGCAGACTACGTCTTACTTGTACACATTCTTGAAAGCTGCGTTGCTGCGGATGAAAACCTCATAGAGTTATAAAGAATTTGAAAGAACAGCGCACTCCCCGTAATTTGTGTCCAAACTCAATTCAGCTACAATAACAAGATTTATGGGATCACACGAATCGTAAACAAAAATCTGAATTTTTTACAATTTTTTCACGTTCACATTTTTTGTTTGCTCTTCCGCCGCATAGAGCTATTTTATATTAGGTTGTCCCGAAAGTTTTGTCGGATTTTTCAAACCACTGTGAAACCACGCACAATAAGGACCTGAGTGTATTTCAAAATGCATTCGATGCAGCATTTCCTTCTCTTTCTTGTGCTTACATTTTCGAACCACAATCCTGTATGCTTTCTTTGATAATTGCTGAAATTCTTCAACCGTCATTTTTGTCTGCTCAAAGTTCGGCTAATTTCTGAAAATTTCATTTCAGTGTTTCGGAAAGAGTTAAGTAAGGATCGAATAGAGCAATTCTCGGACTACAAGGTAGTGCTTTTAAATTCTCTCAATCTGCTGTTATTTGCTTCAAAAATTTATTTCTCCGGAGGTCTCGATTTTTGGCAAAGTCGTGAAACCTGCAACTGCATCAAACACACGAAAGCTTTTGAATTATTGCGTATTGGAACATGATTCTTACTAAACATTATTTATGCAACATAACCAACTTTAATTCGCTTTGCAAAGCAGCTTTCTAAAATTTTTGGTACTTTTACGTCTTGAACTTAATCAAAAAGCCGCGGTTTTTATTGAATAAATAATTATAATGGACTTGGTAAACGCGGCCCACGTAATCTAAAATGGTTACAATGTAGCCAAAGGTCTGCTCTACCAAATAGTTATCAGCGCTCTTTGGAAACATTATAATAAAGGATTCTGAAATTCAGGAAATATTTGGCGTTACTGCTGAGATGCCCAAAAAGCCATGGCGATAACATTGCAAAGACAGAGTAGATCGGAGAGCAAGTATAGCTGTAAGGGAGAGGATAAAAATCTGATTCAAACGGCACCTAAGCCGTCCATGGATTGGTGTTTTGTGACTTTTAATGAGCGATGACAGAAACCGACAAAACTTTCGGGACAACCTAATATTTGCATAGCGATATAAGCGACTCAGACAAAATCGAACTTCTGCATCTTCAATCTTCTCATTGCGCTCTTACGTTGTCATCTCCTCATTATGAATTTCTTAGCAAACGGACGGAAATACTCTAGTATTCACTGATCATCATCAACAAAGCCAAAGTTGCGCATGCGCACTGTGTCAGCGCTCAAACTATTTCGAAATCATTTTGTACACATAAATTTCCATAAGTCATTTTTTTCATATCGCTCAATAGAGTAAGCGCAGAAAAAGTCGTTTTTGGTGAACTCGAATGGCAGAGAAGTTTAAGCTTATGCTACCAGTGGTGGCGAAATAGCAAATGATGAAGAAACCTGCCAAAAACGTCATACTTCAGGGATTGAAACTGAAAAGTAACAACTGGTTCGTCCTTTTCACATAAAAGCGGGATCATTGTTTGTAACGAATTTCAGGACAATGCTCGCTGAGAAGGAGCTCTATGCTTTACCTCAAATTTTTCTGTCCCTTGTCGCTTTCACTTCCTCAACGTTCTCTACATTTTTTGCTTGTTTTCCCCAGCAAAAATACCGTAAATATATAAAATAATAATAATAAAGAATTAAATATTAAGTAAATAAGTAAGTAAATAATAATAAATAATATAATATGTAAATACCGTAATATATATAATAATAAAATATATAATATTAGGTTGGTGCAAAAGTAATGCGCGTTTTTCTAGCCCTTGTTTCAAGATAGCTTTTCTCCATCAAAGTTTTTCCTATGAAACTTACCCAGCATACTATCAAGAAGCTTCTTTCATGCTCTATTCAGTGATGGTTGAAATAAGCTTCTAGCCTCATTCGTTAGAAATTTCTAGAGCTTCATACAACCGCAATCAAAATCAGAATTTCATTGCGCTTACTTTTTTGGCCAGAATTTCAGCGCGAGTAAACGCATTCTCTTGAAAATTTAACTGCTGTATGTAGTAAAATTTTTCTACGTTATGCACAACTTGCTGTTTTCTCAGCAATTAGTTAGACTGAAATTTCGGCGCCTCAACATGAGTGATGGTTTTGACCGTTCAGTGGCCCATAGATTTCCTTTGAAGAAGGCAATCGCCAAAGTTTCGCTCATTTGTGTAAGCGTAAGAGTGGGCCTCCTGTTGACAGTTTTTGCAGAAATGTGGAAGCTGTTCAGTACACAGAAAATCAAAAATCTCCATATTTTGGGATTTTGAGGGCTACGAAAAATTGTCGAAAAAAGCGGGCAATTTTGAATATTATTTTTTCATTTTCGCGAATCTTCTTTGTTTGAGCTCCTTTCAACTTTTTTTTCGTACTACTGGCTTGCGACTACAAGACAGTCAACTTTTCATTTATACTGACAAATCTTGAAGGAAGTTATGATCGGTTAAAAACGAGGTTTCCGAAAAAAAATTTTTTTGCTTATCAACCCATATTTTTACACCGTTTTGTGATGTTGGCACAAATTAGTGTGCGCTGTATAGAAAGAAGTTTGGTGCCTCTGACGGACTTGATCGCACTGAAAAATACGGATTTTTTAGAAAGTTATAGCACGTCAAAGTGGGAACTCGCAAAACGCGCATTACTTTTGCACCAACCTAATATTTAGTACCCAAACAAAGCTGCCAGACTTAACACGAACCACATAATATGCATTCTGCAATTTCTAATCGTATGAACACTACCAGGTATGCACAATTCACACCCATATATAGGCATACAAATATGGATGGACTTGTTTCAAAATGCTTGAGAAGCTAATCCATTCACACAACATGCCCTTCGTTATGTGCACCAAAGGCATTATTTTATGCATTATAGAAATTCATTTTTGATATAAAATTGATAAGAAGTTGTAGAAAAATCAAAATCATAGTTATTCGTAAGTACATCCGATTATCACCAACTTCTTGTAGTCAAAAAGAGTAGGCCATAAAACAGAGACCAAAATATTAGGTCGTTTCAAAAGCGATTTCGCTTTTTTCAAACGGGTACCACGTATCAAAGGTTCCTAAGAGCTCTTGTATGCATTCGATGCAGAAATTCATTCTCTTTCTAACGGTTATGAAATTGTTGCAGCGCAATCAATGAGCTTTCAGAAAATATCCAAAATTTCACAATTTTTTGAAACTTTCATACCAATCCTCAGAAGGAGCTCAAGTAACGATTCGATACAGTAAACTTTATAAAATACAGTATCACTTTTTTCTCTTTCTCGTAGCTAGCCGTAATTTTCTAAAAGATTTTTTAACAGAACTATCGGATTTTGGAGCCACCTCAGCCACTACGGCATCAAACATCATAATTTTTCGAAATTTGAGACTACCAAGATGGTAACTATGAGTTAGCATTAATTTTACAAAGCAAGTGAGGGTTTACGGTTAGAAATATCAAATTTCGAGTTTTTCGGGTACAGCCTGGGGCTCGCTAAAAAATGAGTTATGATGATTTCTCCCTGGAAACCAAACGAATCGGAAACAAAAAAAACATTGTAAGAAAGGGGAGAAAATGCTGCATCGAATAATGCGCGAGCTGCTCTTCTTTTGATGTTCTACGAGGATCTAGCTGCCCAAGTGTGGAAATCGGTAGCATCAGTTAAAATTCTGCTAAAAATGTATGACAAGCCTATGGCAAGAGAAAAAGTAGTTTTGCATTCTGTAGGGTTTGCTCTATAAAGATGTTACTTGCACTTTTTCGGAGATATGATATAAAAGTTTTAAAAAATTGTGAAACTTGACTATCCCCAAAAGCATAGGTCGAAGATTTTGGTTATTTTCTGAAAGCTCATTGACTGTTTCGCAACAATTTCATAGCCTTTAGAAAGAGAATGAAATTCTGCATCGAATGCCTCCAAGATCTCTTAAAAACCTTTTTTCCATTACATGTGATGCCCGTTTAAAAAAAGCGAAATTACTTTTGAAACGACCTAATAGATCAACTTCAGTGAATTTTCTAGCTATTTTAGCGACCAAAATTCCGTTTTTTGGGTATTTTTCCTAATCAGCTTGTATCGCTGCCATATGCCAATAAAAAAATTTTGCTTCAGGCACATGTAAAAAGCACGAATCCTTCCTTTATAAGCCTTAAATAAGAAAATTTCACTGAAGCTGAAGAAAGTGACGGATTGAAAAATGTGGTGCAAAAATTATGTATCAACCTTTAATTGGTAACTAAACGCGGTTTTGGGCCAGAAATGCAGACGAGAAGAGAGATAAGAATGGAAACTTCGTAATAAAAAACGGTTCTAAAATCTCAGCCCATTCGCGACAAAGACGTGCAGCAACTTACAAGTTTTTGCAATACGATAATTTGAAACGTTACCAATTTAGCGAAGCTTAAAGGCAGCGTCTAAGCAGAATCTTGAACAAAATTTTTCGCTTATCTTTTTTTTACCGGGCTTATTCTTCCCGTCTTCCCGCTGATTCCAAAAATGCAGCTTGCAAAGCACGAAAATGTTTGACGGGCTATTTTGCCGCCGCGGTTAAGACACAGAGTCGTGGTGGGACCCTACTTTTTGACTTTTTGTGACATACGTACCTAGTTATCGACTGAAGGGACGGCAGGTCGCCGAGGCGTCCCGGTCGCCATTTTTGAAGCTTCTGGCTTTAAAGCAAAGTGATACAATGTCACTTGGGTAAGAACTTTATTAGGGGGAAAGCCCTTGTACGCAAAAGTTCATATTTGCCCGAACACTGTCTTTAAGAAAGGTACTGTAGCCAAAAAACGGTCGTGACCTACTTGCTAATTCTTGTATTGGGCATGCGTGTGTTTATCTATGTCGAATAAAAAGTATAACTTTATAAAATTCGTTTCTATGAGCATCATTTTGCAAGAAAATTTGCTGTTACAGTCCGTGTCAACCATGTGCTCCCTTTTCCGTAGATGCAGTGAGCTTCGCGCCACTTCGCGCGCGTATGACTCGGGCATTTAAATGGGCCTTATCGATTGAAGATCTGCATGCGGGACCCTTGCGTTGCGCATGCGTGGTTCCCATGCGAAAGGGAGTACGTAATTGACATCGACTGTACTTTCAAAAGTGACACAGTAATCTCAGCGAGAAATAAATCCCGGAACGCAATTGCCATTGCTTAAAGGTAGCGTCCAGTCAAATGTCACGTGGTTCCTAATTTTGGGCCCTAACTAAGCCACTGCCCAAGCGGCAGCTCAGGTAGTGCTCTAGCCGCTGAGATATTCGCCTCGAAACTGGACCCTGGGATCGTATCCGCATGGATTCATGGCAGTTCCGCGCGAGGATCCACGCGCTGCGCCATGAATTCATGCAAAATACGATCCAAAGGTCCAGTTTCGAGGCGAATATTTCAGCCGTTAGTGCACTACCTGAGATGCCGTTGGGGAGTGGCTCAGTTAGGGCCCCAAAATTACTATCCACATAAAGAGCCCCATAGTCCACATTTGCCTAGACGCTGCCTTCAAAGGAAGTGTCCGACAAAAACTCTGTGCACAGAAATTTACTAACCTAGGTCTCGCTCCTCGAATCCCAAAATGCAGCTTATCTTTATCTTTTTCTTTGTTTCATACACGTAAACGTGTGCCAAAGCCTGTGTGAGCAAAACATTGCTAGCGTAAGAGACTAGCATGTCACCTTTCACCAGAACAAACCAAACAGTGAATAAGGGCCTCAAGTGTTGAGGAAGTAAGATTTTTATTTGGTCAAGGGAGGTCAGGTGATTGACATTGGGGAATGCCACGGCCACTTTTCCGGGCTGTCCAAAACGGCTGTCCTTATTGCAAAAATGCAAAAAGCAAGCTTTCAAAGAGCCATTGTTTTTGAAAGTTTACGTGAAGCGCGAGTCGCCATGAGACCTATTTTAATTTTATATGGGCTGCTATGAAGTGATCGGATCGGTGCTTGGGCGGGATCCGGATAGGGGGTGCAAAATACTCTCCAAACAAATTTTAGGCTTTTTGGAAGCGTTTTTTCGTTCCTGATTTTACCGAGCTTGCTTAGGAGGCCTGTCATTGCATCCTTATAATGCTGCAGCACCCCATTTGGCGGGTCGCTTCGTTCAAGCCTACTATAATACTTACCTCGCTTTTCGTGGGTATTTCACTTAAGTTTTTTCCCTGTATCCCACCTTCATGATCGATATCCACTGCCTAAAAAGTGTGTTGCCGACTCATTTTTATAACGTGACTTTCTCCTTCAAACTACATCACCTGATACGACGCACTAAGACCGATTTTTGCGAGAGAAATGACTATGAGGATCATGTCTGACGGATGTTTGGTAACGTCATCATCTACTGGCAACCACATAAAAGTTTGCATTCTGGTCTTGCCAGAAAAGTTCGAAACTTTGCATTGTCTGTGCAAAATGCATACAAGATCCTGATGCAATTTGGTTGTCAGCCTTCATCCGGATAAAAGACTTTGATAAGGCGCTCCCTAGAAAACCGACCAAGCTAGGTTCTGTGGATGTTCGCTTTCAACTTATTGTTGCAACTTAACACCTAACAGATTAGCAGGTATTTGGTTCGAGATAGCAAAAACCCATATTCGTGCAATGGAGAACTTTCCACTGCATCAAGTTTCGGCGCTCTGCTGTTACTTGCTTATTGTCACACAAGCAAAGCGGCTAAGTCTGAAAATAGGTCCACAAACATTTGTGAACATGAGCCCTTAATGAATTTAGTGTCAGCAGATTCTTCGTTTTCGAAAGAAGTACACATGAAGGTAGCAAACTGTCTAATCTAAGCCCAATTTGCAGCCAAATTGGTGGCTTCCCCGCGGGAAAATCCCGCTTGATTCCCCTTGCGCGCCGCAATCTCGCTCGCCCCGGACAAGTTTTCCCCCGCGTGTCATGTGGCGCATTGTTTGGAAAAATCGTAAGCACTTTTAAATATTTTTTTGAATCCCTGTTTTTTCTTTCCAGTTTTCTGCATAGTCTTAGATTTTTCCTTCCTATGTAATCGATACCATCAACAACATCAAAAATAAAGGCGTAGTAATTTTGGTGTAGAGGGGATAATTAGAATTTCTTTCACTGATGTTTAGCTGAGCACTAACTCTTCAGCTTGTCCACGTAACATCACAAAAACGTCTGATCGAATTCTCGGTGATGCCATCAAAAAGCAGTGATGGGTTGCTCGGGACTATTCTCATTCACAGAAGGAAAAAAAGGAAGGTAGTATCATCCTTCACTTTATGCGCTAATTGGGCGGAAGGGAGGGGTATTAGCTTGAGTTGAGGAAACCCTTTGTTAACACGGCCAAGCATACTTCACGCGAATTATCCTGCCAGAGATTACCAATATACAGCGTTAACTTTAAGAATTTCAATATGTATACTTCAAGCAATCGGAGCGTTGCCAAATCGCGCAGCTGAAATCACGTAAAGCTCTCCTGGGGCCTATTCCACAATAAAAACCCGTGAGATTCTAAAGGTTGGAATTTTTAGAGTTTTAAACAAGCAATCCACCAGTTTCTATGGTTGAACTGCAGTTGCTCGGACGAGAAATTGAAAGCGTCGACGGCTAAATTACTACACGATGAGACACAATCAACGAAGGATTCTTTGATTGCGCATTTGAATCCCTTCAAAACTCCATCAAACTGTGGTGTCCCTTCGTACATTCTCCCTTTGTACATTCTCGCATCTGATTCTCCGCCAGAAACAGAATCTTGGATCTTTTGTCATTGTTAAGTATTGATCGTTTAGAATCATTGTGGAACATAACGAGTTTGCCTATGTTGGGGGTACTTTGTCATAATAACAAGTGAATTTTTGCTTTGCCAAACTTGTCGAGTGTAGTAAATGAAACCAAGAAGATACGCAACAGTGCATTTAACGCAAATCGCTTCACAACCGCCAGTTTTACCGTCTGTTGTTAAACTTCACCAAGTTTATATTTGTACCCACAACTTCAGCAATCAACAATATTTTTGAGTTTCAGTAGCGTATGCTCAAAAGTCCAACATCTGTAAAACAGCGAACAAAAAATGATTGAATAAGATGAGGGAGAAAGTAAAGTACAACAAAGACTCTCATAATCATCCTAACAATGCCGTTTTGGCCGGGAGTACTACCCAAACCGGGTAGCGAGCAGCAGCGTTGGAGCTACAATTGGGAAAGCGCCGGCTTTTGATCCAAAAGTCATCGCACTAGTCTGGCAGGTCCGCAACCCTGAACATGTGTTTTTATGCGGATGTGAAGAATACATTGCATGATTGACTGTTAGCAGCAAAAGAAGATTGCAAAAGCTGAACTAGAAAGCGTACCTTTCGCTTACTTTGTTTGGTCAGACAGACATACGTTTATCTCAAAATGAAAAGCAAGTGAAGCAAAAACGAGTAACTTTGTAATAGAGGTCTCGAGTGTACATTTTTCAGCAAAGGAACCCCGCGTTTAAAAGTGAAGCACCATAGAACAAAGCCGAAATTGCGAAGACCACATGGCCATTCAACAAAAATAATAGAATATTTATTTGCTATTTATTAAAATGTAAGTAAATATGTATAATCGGCTCCACGATTCGTGTAGAGGCGGGGTTTTGCCAACTCAAAGCATAGCGGTTTTTTATAGCGAGAGAGTATAAAAAACAATGCTATGACGTGGAGGTTGAACAAGTTTACCTGTGTTATCAGGCAAAGTCTGCAATACATCTCGACACGAATCGTGGAGACGATCATTATAGGATAGTTGAACCTTGCGATAAAAGGCAGGTAAGAAGACGCAGATACCCTTCTCATTCATAGCTGCAATCCTGAAGATAGCTGGTTTTGTAGATTGGTCTACATGTACGGCAGCAAGATTGCCTGATTTACGATGCACTCCGGTTTACACTCACGTACACCCTGAAAAAGAGACAAGTCTTCTCGACAGTGAGTCAATGCAAAAAAATTGACCGTCGTCATTAGCCTCAGAATTATTGCGTACAGCCAAGTAGACAATATACTCAGAAATGCACCCGGAGGATATTCATTCAAAAATCCTTTCCGGTTTACTTGCAACAATCTTCGGAGGCTCGCACGTGAGCTGAGCATTCTCCTTTCCTTTACTGATCTTGATAGACAAAGATGCTTAAAGGCAGCGTACACGCAAAATTTGAGTTACCGAATTCCCTAGATCTTTCTACACCGTGTATATACTGGGCCCAGAAGAAGACCAACTGCGTTGGTCCGGTCTCCCAATGTTGCTTCTGAGCGGAGAAAACCCCCCTCAATTTTCTTTCACGCCGCCCCTTTTCTTTCGCTCCGCCTCCTCCGGACGAATCCATAACAGCGTAAGCTGCAATTGCAGTTGCAGTTGCTGTTGCAACATCTGTTGCATTTGTTTTGGGTGTACGCTGCCTTTAAAAAAAACCGCGAACACAGTCTACATGGGGTATTATTCTACAATGTAATGTGGATTAAACTCATCTTAGTCGCTACATTAGATGAAGCCAATAAAAATTTTCTTTAATCTCCGGCAACACTCATAATTACACGAAAAGAAAAGTTATGTATATTCATTAAAATCTGTTATCACACTCAGCCAATGCATAGACGGATGCGTGACCCTACGATATCAATTCTAGTCATTAGCTCAAAGATCAGAGATTCTCTAGTTGGGTAGTTAGTGGATGGATAAACACAAAAATACCGAGTAAACCGTGAATGGCATGTATTACACTATGTACTATTGTATTACACACTACCACTTGTATTACACTTCCGTACCCCCTAGAGAAATTTTCGAAAGCTGGATAATTCATAATTTTTGTTCTCACCTGAAACTCTTGTGGGTTAAGCTTGCCCTCCTTTGCGCGTGCAGTTGTCACTACTTCAGCGGTAATAGTGCAGTTTTTGAACCTGGAAAGGCAAGCGCATTACTGTGATGCTTACCTCCATAAGAGCTGTCAAGCCGAAAGACCTTCTAGCAGCGCTCAGATCAACATTGTTAATCTAGCAGATGAGAGTGTCCATCCAAGAACGGTTTGCTTCACGTATTCGAATACTTGCCAGCGCAAATACCTATCAACCTTAAAAAGAATACAAAGGAAAAGAAAATGCGACAATAAACTTCGTTAACAAGCACGCCAAAAATGTTAACGCATGGAAAAGTTACATAGCACCAACTTTGATAATAGAATCACTGATAAATACTTTAGTAGATTCGTACCCAGAACCCTTTGCAGAAGAACATTCAGCTTTTTACAAACTCAAGAATATTTTCTAAAAACTGACAGGACAGTATAATATGGAAGAAAATTCAGTTAATTAAATTTTAAATTAGTTTCTTATTAAAAATTATGATACCTAAGCGAGAGACAAATATAGATATGAGATACATATACAGAGATACACCTGGGCTTGATTTTGTGATTGATAAATGTCAGGTAGATTCTGGTGGAGCACTCTAGGTTACTAACACTAGTAATAGTGTCTTCGCAAAAGAAAGAAAAATATAAGCAGAAACTTTATCTGAAACAAAAGATAGTTTCAATCGAAAGTGTTGAGGTTCCTATACTTCGTTGTTGTTCGGTGTAAAGAACGCTGGAGGCAGACTTATGCGTTGGATCTGACGGTACAGTACAGTCTGCTCCAATCGGGATCAGGCCGAAACGTCGGCGTAAATTTGCGCGCTCGCCGCTAGCTCTCCGCGCTGTATATGCGGGCTGTCGGAGAGAGAGCAAAAGGATTGAAGAGAGAGCAGAGAAGCAGGCCGTGGGCGTGACCGCGAAGCCCTAGCGACGCGGACTCCCGCCATGCCAATTTTGGCCTGGTTAGGATTGGGGCAGACTGTAGAGATTCAAATGAGCTCGAGGGATTCTGTTACCTTAACGTTTCTTGATGCTCGGACAAGTGCCATGCTCTCTATTCACTTGAAAGTTTCAAAAGATGAAGCTAAGAAACAAAATATTAATATGAAGCAACTAGAAAATCACTTTTATAATACCACCTGCCGCGGTTCTCTCCTACAACAACATCTTTTGAGCGGCAATGACGGAAATTTAGCTATTGGATCTAGTTATAATGTCTCGATGTAATCAAAGGTCGGAACGACAGAGATAAAACGGGAACATATTTGAAAACTGCTAAGCACGTGCGTGAAAATGCATTAGGAACTTGCCACCGAACGATTGTATACACTGACTGTTCCTTCACATTTTTTGAGCTTGCTTCGCATTTTTGCTTCTTTATTTGAATCTTTGTTTTGCTTTTTGTATGCTTATGTTCTTGATTTTTCATTTTATTTTTTATATTATTATTCATTTTTTGTAGTGTTAGTAACTGATCAGTTGTTCCTCATAGTGATCTGCCTCGCGCAGTCGATCGCAACCTCAGAGTGCGCGGGAGATGAGCGCTATAAAAGGCACTCACTCATAGCCTTGTCAGTTCTACAGTTCTACCGTTCAATGATCACTCATTCGCCGCTCATTCTATTGTCTCCAATTTTACTGTTCTTTTATTCTCTAATAAATATTCCATTCTGCTCCTGTGCCGTCCACACGAAGAGCGGCCGAAGCTTGGAGGACACAACATTTTTCATTTATAACTTGGACACACATACATTTATTTTTCATTTACATTTTGAATTTTGTACTACATTGCATTTTTGATGTTTAATTTTACATTTTTATTTTTTGATTTCTTTTACGTTTTTTGGATTTTTTTTGATTTTATTTTTTTATTTTTTTTGTTTTATTTACTTTTTACTGTTCATTTTTGCTGATTTCAATAACCTTTTTCTTTTTGGGCTTTCTTCAAGTGTCTCAACGACGTTTTGGACAACTAATTCAGGAACTAAAACTGTGGGAAACAAGACGAAGACTCATCATTTCGATGGTGTGATAAAACTCATGTAAATTTCGATAAAAGTTCATCAAATGTAGGTTTGTGAAGGAAAGCAGTATACATTCTGTTTATTACCTGTAAAAGCTAATATAATTTTCTCACCAAGATTTTTTTAGACGCGATCTTCGCAAGTACGATCAAATATTACAACTGCTTTATCTGCGGTACTAAAGTTGAACAGTGTCTCACCACTGCCCTTACAAAAATCAAGCGTACAACGCTATTTTCTCAGCGAGTTTGAGGATGTTTTCAACACATCAAACACTGGAGCTATATTTTGCTAGCTTCAGACAAACAAAGAAGTTCTTATGCGTTACTCATTTCATAAATACTGTAAGTTGTATTCAGGTGCACTCAAAAAACCAAACATTTACACTTAGGCACATCTCTGTTGTCAGAAATAACTTTGAATGGTGGACGATTGTGCCGTAGAAAGGATGGAACATCGACGAGCAAGAAATACCAGCAGAACTGCTTTTCAATCTAAGTAGTGCAATCAGCTTTTTGCAGCCAGTTTTACTCTTGTAAATGGCTTTTTCTTCGAGGGAAAAGACCGAAAAGACCAGGATGATATCGTGGTGGGCAGCGTAGAAGTCAACAACTACCTCAGCTTTTACACGAAGAGAATCTTCAATAGCAAGGGCTACTGGACTCCCACCTCACAAAGAGGCGGTGGCCGAACTAGAGGTATTCAGCTTTGATGCGAAAATGTCCTGACCTGCATTCAGGCAGTCATGAAGGAGCCCTCGGAGGAAGCAGTGGAACCGCCAACTCCTGCTCGCGCTCATGAGAATGTAGAACAGTCTCTTCAACACAATGCTGCTCAAAAAAGGAGATTCAACATCCTCTAAGGCGACGGTTTGAGAACAAAACAAATCACTGCTTATTCGTATAAGTTTTATTTCGATTTATTTCATATTCATACCGGTTCCTTGTATTCATCACTGGAAAGGGATGCAAGCTCAGATAGTGAAGATGATGAAAAAGATGACCAGCCTCCACTGAAGGAGACACCCCGCATCTCAAATGCATATTTCCTCGTTCGATGGAAAAAGTTTTTGAACTGCTTTGAGTCAACATGCCTTGCGCTGATAACAGCGCAAAAAGCATGCGCTTGATAAGAAATGCTTCTTGTCCCATCATTATTTACGTGACAGACGGTCCCAAGCCTGAAAGGAAGAGATGGGAAGGACAAGATAAGTTAAATATCGCAAAACGACAAACAGTTTGTTGGAAACATCTTGACATGTACTGCTGCGGTTAGCACAGGCGTCAGAACGAATGTATAACCATTCCATAAGATTCTAGCAAATACAATGGGCAAGAGAGTTTGGGCTAGCTATTCCTTCCCAGTCAACGTTCAGTCGGATTTTTGATAAAATACGCCCTTCGATAAACACCGTCTATCAGAGACATTAAGATAATACCTTACAGCGCATAAAAGCCGCATACGAGGTAAAGAATCATGGTGCACGGATGTTTACCTGAATCCAAAATGCTTTTTTAGCGCGAAGGGGAGCTCACACCGTGGTTTATCGCGGTGGACTGTGCATACGACCCAAGGAATTTAGTGCAGAGTTCTGCGAAGTTTTGGTTGTAGATATTGAAGACGAAACTCTGCATTTACACTGAAGTAGTGGAGCGCGTCAAACAGGTCATAATCGGACTGATTATGAACGACAGCTTTCTCAGATTTCATGTTATAGGTGGCAAGAGCGGACGTGGTGGAAAAATTGGGATTTCACAATATGCTGCGATGGTTCCGGTTTCAACGTATTCCCATACGTCCAGTGTCAACTGACAGGTATCAAAAGGAGGTAGGGGAGTACGATACGGAATCTGGGAGGAACTAAGGTGGTACCTGAACCCTTGGCATCTGGCTAGGCGACTCGGGAAGCAACTCAGGGAGGTACGAACTGAACACCTAGTGCCATCTAATCTCTAGATAGCTTAGATAAGATGTAGGCATCCATGCGGATTCAATGTGAGTGTATGAGCGACTGGGCGGATGATCTGAACGCGCACTCATACACTGCATATAAGAAGGAGAAGAAGCTGGAAGTGGGCGACAACATGTTTTCCGCAGCTGCTTGAAGCATGTTGCCGATGTTCATGAGCGGACGGAGATAAACTAGTTGTAGACTTTACACAAACTTTAGGCAGTATAGCGTGCAGGATAGCCATACGGGACCAGTAAGAAAGTGCCTGCTCAAGCCGATAGCTCCGAATAAAGAGAGTGGAAAACGGACAATCTTTACTGGAAGTGCCGCTTACGAAAAGTTGAAAGAGATAATGCTCCAATCGACTTTTCAGAATGATATCATGATTGCAAGCCAATGTGTGACTGTGTGACTAATAACCTCGTTGACACACTCTACTGTCCAAAGGAGCTATTCTTACAAGTATTGCTATATAATTGTCTAGAAACTGACCGAAACAAACGGTTCTCAGAATTTTTTAAACCACGAACTCATCTCCTCTACGTAAACATGGCTAGGAGGGCGTTCAGGCTACTTTACACCTGAACGCCCTCAGAGATGTGGAGTTGGACGGAGAAAGGGTGGAGGAGTCCAGGATAATGATCAAGAGGAAGTTTGAAGAGAGAACAAGTGAATTTAAAAAAGACGTCTATCCAGCACATATGGAGGAAAGAAATACAAATGACATACGTTTCGATGAACTGTCGGGCAAACATACGGCGAGATGATGGACACAACATAATAAGCTCCATTCTCCTCCGTTAGGCTCCCGCCAGAGTGCCGAAGTTAGGCCAGCGCTACGCCAGCATTTCGATCGATACACGTGTATTTCGTTGGGGACATCTACCTGCTGAGCTAGCCCCGCCCCAACGAAATACACGTGTATCGATCGAAATGCTGGCGTAGCGCTGGCATAACTTCTTCACTCTGGCGGGAGCCTTACTAGATACATTGACTGATTATCGCCTAAATACCTACGCAGAATCTGATTGACAATGACTCCCAAACAAGCATCATTTGGTAACGGAATGAGGAGGTCCGTCGTTTCTTACTTCGTTAGTTACAAAAAATTTTTCAGCTGAGCTTCTACCCGTGCTATGTCTGCGAGCGATATATTGTATTGGATCCAACAATGTTTTTTTTACTAAAAATGAGACCAACTTTTCTTCATATGTGAACAAACAAAGAATAAACTAAGCAGACGGAAACAAAACGGAATACGAAAAAAAAGACAGTTGAGAAAGACAGACTTCATATTTACAAACCATCAAAACTTGTATTCGCAAACCTCGATGCAAGCTGTACCGCCGGGTCGGTGCGCAAGAAAGAGCTGTTTTTTTTTTGTATTTTAGCGATAAGATACACAAATGCATGATACAAGGGTAAAGCCTTACTGACCATTTTTACTTTTATCGTCGACAGCACTAGGATTTGTTCCATTTTCGAGTAGAATTTCGGCATGATAGCTCCGATTGGCCCAAACAGCCACGTGCAAAGCAGTGTTGCCATTTGCCCCTCTAGCACCAAGATCATGAGCTTCAACAATGCGCCACTAACGTTTCACTTCAGACAAGCTGAAAGGTAAAAAAGTAAAGCATCCCCACCTCTTTACGATTTCCGCAAAACAAATGTGCGATATTCCCATCGATGTCGCTCTCGCTAAAATTTCAAAAAATTAGTCAGAGTACCATCGAAAGGCGAAACTTTAAAAATGCGATGGCTGACGACACCAACGATGGTTGATCGTGACAGCAACATCGTTTCGTTCAAGAGCGACGAAAAGAGGGGGTCTTTCATCAACATCAGACTTGACCAAATCGGCTTTATTCACAATGATAGTATTCGGGTATTCGCCAAAAAAAGATTTCTGCTGGCAATACTAAGAAGTATGGCTGTTCTAAAAAAAATTTTTTTTCAAATTAAAAGTGCAAAATCCGCAATACTAACCTGTATAATCCGGCGCTTTCATGACATTTTTCTGAGCCGACATTCAGCCCATTCCGCCATAGCAGCGTGATTTGGAGGAGTAACGGCAGAGAAATAAAGTAAATTCGATCCCGATTTCTCATGGACAAGAGATCTGCTTCCGCAAATACTAGAACATGTTAGAATACTAAAAATTCGCGTTCGTACATCTTCTAAAGACAGAAAAAACAAAACTGTTCATTCAGCGAAAAAGCCTAGCAAACGTGTAAGAGCTTTTTCGGTCATCGCGGGAATGAATTTGCCTGCTCCATATATTAGGTTGTCCCGAAAGTATTGTCGGTTTTTTTCATCGCTCACTAGAACCCACAGAACAAAAATCCATGGACGATCTAGGTATCAGTTGATTTATATTTTTATCCTCTTTCTTACAGCTGTATTTGCTCTTTGATTTACTCTGTCTTTGCGATGTTATCGCCATGGTTTTTTGAGCAGCGCGATAGTAACGCCAAATTTTTCCTGAATTTTAAAAAATTTTCTTCTGCTGTTTTGAAGAGCATTAGTGACTGTAGAGCAAATCTTTGGTTACATTGTGATTATTTTAGATTATATGGACCACGTTTATAAAGTCCGTTATAATTATTTATTTAAGAAAAACCATGGCTTTTTGATTACTTCTACCAAGTAAAGTTACCGAAAATTCCAAAAAGCTGAATTTTCAAAGCAAATCAAGCTTGATTATGTTGCATAATTATTATTTATTAGCAATCAAGTTTTAATTCGCAGAAATTTCAGAAGGCTTTTATGTTTTTGCTGCAGTTGCGTGTTTCATGATTTTGCCAAAAATCGAGACCTCCGAAGAAATAATTTTTTGAAGCTGAAAACAGTAGGTTAGGAGAATCTAAAAATACTGTCTTGTAGTTCGAGAAATGTTTTATTTGTGGAAAACGGGTGAGGAATTGAGGAGTGAGGAATTTAACAATTATCAAAAGAAGCAGGTGAACGGGTGAGGAATTTAACAATTATCAAAAGAAGCATACAAAATTGTTGCACGGAAATGTAACCATACGAAAGAGAAGGAAGAGCTGCATCGAATGCACGTTGAAACTCGCTCAGTTTCTTATTGCGCATAGTTTTATAGCGGTTTGAAAAAAACCGACAAAACTTTCGGGACAACCTAATATTACATTGCAACTAGCGTTTTTGGACAACAGCTGCCATCTTATATGACCAAAGGAGAGCACATGTTCCAAATGAAAGACCGCTTTGATCAAGATTTATCAAGATGGGAGCCTAAGAAAACAATATAACTGTCGTGAAAATGAGACAAACCTAAACTTTAAAAGAAAAGAAAAGAGCGGATGCATACCTTCGAGTCGTTCTCGATAGAGTATAAAAGAAGGACATTCTCACGGTTAAGCTCGACAATTACATGTAGCATATGATGTGAGTTGCTAGATTATTTTGGTGTTAAAGCAGCACAAAGTTTCTCAGCTATAAGATGTCCACCTTCTGAGAAATCGGTAGGACGAAGGTGCGGAGAGATAAGCAAACTGCTGCGGAATGAATTCGCTACAATAAGTAGTAATGGTAGCTCCACATTAATTGAGTAGATCGCCTATATCCTCGGTGTCAGCAATTTCATAAAGTGAGATTCAGCTACTATTACTTGTTCGTGCTTTCAGATGTTGTACGCATTTGTGCAAGGATATATTGAAGTAAAATTAGATAAACTACAACGAAATACTTAGATTGCAAGCCCTTGAAGTGGTATCGAAACCTTCTCTAAGTCCCTAAGGGCCGCATGCATTGACATCCCCGCTGGGGAGGGTGCCTCTAAAGAAAGCTTCATATTCTGAAGCTCGAAATATCTGGTTGTCTACTTGTCCGCAAGCATCCTACTATCCTTCACCATGTACACATTGAACAGCAGCGAGAAGCTGAACAAGCCGCATTTTCCAGCTTTTGTATGATCCCTGATGGTCCCCGGCGTTTATCTTCAAAGTCACTTTTCTTTTCTTGAAGTCAACAAAAACCTTCTAAAGTTGTACTGTTCACCTAATCCAACAGTGCAGAGCATGTTGCTGATGACAACAAATGCGTTCTCAAAAAAATATCTTCGTTAAACCCCAACTTTCGACTTGTGGTTCATCGCAAATTCCATGACTCCGATACATCAATTGTTCTTATCGCAACATGCTAAGCACTGTTGGGTCAGATAATCTGCACAACTTCGGAAGCTTTTCGTTAACTTTGGAGAAAGAAAATGAGTTTGAACATAAGCGCCGGGGATCATCAAGGATCATATAAAAGCTGAAAAATGCGACCTGTACATCTTCTCGCTGTTGTTGATTATATTCATGGAGATGGATAGTAGGGATACTTGCGGACAGGTATAGGCTGCTGCATGACGAAGGCGCAAAACCTTCGGGCGCAAACGCGACTTTATTAGCCGCAGAGCGCATGAGGCGTAAAATTTACCACGGTGAGGACATGCGCACGTCGCGCTTGCGTCCGCTCAACTAGTACCTCTTCCGCGCCTTCGTCATGCGATAGCTTTTAGACAGTGTGAAATCCACATATCTGGAGCTTCAGAATATGAAGCTTTCTTTTAAACTGCTATCCCCTCTTCGCGAGAATGTTAATGCATGCGGCCCCAAGATACGTTCGATCGAGGGAGCACATCCATGTACATTCATCGATAGACCAGCAATGCTTTAGCTAGCATCTGCAAACAAGAGATTTCACACTAAGCCTAGATAGATGCATCCCGTTTTACACAAATAACGCATTAACAAAGCAGGGATTACACAAATGCAATGTGGGCTATCGGAAAAGCCAAAACTTTTCTGAGAGGGCAACACTTCGAATACAATGATCACAAGCCTCCTACTAAGCTTATCAATTTTATAACATTAAAACTTTCACTGAACATGGATAGCGAGTCTTGAAATGATATGGATGTAGTAGCACAACGAAGTCTTCAACAGATGTGCAATGATTTTGACGAAAATGCTACATTTCGTGAGAGGGAATAGCGATTATCTGCTTACGTCTTTCCAAGTGACGACATTCTGCGCGCGAGTGGAGTGAAATATCTCTTTCGCCTAATTGTTAGTTACGCGGGGTCTTTAAAAAGCGGAGTTTTTGCGATTTTCACGCACATTTCGACCTGCATAGGGTTAAACTGGACCACAAACACTCCTTGACCACAAAATCCCGATAACCAAATTCTGCTGACACACTGCCTTCAACGGAGATAGTGACATAATAGTCGTGGAAGATCAGTATTTGATTTTGCTATGCATGAACATAATTACCTAATACGTGTGTGCCGCACAAAAATTGGACAAAAATCACTACGAACGGAGAGTTATCAGCTAACGTACATTAGCGTATATATGTATGTATATATTATGTATATATATGTATTGTATATATATATATATATAAGGTTGGTCCGAAAGTTCTGTCCCACCATTTTCAAAAAAATCATAACTTCCTCCTAACATGATGTTTTTGCATGGCTAAAATCTTTTTGAAAAGGGCAATTCATGCACTTTCTAAAACTAGGTTGGCTGCTATCTACTACGCTCTGAGTGCAGAGTTAAAATTGGAGAAATGAAATCACTTCAAGTTCGGAATTTTTAAGCAAGCCCGTTAAAAAATCCAAAACTGTGATATAAAACCCAAAACAGCCACTATCCTAGATTATTTTACCCCCTCTTTCTGGCTAAGTAGAGTTCACGCTGATGCAGCTGTTTTTCTAAAAGTTCTGATTTTTTCAAAAAAATGTCAAAAATCAATTTTCTTAAGAAACTGATTTTTTGGCATTTTTTTTGAAAAATTATGACTCCTTTCAGCAAAGCTCGATCAGCGCAATTTTGCTAAGCTGGAAAGAGGGGATCAAAAAACCTAGGACACTGCCTGTTTTGGATTTTATGGTACACTTTTCGATTTTTTAACGGGCTTGCTTAAAAATTCCGAACTTGAAGTGATTTCCTTACTCCAATTTTATCTCTGCACTCAGGGCGTAGTAGATAGCAGCCAACATAGTTTTAGAAAGTGCATGAATTGCTCTTTCCAGCATGGTTTTAGCCATACAAAAACGTCGTGTTAGGAGGAAGTTATGATTTTTTGAAAATGGTGGGACAAAACTTTCGGACCAACCTAATATATACATCATGTATATGACACGTATATAACGTACATACACGGAGTATATTTCATTCATGATGCGCTCCCACATCGAGCTTTGACAACTTATCTAAGAAAGGGCTTGCCCCTTACCTCCAGGAAACCATGACAGCGAACGATGGCACACCTCCTTCTCAACAGACATTATCCATCAAAGCTGTATGATTTTCACGGGCAGAGTGTGCATGGTTTGCGTATCTACTTACCTTCACAACACCCTCAACTATTACGCAACGTAAAACGAAACAACTTCAGCTGCAGCTGGAAAATCTTTAAACCCATAGCCGACCTAGTTGCGTATAACGGCCATGAAGTTGACCTTGTAACTTTCTCATGCCGAAAATGGACTATCAAATCTAATGTCAGAGACGCATTCGATGGCATTGTCGTCCTCCGCGCCATAAAACTCAATTGCTTCTTCCCATTCATCTTCCTTTCTTTTCTTGATTCTCCTTGAACCTATTCACGAGAAGTCAGTTCGACGTATAGAAGACAGAAGGGGTTATTTGGCTAAAATATAAAGTTCACATTTGCTACTTGCATTTTTGTTCATATATATGGTATGCGATCGTCTCACATAGGAATAAATTGGGCGTGGCAGTTTTTGTGCTCAGAACAGTCAGTTACGATTTCAAAAAGCCAGCGAATATGTACACTTATTGACCCCAACACGCAAAAATGTAGGCAATTATCAATTGCCTGAGTACATCATACATGTTTTCATGTTTACAAAGATGCAGTATCTGTGAAAACCAAGCAGCATAAGTGACCGACAACATAAAACGCAGGCAAACACATATAACTGAAATATTTCTATACTTTCGCAATGACTATTAATTAAAACAAAACGTTAACAAAACGATAAAACCTATAACAATAAATGACTGAAAAGCCTGTGTTGACAAGCATGTTTGCTGCTTATCCCAGCTCTCTTTGTCTCGATCCTGGTCTTTTTTCCTGCGGTGCGCTACCTGGCGTACTGTTCTTCCAAAAAATCTGGAATTATATAAGAAAACAAAACACACGCATATTAAACTGGGCCTTAACTTTATATTGACTAAGCCACTCCAGCACAAATAAGTGTCTTGTCTCCTCATTTCTAGGTTCGTCAATATTCTCCAAGACCTAAGAGAGACTTACGCAGGTGGTGAAAATGTGCATTTGATATCTCTTAGCCCACGATCCTCTGACGTAAGCGGGCTGTCCGAATAGTGCAAACTTAATGAAAGAACCCATCAATAAGTATGATTAGAAAGAGTATGGTGTGTTGCACTGTAGTAACAGGACAAGATGAAAGCAACTTTGTTTAGCACTTACGTAATGAACAACACCGCCATACGACATTTGCGTGTTTGTAGAATAGGAAGGATGAGGCATCAAGTCACAGATTTTGTTGAATTTTGTTTAAGATAGGCATTGATGCTTTTCACTTTCTGGTTGCTTCTTTCAGCGGAGCCAAAGACTTGACGGCAAAAGCGCAAAGTGATTGTTACCAGCAACTGCAGTTCAACATATTGTTGTTTTACACCAGCACTAATTTTTGATTTTAATTTTTGAGGCAACCGTTGATAAACGCGGAAAATTTAAAATCGAATCAAGCTGGGTTTGGCCCAGAGGGTATCTGCAAAGCTGAGTGCGATTACCATTTTTGTAAGGAAACATCACTCGTGTAGCTATGCATACTAGTTTGAAAACCACGTTTTGCTGCAATCTGGCACATCACTAGTATTTTACTATTCTAGTTTGGTGAGACCATTCCGACGGGTTGGTGACTCACTTCGGTTAGAAAAGTCTGAAAAAAGGATCTTGACATGCACCACATCTTGCAACGCTTTCGGTAAACCCATTTCTTGCTAAAAGTTTGGTAACGCTGTGATTTGATTCGGTTAAAGCACATCTTCCTTGCTAAGCGGAATAGACCGTGAGTTATAGGAATTTCCGCCCAAAAAGCTAATCGATAAGTCCGTATTTTTTCTTGCATAATGTTTTGTTAACTTGGGACACCACCAAAAAAGGGTACTTTTCCGTTATCCGGTCCCATTTTTTCAAGGAAAGATACTGCTTCCATCCTTGTACCATATTTTGTCTCAGCTTCACAAGAAGGAGTGTCAACCTTCTGCCACGGTCAAAGAAAATTTTTGACTTGTTATCTAAATGCTTAACAGGTTTCACCAAAAGTTTGTGCTACCCTACCTAGCAATGTAAGTTCAATCTGTTTTTCAGTTAATTTTGACCTCATTTCGACCAAACAGTTTTTAAAGTGAACATTATCATAATAATAATGACATACTAACATCGATGAACAGGTTAGACTTGCTCAGGATAGAGAAGGGCGCTAAGATTCTGTCATTTAAGAGGCGAAATAAGCAGCAACCAGGTAATTCAGTCTATCAATTATAGATTTTTTCGGCTAAATTCGCATGGCGAAAAGGGTATGAAGAGAAATACATTCAAATCACTGCTGAAAGCAAGCGAAATGTTCAAAAATATGTACATGATTGTTCTGTGCTTATGTAAAACAGTTAAACAGTTTTAGAATAATCACATATTCTCTTTTATGTTACCGAAAATGATTTCGAAAAAAACATGTCAAATTGGACCCAAAGGTGTAAATTTTTTCGTGACACGTGGCAAAGAGGCAGCCATCGTAAAACCTATGAAAATTTACTTAGACTAAAAAACTTATAATATGAGAGCCTTTGAAAAAATGGGTCCGGATAACGGAAAAGTACCAAAAAAAGTTTATCAGAAGACAAGGATAAATTCTAAACAAGCATAGAGATATACAGGGAGATAGCATGCATTACTATAAAACAGGCTGGCAAGTAGTACCTATTTGCTACGTGCATATGTGACACCGCCATGACATAAGAAGCATAGTAAGTACATAAAAGTAAACACATTTGCAAGTTCACAAAAAATATAGCACTGGTAACAAATGAAGTTCCCTGGCTTTCAATCTTTAAGTCACATCGGCAAGCGTGGCTATATCTGCGGGTGTATCTGGCTCTTGCTACACAGCAAAAATCAAAAGAAATGCTGGATAGCAAGTTGGACAGAAACGCTTGCAAACGTGGCTTTAGCGCCTAGCGATATTGCCCTTGAATGCGCCACCCCGAAATGTGAAATGGACATTGGGACAGGGGGGGGGGTTACAATTTTAGAAGGCCATTCCAACAGAAAAAATCTGTTATCCATGATACGAAATGAATTCATCATATTACAAGCACGGCTTCATAATCCAAGAACCAATCAGGAAATTTTGAAATGTTGAATCAAAAGTTATTTTTATGCGGTATTCGCACTACAGATGCAAACTTTTAGACATACAGCCCAATGAAAGCCAGACCGACGATTGTAAAAGCTGAAATGACTCCATTTTGTCAAAACGAACGACTCTAGTGGTTCTTCTATCAATGAAGTATTTAAGGACAAGACAGTGAGCTCATTTGAAAGTTGCAAATTATGGCAAGACGAGAACTTCTAGAAACAAAATTTAGGCCTCAGCTATTGCACTAAATTGATACTGTATTTGGTCTCTTGCAGCGAAATTGTACAAAAAATCTAAACGAGACTGTTAAAGCAGTTTTGGATTTTGGTTATCTGGATTTTTCTTGTTTTTGTCTTTTCCCTAAGGGTGAATACAGATGTGAACAAGCTAGGGAGCTTCGAAATTCACAAACCCTTGTGAGAAGCCGATGCCGTTGCCATGCAATGGAATTGTAAATCTCCTGCAGCCACAAAAGCAAATTTTTGTAATTTCTTCGCGTGATGGTTGCAAGAGGTGTTATAAATTTGAAAGTTTAGATTTGAGACACAAATATGAATACTTCTAATCGGGGTGATGTTCACTCCAATGGGAGATGAAAGAAAAAGGAAGATAAAACGATTGTAGAGCATCGCCGTTAATAAATTTTCGACTACTAAATGATTTTTTTGACATGCAACTTCGAAACTTCATAAAGACTCAAGTACTTGTTCTTTCAAGCTTCTACTCTCAACCAGGGTCAAGCGTGTGATGCGACTGTCGCAACTGGGGGTCGTAAAGGGGGGCCTACGGTGAAGGGGGGGTCGTAAGAGGGGGCAGTTTGGATAAAAAACCGTACGATTGAAAGCAAATTAAATGGCAAGTAATTATTACACGTTCTTAACAATAAATCCATGGAATGCCGTGTACCACTGTATCAAATAAAAACGAGTGAACAATAATTTGAAAACACTTGCAAGCGTAGAAATTCGCTTCATTTGCTGCACTTTTGAAAGATTGTAACTTAGTTCTTTTTTTTTGGGAATCGCTATTTCTCTCGCAAAATATTGTCTCAAACGGGGATCGAACCCTGCTGGCATGACTAAAATCCGAAAAATAAACACTTTCAGAAGCTCAAATGCTACTATAGGCATGTATGTGTGATAAAGATGTTGGATGTACCGATTAATGTAGACACCCTGCTTCCGAAGGCTCAGTGAAGACTCGCAAACTCGACAGAAGCGCACATGTAGATCAACGATGAAATCACTAATTCGTAAATCTTTTTGTAATGCCATTTATAAGGCTTTTACAATTTATATGTACTTTAGATAAGCCCTGCTACTGCTGTGCGAAATCTGGTGTTATTTTATAAACTGCCGATTATTCTATGATTTTATTTATGGTAGCAAAACATGAGAAAGGGGGGTCGTATCTGCGCCTGATCTAAATTTCTCCGGAGCTATTGAAGCTTGTTAGCTGCAAACTTGCTGTAGTACGAGGCCATCCCTCTAGTTTTTATCTTAAGAATTTCAGGCTGTTTCATAACTTCTCTGGTAAGTTACAAAATTTTAAGCTCAAAAATCTCAGTTTTTGCTTTTTAGGATCGCATCTAAATTTGCGAGAGCCTGATCTAAATTTTTTCGAGCTCACTGCTCCTCAAGGGCTGAAACTTTTTCTATGAATAGTCTGGGCAGTGTGCTACAGAAGCTGTTCTTTGCAGCCTCTCAGTCTTTTCCTGGCCTTAGTTACGAATTTTCAAACTACCGTGCTCATGCATGTTTTTGACGTCGTTCTGGACGGCGCTAAAGCGGTTTTTTTTCGCAGGAAAAATTGTGGAAGAGGTAAGAACTGAGCTTCTTAGTTGAAAACATTTTTTGTAGTTTAAATATTTCATTTTGTTCTCCGTTTAGAAATTTGTGTCGCATACGGGAATCGGATTTGCTGACCTGAAGTATGCCTGAAAATTCAAAAGTAAACGCAGAATCTCAAACATTATTGAATGTGTGTATATGTGCTAGAGATGCTGTGCGCACCCATTGGCCTAGAAATTCTGCTTCCGAAACCTCACTGAAGTTCTCACGCAGGTGTTTTTTGAGATTGACATTTTTTAATGCAGGTTACCGCGAGAAATGTGGGCAGGGGAGGTAAGGGGGATAGATGGGCGAGGGGGACGGAGGGAGGAGGGGGGGGGGGGGTCGTACGGATGGGGGTCCAGGATCGCATCAATACGCTTGACCCTGCTCTCAACCTAATAAATTTGTTCTATTGAGTATAGATGAATGCAAAAATTTGATAAGTACGAGCGTCATTGACAACAGAACTTACTTGAGCATCGCTGAAGTGAGCTTTGTGGTTTATGAGACTGTACCTATTGAATTTCTGCATTCAAGTATACTTAATAGAACAGATTTATTTATGAACGGTTGCTCTACGTTCGCTATTTATCCTACTTTTTCATCTCCCACTGAAGTGAATCTGAAGATTAAGCATAGTTACGATGCAATCGACTGCTGCTCACGGATGACTATACTCTGAATTGCCTTAGATCAAGCCTTTTTCAAGTGTTTTGAATGCTATTTGGTTAGCCTCTGATTGAATCTTTGTCCGTGTCTCACACATGTTGTAGAGGACTGGAGCTAATACTCCGTTTGATGAACCATATCACCGTTACCGTAAACGCGCCTTGGAAACGGTTTGGTCCAAGCCAATTCACAGTGTAATCATATGTGAGCAGCAGTCATTGCACCATAGCTATGCTTACAAGTCTTACAAATAACTCATCTGTCCCTTCTGAGCTGATTGTCGCGTGCAATGCAACGAATAATTTACAAAGCTGTCATAAATAAAACATGTGATTTAGTCACATATATTTGAGAGTGCTGATTATAGCAACTTATCATGTACAGCAAAAAAATGTGTGCCGTATAGTTCATTTGCTCCATTAATCCCATCAACCTTCTTGGTGAGATAGAGAGCTCCACTTTCAAACACTGGAGTCACATCATTACATGACAGCTTGGTGAACACTGTACCACAAAATCGAATTTTTAATCAGTGACGTTACGATCAGATAATCTCCCCCTCAACAGCGATTAGAATTCAAAAAAGATTTTTATTATTATTATAATTTATTCAGTTTCATACAAGTACACTAGGGAAGCTTCTGCTATCAGTAGCACCTTCCAAAATGTAACAGAGAAATATGGTATTTATCTTTATTTTTTATTATTAGGTTGTAAAGAAAGTTCCCGGGCACTTGCGAAAATTCGAAAATTTTTTTCAAATCGCTGTAACTTCAAACGATTGATTCTTTTTCAAAGCTACAAACTTCAGTGCAAAGACAATTTTGTCCATAACATACATTTGTCTTGCTGGCTTTTCAGCACCTCACTACGGTCCGCCAGCATGCGCAGAAGGGAAAAGGTCGTCGCGAAAAGTGGCCTGTTCGTGCAAGATTATCTCAGGCACGATGAAAGCTGGAGAACTCAAATGCTGTAGTTATATAGAAGTCAGCTAAGGCTGTTATGGGGACCATTCATGTTTTTGCAGCACCACCTGCAAAAAAAATTTTTCCAGAAAGTTTGAAAAATTGACCATTTTCTGCCCCTAAAAATGCACCATTTTTCGAGTAAGTGACTTTAAGGTGTTGTCGTTCTGCATAGGTGAACCAAACCTTTGATTACTGCGAATATTGTTGGAGTAATGCCTTACACATCTTTTGGACCCATCGTCCAAGCGTGAAGATTCCCGCAGATGCGACGCCAGCTGCGAAAAGAATTGTAGTCAGCGGCAAGTTTGACAGCTTATATTTTCTAAGCGCAAATCGCAAAACTCGAGTGCAGCTGCGGGTCAGAAGTTAACAGTCTTCTCGATCAGATCACCCATGATTTAGACGAATTTCTTTGGACTGCGCAAAAAAATGGCTGTAGGAATAAAAATTGTGAAATTTTTAAGGTTGGAAAGATTTTCCTTTTTAATGTGTAGATCAAATACGTGTTGGCATTGATAAAAATCAGAAGCCGTATTGAAAACTTTAGGCTTCCCTCTACTGAACAGTATTAAAAACTTGGTGTCAAGTCCGACCGGGCGCCAAAAAAATGCGTTTGAAGATGAAATTTCTAAAATGCCCCGGAAACTTTCTTTACAACCTAATAATATCACTCATCCAAAATACCGAACCCCAAACATACCAAGAAAAACGAAATAACATCAAATTTCTAAGATAGCATCTGCTTCGTGAACACTCTCATTCAGTCAGGACTGCAATGCAATATAAAATTGAAGCATATGATTCAAAACTGGAAGGGTGAATCAGATATTTGGTGCTTTCCAAACACTGGAAAGAATTCCTAAGTTTCTAAAACTTCCAAAGTTTAGAGGCGCTAGCGTACAATGTTGGGCGTAGATATGACTGAAGTTTACAGCAACAAACAGACGAAAGACAGAAAAATGATTATGATTTCATATAACAAAGAGATCGCGAATTTGCATTTCAAAGGTTCAAAAGTATTCAAAGGAGCAAAAAATGAATAACATTTTACAGGGTATCCCAAGAAGGTGTGCGTACTGTTTGATTGTTAGTAACTCTTTGTTAGTTTTTCAAGAAGCTAGATACCGTTTAGAGCTGGCTTCAACATAGGATTAAAGTATAGAGCAAATCTCGATTGCTTTTCTGCAGCAATGGTAGAAACTTCGGGCATATGGTGTCATAGTAAAAAAAAGCTGTTGTTTTGAAAATTTTTGAACAATGTGAAAACTTTTATAGCAGGTTATCAAGACGCTAAGTTCAATACTCAACTATGTACAATGCTGTGAAGTTTTAGAAAGTGTAACCGCACTTTTAAGAACATTGGAAAAAAAGGCCGCTACCGCTTACCTCGCATAACTTTAGATGAAGCATGATAATGGGTTGCAAACTTCAATTTTGAAATCAGCAATTACAATTAGCTCAGTTTGAGGATTATTAGGTTGTTTCCCTTTTAACGAGGCAAAATATGGCCTTTCAAAGCTCAAAACCTTTTACTAAATTCGTGCCATAAACCTGCAGTAATGGAGAGCATTCTCCTGGATCATACCGAACTATAGATCTGTCAAATCTATTGTCTATAAATCTATCATTCTACCCGCTCCATACCGAACTATAAATCTAAGTTGAAGCCAGCTCTATAAAATGGTACCCAAATCTTTTTGAAAAACTCTATTACAAGAGAGTTGTTAACAACCAAACACTAGGCACCACACCTTTTCGGGAACCCTGTATCTCTCAACAGCAAGGAAAAAATCAAAACGATGTGGAAAGTGAAATTAACATAAGAAGCACCCATGGGGATGAAACGCGTGGCAATCAAAGTAGAAAAAGAACAAGGACAACTATAAGAGATCTATCAGTAATGTGCTACACATGTGTATATACAATTCGAGAAAATATCACATGCAAACTGAGCAACAATTCACTGATGAAAGCAGGATGACTTTTAAAAAGACGGATTATGCTCGGTAATGTATACCATGTGACGATAAACTAGAATAGACAAAAACGCAAAATACAGCAGACAAAAAACGCAGACGACATATGAAGGCGATTCCATCCCAGTATAGGTAATGGGTTCTCTCGACCGCCATAAAGTGTAGGTATGCACACTTCAGATGGTTAGAAAAAATCACTTCAAATGAGCGCAGCCACAAACAGAAAATATACTTACCATTATTACTGCATAATAGAATACTTTGAAGTCCTTAAAAACGATAAGTTTCACACAAATTCTATGGATACACGTGTGTGGATCGTTTCCGATCACTTTCATTCAGAACTATGTGTTGCCTTTCATAAGCTTGATTGTAACTGTATTCGACTCAAAAAAAAAGAAGCTTGAAGCAGTACAAGTGACAGCATTCGATGCAATGAAAAGAGTTTCCATATCCTTTAAAGATAGCAGGACGACGAGGTTTGGATGAATCAAGCTTTGCAGCGTAAGATGGCACTAGCTACAATAAGTCCTTACCGAGGCAACTCAAAGCAACACCGAAGCGCTTATGATTCTGTCCAGTCCTCCAACTGGTTGCCCAGCAAATCATACTGACGAAGGCTTCCTCCGAACATATTATTAAGTTACGATTGAAGGTGAAAGATGTTCCGCCATTAACGTTCCTACGAATTCTTCTATTATAAACGTAGATCAGGATAAGTGCTGTACAGCACGCTAGAGCTTTCAGCCTAACTCCATAGGAGAGAGCCAAAGTGGAAATCCGACAGGTATAGTTTCTCAGGAAGAAAAATCTCGCTTAACCAACTTTCTAAATAAGTCGAACTATTGATACTTTGCGAGCCCAGAAACTTATTTTATTATATTTCTAACAAAAATGTATTTCAAAAAACTTCAGTTTTTCATATTAAATTGATTCTCTTCTCAACATCTACAACGCGCTCCCGCATGACGTCATTGTCAAGATTCATGATTACATTCTTGCAAATGATTAGATTGAAGACATTTGATTCCGATTTATCAAGGAATTTCATACACCTCTTCTCGTAACTCTTCAATGCTGGGTCGAAGAATACAGCCAAGGTACATATACAGTGACCGCCAAAAAGTTGCGGACAAGCCGCCTTCCTTTTTTCATCGCTCATTTTCGGACGGAAAACAAAGATGAAAAAGATGAATAATTAGCTGGAGTGCATGAAATGGTAGAGCTCTCCAAGAGCTGCAATCCACACATTGCGCTTTCTGGAAAATGTGTTATCTAAAAGTTTGAAAAATCTTTTTCTAAAAAAAGTCCGAAAATGGCCGCGTCACAATGTCGCGGACAATAATTCTTCGAACGCGAAAATATTGCTTTAGGTCTTTGTTTGGACAAAAACAAAAGTATTAGAACAGGTAAGCATACTATATTATAAAGCTCATCGAGGGCATCAATCAGGTAGTGGTTATTCCCCGAAAACCCAAGCTTGAATTTTATTCTACTTTTTTTCAAAAAAATAACTTCTAATTACCTTTTCGAACCAAATTTCTTTACATGGAAACCTATTCAAAACATCCTAACAAACCTTTTCAGACGAAATGGATGCTTTTTGCCATACTCTATGCGTAGGAAGTGTGCTGGTGAGTTTCTATGCTGAAAGTGGCTCTTGACGTGCGTGCACATGACCTCACCTGCACCTTACCACTGATTTGCCCCGCTTTCCGGCTTATAGCTCAACCAGCAACCATTCTACGAGCCAGAGAGTAGACTCATTCGAAAGAGAGTGAATTCCTCGACACGATGGTAACAAACGATCTGAGTCTGTGAAATATCAAAGATTTGACGGATGGGGCGAAAAAACGCAGCCTCAAAGGCGATTGGAGTGAAAGCTCTTGTCAACATCGGAACAGTCTTAAAGCCTAGAAATGGATCTATTACAAGAAAATTGACAGTTTACAACTTCTAGGATGAAACTGGTAGCGAAAGGAGTTCTGTTCAACCCTTAATCAGAAAATCCTTAGCCTACCGCTGAAGCTGCGCTTTTTCACCTCATCCGTCAAATCTTTGATATTTTTCAGACTCATCTCATTTGCTACCGTCGTGTCGAGAAAGTCACGCTCCTTCAAATGAGCCTACCCATAAGCTCGTAGAGTGACTGCTGGCCAAGCTACAAGCTGTAAAGCGGTGCGAGTCAGTGGTGAGGTGCAGATGAGGTCATGTGCGCGCATCACCGACGGCGACTTTCACTAAGGAAAGTCGTCAGCATATGTCAGTGAGTTCAATGATTGAGAAATTTCCGCTTTACAAGCAGCATTGTTAAAAGACTCAAGAGTGGATCTTATTCCACTTCCTGGGGTCAAAACTTGAATTTCATGACACATCCAGATACTACTTATAGCAGCCAAGAGACCCTCCCAGAATCTTTCCGATCTAAAAATGGACAAACTTTATACACATCTTGCTACTGACTCATACAAAGACAAACAGGCTTTATTTCACAACGAACAGGCACAAAATCAAGTCCTTTGTTAGAACGGAGAAGATCAATCAGCGCTCAATGAGATTCGACTTCGTGAGATCGTAAAAAATGACATACTGCATTCAACACTTCGTCGCATAACCTCCGGCGTCTATTAAGCCTTCACAACGATTAGGCATGAATTCCACCAGTCCCTGTAGACGCTGCACTGGAATTGATTTCCAGGCGCTACCTGCAGCGTAAAGCTTCTTCTTCCCAATCTCCCTTCGACTTCTGCCCAAAACTTTTCTGTAGGGTTCAAGTTCGGACTTGTGCTGGCCACGGAAGAGTGATAATACCATTTTCTTGAGACCATTCACTCACAACTCTCGACTTGTGTTTAGGATCATTATCTTATTGAAAGGTCTGTAACAGTGTAAAATTAGTACCAAGAAAACTATTTATCAAAAAATCCATACCCAATTAACATCGAGAAGCTCAGCTTTAAGAGTTTGCAGATGTGGATTCATGGTTTCCGCCTTCGCATTTCACGCTAGACTTGGTGTACTTTGGCTTGTATCGCTCCCTGACTGGTCTCCGTACCCACTGACGTCCGTTGCTTACCGCCATGTTGAGCTTGCTTTCATTAGACCATAGCACTCCTCTCCACTGATTCTGCCAATCGACATGCTGCCTTGCGATTTGAATCCTTCCAACATATTTAAATGAGATGAACGGCTTTGTCGCAGGACGCCTTCCGTGTAAGCCGAACTTAAAGATTGCGAACAGTAACAATGAGATAGTGCAAATCTATGCCTACCTGTTCAGTCAACGCTGTACTGTGCGGACGCTCAAATGGCTCAGCCTCAGGTTGTCACGAATTTCGGCTACGCTAATGAAGGGATCATTCGTGCACTTCCGCAAAATCATTTTATCGGTCCTGAAAACACAACCAATAAGACAATCTTCCATGCCTGACAATGAGTACCCATCTCTCATCTGTGGAGCGTTTGCGGCCCAAGGGTGCTGGCTCAGCTGGGTTTCTTGTACTTTTGTAGATGCCCCACACTCCGCTTTTTGACATCTCTAAGTGGGCAGCAATTCTTCTAAATGCCCATCCATCCTCGTCATGGAGACGCACAATCAAGTTCTTCAGCAAGGCACGATGTTCCGTACTCATCTGATAACAGTAATGATTCAAGCAGTTACAATTCTTCATGCTCTTCAAATATTCAAACTCACTAATTCTCTCAATCTCCGTTGCACCGTTTGCACCGACGCATGCGCAAGCTCAAGCTGCGAGCGCAGTTCGGCGGCATTGGTGATCTCGTCCACGGCAATGGCATTGTAAGCAGTATCGACGACAGCTCCAAAATTTGATTTCAAGTCCAGTGTGATGCGCAAGAGTGTTGATGCGAACCTTGGATCGAGCTTTCGCGGCCTCCCTCGGCGCAGCGGTTCTTTTGGGTTCTTAGCTCGTTTGTAGACGTTCCACACTTCGTTTTTCGACATTCCCACCCTTTCGGCAATTCTCCGAAGCTGCGCGATTTACGATCACGCAATAAACGATTAACGCAACCTTGCTTCGTCCAACAGGGACCATGGTAGAAGAAATGAAACACTGAAATCGTCAAATATCAAAACGAAGAACAGTTCAAGTTTCAGTGAAACAAATGACGTTGGCTCCCCAGAAATGGTAAAGAATGAGTTAACTACACAAACAGAATTTTGAGAAACAATGAAACTACCATCATATAAAATAAAGCATGAAAAGCTTGGCAAAATGTCATACACTGAAAGATCGATTTGCAAGCGTGAAATGACCTCACAAAGTGTAAAAGGAGATGAATGACAGCAAAAAAAGATATCTACAAAGCTCACCTCAAACAAGAAGTGTAGATGCAGCGCGCGCGAACATGGCTCAATTACGCTTACGTTTGGCTGAAATAGAGATACTCTGTTATTTTACAAAGGTAGTGTAGAAAACGGTGAGAGGAGAAAGATGCTGAAAGACGGGGAATCTGTGACAGCCAAAACAGAAAAAAGGAGTTGGAAGAGAAGCTGCAGAGTCAAAAATAAGCGAATTTAGACGATTTCGCAACAAGTAGTATTTCCTGATTTTCAATGCTGAGACCATACGTGCTCAATGTTGCGAAAAAACCACGTCTATCTTCTGTATCTACAATATGAGAAGTTAGCAAGGTGTGACACGTTTGTATTTGCAAAATTGAAACCACTCAGCGGGGGAAGGAGATGAATAACACCAATAAAACACCTTACCTTACACAAGAAATGTGGACTGAGCGAGCGCCAATGCTAATGTCCCGGTTACGAGTACGTTTGGCTGAAACTGAAAACTTATTCCTTTGCTAAGATATTGTAGAAAGCAACGCGAGAGAACGGTGCTGAAGAGGGAGGATATGCACCAAAACAAAAAATGAGTTAAAAGGGAAGATGCGGTGTGAAAAACAAGTGATTATCAACAATTTCGCAACAAGTGTTATTTTCTGAATGCGAGTGCCGAGAACAGCGCGCGAATTGTTGCGAAATAGCTTCGAGGCCTCTTTATCTACAACAGCTGAAGTTAGCAAGGTGTGGAAAAAATTTGAAGATGCTGGGAGAGCCTCTTTGCTGCTACAAGTAGTAACTGGAAATGTCATGAATGATTTGACCCTAGGAGATAGAATAAGATCCATATCCATTCCTGAGTCTTCTAGCAATGCTGCTTGTGAAGCGGAAATTTCCCAATCATTGGTTTCGTTGACGTGTGCTGACGAATTTCCTTAGTGAAAGTAGCCGTCGGTGATGCGCGCACATGACCTCATCTGCCCCTCACCACTGACTTACTCGCTTTGCAATTTTGTAGCTCGGCAACCGGTCATCGTACAAGCTTGCAAATAGGCTCATTTGAAAAAGCTAGACCTCCTCAATACGACGATATGCAACAGAGGTAAGTTTAGTAAGTTTCGAAAATTGGAGGATGGGTTCAAATTGGTGCAGCCTCAATGGTAGTCTTAGCCTTTTTCAGATAAGACTAAGATGACCTTCATTTGTTACAACTTTTATCCTGGGAGCTTGCAATTGACTATTTCCTTGTAATAATTCGATTGCGAAGTTCTACGACAAGTCTATCTTCGAAAAGAGCCTAAACCAATGTTACTTCAGTTATCGCTGAGGCAGCCTTTTTTCAGCCCCATTCTCAAAATCCCCAGGATTTCTTAAACCTGCCAGGTACAGGTCAATGATGAGACGCGGGTGAGGTCGTGTGCGCGCACTACCAAGAGAGCCATTTTCGGCAAAGGAACTCATCGGCACACATCCGTGCATACAGAACAAACAAGAGCAGCAATTTCATCCGTAAAGCCTGTTATTAGAATGTGCTGGATCGCCTTTTTTGTGAAGAAACGTGCTTTGATAGAGCCTATGAAAAGTATTTTTAAAAAAATGCGAGAAAATTTCAAGCTTATGTTTTTTAGAAGTAGCCATGGCCTCACCATAGTCCTTCACGTGCTCTACAAAACAGTACGCTTAGCTGCTCGAGAAACTTGTGATTTCACTTCACTGTGACTTCAGAAAAGGACTCAAAAGAAAATTTTCGCATTCGAGGAATTGTTGTCCGCGGCTTTGTGAAGCGGCGATTTTCGAGCTTTTTAGAAAAAGATTTTTGATAATCTTGGAACTCGTATTTTCCAGAAAGCAACATGCTGGAGTTGTAGAGCTTGAGGAGCTCTATCACCACGTACATTTAGTTTATTTTTCCAACCTCGTTTTCCTTTCGAAAACGAGCAATAAAAATCGGAGCTCCCCTTGTCCGCAACTTTTTGGCGGTCACTGTATAGCCATACCTGAAGGTGAGCTAAAAAAGTGAAAGTGTGAAAGATTCATATGTGCACTGCATCAAAACTGCTTATAACTCGGTCTAGATGCACTTAGCAAATACGGAAATCCGTGGATCATCCTTGGAGTCAGCATCTATGCTGCGTTGATAGTGTGCAGCTTGTCTGGATTAATCACTTCGACTTCCGACCTTCCCTTGAAACACGAATTCATAACCCTTTGCAATGCTCGCAGCTAAAGTTCGCCAGATTCTTCTACAATTCATAGTCTTGCTTTCCTTCAAAATGGAACTTTTTTTGAGTTAAGTTAGCTAGTTTTCGCCCGCCGCTGGCAAAAAAGGGGCGCTGCAAATTTAGATGATGGCTATAGATTTTACCTCGTAATTCCACATATTATTTGACAAGTAGTACTTCTGATTCTCCATGCAAGTGTATGGCTAAGGGCATACCCCACGCGATTTCAGTCGCGCCGCGATTTGGCAATACTACAATTGTGCATAACTCATCGTAAGGGGTTTCTGAATGAACGAAATATAGGGCATTTTATCAACTTGCCAAAAAAAAGAAAAATAAAAAAAATAAATAAAGAATAAAATAAAATAAATAAATAAAGCTGTCTGTTTGTTTGTGCATACGTTTCAAACTTGGCACACATACATCGGTACGGGACTGGTGTTGGACTAGGCTACTTTTCGTTATTGATCGATACCGATTTTATTAAATTTCTGCAAACTTCGATTTACGGGTCGGGAGTTCGCACAGGGGGTCAAGTGAGTGTGCTGATTACGAATGACTTCGGTGGTAAAAAGCCACTACTTTTTGATTTTTATCTATTTTTTGCAAGCTTCAGCTACTGGCCCTTACTGCGCCACAGGTCGACGTCAGGTCCACATGCGGATTGTTCTGTGCTTTTTTTAACTAGAGAACTTTTTCGCTATTTGTGCACGATTGCCTGATTGTTAGACAAACGCGCTTGAACTAGCAGGACCATGTTTTAAATGGGCTGAAGATACAGTTCCCGCTAAGTCGACGGCAAAATTTCGAAAGGCCGTTATAAGAAATCAATGTTTATAGTTCTGTCGCATTTTGCGGCGCAAATGCGACCCGGCATATCAATGATTGTTTGCGCAGCGTCCGTTTTGGACGCTACGCCTATTTGTATTATGTCTGATAAGGATAAAACAGTCTACCACTAACCACCTTCGTGCACATACGACAAGTTCTTGCTCAACAATTGGAGAGCTAGAATAATTTTGACCAAGAAAAACACAGCCTCCAAAGAAGAAGGAGAAAGATTAGTCTTTAATCCAAAATATTTGTAAAACATTTAATGTTCTAAATAAATAATTGAAAGAGTAATCTTTTTACAAAAAAAGAGGAACCCTATTTCTCCTTTGTTGCGATTAACTACTTTCGTTTGTCTCAGGCCCCGAAAATGTGCAATTTCACGCATGTTGTCCGCAGCAATATGTCAGAAGTCGTGTCTCAATAAACAACTCAGAAAAGTAATCTTTCTTTGGGTTTTATCAGTTGCACGCTATTTTGGTATTCAACTCAGAACGTGCATTGTATTAGGTTGGTGCAAAAATAATGTCCGTTCCGCAAAGTTTCAGTCTGAAATGGTGTAACTTTGTCTAGTCAGCCTTTTTTCTATGGTCAAGATTGATAGAAGCACTAAACCTCTTGTAACTTAGCGGCACCTGTTCGTACTGATATCACAAACCCAAAGAAAACCATGCGTTAAAAAACTGAAAGTTTTTTGTTTGAGAACCGAGTCTTTGAGAGATTACGACTTCCTTCAAGTTTCGTTCTGGCTAGTAATCCAGTTACTTTGTAGACGCATACAGTAGTACACGCGTGTAGAAGAAACTTCGACGAAGAAGTTTTTCCTAAAGAAAAGATATTAAAGCAAGGTTGTCCTTTTTGGAGTGTATTTGTGGTAGGCCCGAAAGTCCTAAATTAGGAAGTTTGGATTTCTTCGTGCACTGAATAGCTAAGTTTTCCTGAAGAAAACGTAGACAAGGCTTCCTAATTTTGAGCTACAGAAACAAGAGAAGCTTTGGCGATTACCTTGAACATAAGAAATTTCTGAATCATAGAATGTTACCGGCGAGAATCTATTTTGGGGCGTCAATTTCTCAGCCCAGATATTTGCGGAAAATCTACTTATGCATGCAGTAGGTAAAAAAATAGCCCCATACTGCTGTTATGTTTCCAAAAGATTTTATTCATTTGCGCCTGATTTGTGGCCACGAAAGCAGAAGCAATGAAATTTTGACTTCGAGTGCTGCTATGATGCTATTGGGTTGGCACATAAGTAATGCAACTTTTTATATAACTTTTGTCTATTTGAACGTAGCGCATTCATTTTTTGGCAATATAAGGATTATGATGTAAGCTTCTAATGCACACATTTTTGCCGAATTTTACCATCTTATGTGAGGATTACGGTAGGTTTACGATACTATGGGAAAAAGTTTAGAATGCATCAGATTTTGCTGAAACTTGGCCTTTAGGGCTTATTTGACATGCTGATCACAAAAATGAGATCCGTTTCGCATAAAAAGGCCTCGTTCGTGAGATCAAAAAATAAATTTTATTTTAGCGACAAATGAATATGATATTCGTGTTTACCGCATAGGATTACCCTATAGTGCAAAGTTATAGCGAATTCTGACTTTTCGCAGCTTAGTTATTGACAAATTGCCTTCAAAACTTGACGCATTTGACTTGTTCAACTTCCCAAAGGCGCCGCACCTTAATTTGTGTTTGAATTTCATTTCTTTTTCACTGATTCCAATGTGCCAACTTCCAGCTACATGCTGCCTATAATTGCTTTTTCATATGTTTGAATCAGGTTTCGTAGGGCTTCATGTTTGCCAAAAAATCATGAAACCTCGATTTTCAGCAGTTTTCAATAATGCTTAGATTTTTGTACTACGTTATCAAAAATCAAACGGTTTGCGCAGACTTGTAGCTTACAATCACGATCTACATGATGCCACAAAATGAGATTGCCACATAAAATAGGAAAAAAGTTACGGGAAAAGTTGCAAAACTTATGTGCCAACCTAGTAGTATAGAAGCCTAATTCCACCACTGTCTCTATGAAAAGTTATGCTTTTCGAAAAAAAAATGCCAGAATCAATTGCTGTCTTTTATGTGTGCTCGAAAATCATAAGTTTTCATAGAAATGTACAATAAGCAACTTTGCCTAGTTAGGAAAAGCAGCAAAACCTTTAACACCTACTCGTCCGGGTTTTCAATGCAAGTTCAGATTTTTTGCAATTAAAGTTAAGAAAACCAATGAAAAATTTTTCTTTTACCGCTTTTATTGATGCAGTGTGTGCTCATCATAGATCGATGCTTTATTTTATAAAGAGTATGAATTATTTTTTCGAACAGACATAAAAGCAAGCAAATTGCTTGGAGAAGTCAGATATGAATTTTTGAAATTGATGCGACAGAACTTTCGTTCCAATTCAATATTTCTTTTGTCAATGCAGACCAGTGAGGATTATGGTGCGTTTCAGGGTCTAATTTATTTCGGTTTATAAAATTAGGCAATATTGTTTTAATCATGGTTTATATGGAGCGTACGTATGCCAATACATACAAGCCCATATGAATCAAGATATTGAAAAAACATTTCAAGCTTCGTTTCACCCGTTGAGATGACGAGTTTAGTAAAGAAATCAACTCTCATTCGCGACTTTCTAATGCTAAATTGTCACTTCAGATGATTTCACTTACGCTGCGATGCGCGAAAAATGTAATGTGCTAATAAAAACAAGTAAAAGTCAACCTTTCTCCTTTTTTCCAACTTCGTATTTGAACAGAGACAGACCCACTTATCAAGCTTTGATAATCTAGCTCCTTTTTTCCATCAGGCCCTTGTCTTACTTGCAATCATTCAGCGAATGTGAAGTGATGAGCGGGTAATATCTTTGACAAAAGCTTAGTAAGCAGTCTGTCTGTCTGATAATGTGGTACGGTTCCGTCACTAGATTCCAGCCCATATATTTTGCTATACTTAGATTGCTCACTTTGTCATAGAAGCATTTCCGTCAGGAAGAAAAACTCAGAGTTTTTCGGTACCAAAGAAATTTGTGTGTAAGCAGAAAGCCATCTATTTAGAAGCCAAAAGCGTTCGGATAATCCAAATGGCTAAGGTGCCCCGGACAGACTTCACGCGATTTGATCGTCGCGACTGAATCGCGACGAGACAACTGTTACAACATCATTCCATGCCGATCAACTTGCATTTCGGTTGTGATACTTTTCCAGCCCGAACTTTTTGAATGTGAAATGAAATTGAATGGAAATGTCGGCGATTGAGTCGCGACGATCAAATCGCGTGAAGTCTGTCCGGGGCCTAACCGGACGAACTTATTAATATTGCAAAAAAAGGATTTCTGTGACTACTCAAATCTGAGCCGTCAAGGGGAAGATGAAACGTAGACACGGCTTTTTCATCAAGCATATACAGTACATAGAATGCTTTTATTGGCAAAAACACTCAAGATAAAATTTATTTTTCTCATTGATTCGAATGGCACCTTATAGGACTCTCCACCAAAACATCAATGTTTTGTTTATTAGAAGGTACCTTATATATTATAGAAATAATTGCACATTCCAAATAAATTATTCGATTTGCCAATAAACAAACCTTTTTCCTACAAAGACAAATGGGATTACAGTTGCGATCGGACTAGTTTTTGAGTACGGAAATGCGTGCAAATTTGGATGACACCTATATTAATTCTTTAGAAACACCCATGGTTTGCAGAGTGCCCGCAAAGTATACGCCAAAAGAGTGTAAAAAGCTGCGATTAAGCACTACTTGGCCTTCAAGAAAAGTGAATCTACTATGTTGGAACATAAGTCCTGCACCACAATTTTCAAGAACTCCGTATTTTCCTCCAGATTGTACAAATATGTTTGAACTAGTGTAATTTGGAAAGAAAAAAACCTTTCGTTTTTTGACTATGTTCAAAGCAAGAATTATCATTGTCATATCGCGGCTGCCGAAGCTATTGAATGCAAGCATTCGAAATGCGTATTTCCAATTTTAAATTCCAAAAATGCTGAAAGACGCGAAATTTCCAAACTTACTTTTCATTCAATTTTTATAATCATGCTTTATGACTAAATCAAATTTTTGCTGATAGGAGGTCTCTGCAAGAAGTTGTAATTCAATTTTCGACCTTATTTTCGAGTTATGATAATGCTTGAAATAAAATGTCTAATGTGTACAACAAATTACTACATAAATCAAATACAATGAAAAAAGTACTATACAAATTAGAACGCTGCTGTGAGCCATTTAACATGAATTTTTTTTGTTGGAATTAATGACTTATAATATGTTCCAACATGATAGTAAATGAAGAATAATTTATGTAGCTTCATCAAAGATGGTTGTTTTTCTGAAATTTGAGCTATGAGTTGCATCGCACAGATTTATCATCGATTCTTATTTAGTTTGTGTTTTAATTTTCTGTGGAACAATTATTTTAGAAGAGTTAGCTATTTTATAGCCATAAAATTGTGCATACTTTCTTACAATAAATTTCTAACGAAGATTCGGCAAATGTTTGTCTACCTACAGCTAATTTGAAGCAGCGAACGATTTATGTATGGGAAAAACTTTTGAAGGTGAAATATCACATTGCCAGCCATAAATTACTGCTGCTGTGTGACTATTGAACAATCGTACGTACAAGAAAAAAATCCGACCTGTTTCATTTAGTGGTGATCGAAGTATCAAGTGTTAGAAGACAGTTCCCTATCATTTTTTGCAACATTTCAGCGAATGCAACGGTAACGGAGTTATTAAAACGGTTTCTCCAAGACGACTTCGGCTACCTGAGTGCATCAGTCAGCAATGATATGGCTTGTTGCGCTGGTCGTCCTCAGCCTACTTCAGGTAGCTGATGCAAGGCTCAGGTAAGATCTTTCAAAGGTATACGTTTCATATAAAAAATTAGAATCAACTTTCCGTAACTAATCTTCTTCTTGGATCTCTTTCTACACTATCTCAAATATAGGTGTTCTACAAAGACTCAGTTATACGGGAGTCGTCTTGGCAGAAAACAGCCTCTACTTTTACCGCAACATCCTCTCGCGTCTATAGAGATGTTGCGGAGCAGTAATTTTGAAAGCAGCGTCCAAGCAAGTCTGGACACATGGGGATCTTAATGGATAGTGATTTTGGGGCCCTAATTAAGCCACTGCCCAACCGGCAACTCAGGTAGTGCTCTAGCGGCTGAGATATTCCCCTCGAAACTAGACTCCAGGATCGTATTTGGCATGGATTCATGGCCTAACGCGTGGGTCCTGGCGCGAAACTGCCATTAATCCATGCGGATACAATCCTGGGGTCTGTTTGGAGGCGTATATCTCTATCGGTTAATAAGTCACCTGCACTGCCGCTTGGGCAGTGCCCTAGTTAGGGCCTCAAAACGGCATTCCACGTAAAGTCGCCATAGGTCCAGATCTGCCTGAACGCTGCCTTTAATAGGCGAAGTAAGGTTGCGAAAAAGGAAAGGCAATTTGAAGTTGATCTAATATTTGAAGTTATTTTTAGCGAGATAAAAGAAGCGATTGTTTCAGTTTGAAAAGTACTTCGTTTATTTCGCTAAGATAACATTCCAGAATGCACAAACTTCACCTATCATGGCAGTTTAAATGAGTTAAGCTTACAACCAGGACAATAGTTGAGAGACCAGTTAAGAGTTACATGTTTTTAGTGTATCTCTGCTTTCTGCTATTTCTCAAGCATCGGAGCATTGCTTGCTAAAATGACTACTTACAAAAATTCTCAATTTTCTCAATAGAGGCATGCAAACACACCGAAAGCACCGAAAGTCAGCCTAAAATTCCCAAGGTTAGAGCAGAAGTTCCGAACCATTTCACCATTTTTTTGCACAGAATGAATCATTCTTGGTGCGTTCACCCGCTATGGGTGACTCGTCTCTTGCATACGTTGTTTGAGTGTCATATCGTGTCTAAGATTGAAGTGAGAACAGGGAAGGCTTGTTATGGTTGTGACCATTCTAAATGAGATATATATTGAAACAAATGAGAAGTTAGAGTATAATTGTCATGAAACGAAATTTCACGACAATTTTTGCATCTGTTTTTACACTATTCGGTTTCGGGGCTAAGAACTATACCGGTAGCTACCCTATGCTGCTGAAGTTGATGATAAACGCTGATCTCAAAACTGTGACCCTTATCTGCGGGACGTTCTTTTGAGTTTCGCAAGTTTTGAGCCATGCCAACTTCTCATGGTAGAATAGTGCCGCGCGAGTGTGGGATCTTCACTGCACAAAGGGTTGCATGTTCAATCTTTCGCAAGGGAGATTTTTGCATTTTTGTTTCTGAAGCCACAGCCTCTCCAAAATGTGCTTTGCACGTAAGGATTACAGAATCGAGATCAGCATTTATCACTAATTTCGGCAACATCTTTCATCTCTTGAATGACCACTTTGCTAAGGAAGCTTTCCTGTAAATTATACTATTTTTGAAGAATTTTTGGAACTAAAAGTACCATTATTTTTAGTTATCTTGAGAATGCAACATACATTAGCATCATTTTATAAGTCGTCAAGGATATCTGCTGGGTGTAGCATTGCTTTTACTGTAAAACTAACGCAACTAGTTACATTTTCATTAGAGTTGGTTGTCGGCCCCATATCATGTACCATCTCTATTCGCATCATTCGTGCATTCCACAATATCATTTTTTCTACAGAAGTGTAAGAATCTGCAAAGAATTGTTTTTACTTTTTAACAAATGCATGACCATTTTTCTGAACTTTACTCTTTTATAACCAACACAAACAATCAGCACTAGTGCAAGACCGATAGGTGGAACCAAACTTTTTTTTAGATAAAAAGTGGTGCCACTCGGTATGCTAAAAAACTATTGAGTCGCCCATTGTGATAAATGATCTTACATGCGAGAGCCCAAATGAATATACTGTATACTTTGACATTGTTTATAAATAAGCAGGTATTATCTTTATGTAATATAACTTGAGGTTAGGATTAGCTACACAGTTCCAAAGAAGATGAGACACTAGCTTTGCTGTGATAACTTGGAAGAATGACATAGTATTACTACGTTTTTCAAAAAATCAAATTACAGATTTGAGAGGCAAACGCCGCCTTGCGATCCATGTGCAGCAGCAGCAGCAGCTGCGGCGGCGGCGGCGGCAGCAGCAGCACCACCACCACCACCTCCGCCTACTGAACCACCACCACCACCACCACCTCCGCCTACTGAACCACCACCGCCACCACCTCCTCCGCCTACTGAGCCACCACCGCCGCCACCACCGGCTCCGGCTCCGGCTCCGGCTGCGGCTCCGGCCACTACAGTGTGCGTAACATGTCAGCAACAACCTCAAACGCCGACTACGATCATAAAGGAAGTTATAAGAGAACGTTATGTAATGCCTCCAAGAAGACGCTGGCGCCCTATGCCCTTTTGGTTCCCACCCCCACCACCCCCACCACCTCCACCGCCACCACCACCTCCACCACCGCCACCACCACCACCGCCGCGACGACCTCCAATAGTTAAATACAAGTTTGTGTACCACCGTCAGCAACCCTGGTACAGTTGTAACGTATGCGCGGTCAAAGTTCAATGCACTGACCCTACCGGTGTAGCTTGCGCTACAGCCACAGGTGGTTAAGCGTCTGTAATTTTTGCTTTTTTCACAATAAATTGTACTTTTGGTAGCTTTTTAGTAATTGAGTTTACGCTCACATAACGGGAGTCAAAAAGATCATGTCGAAAAGGTGGGACTTTTTGTTTTCATCGGATTACAGACAAAAAACAATTCTTGTAAATTTAGTACATATACTTTCAAACAAGAAACAAAAGAAGGACATTTTCAGTTTTCTTTTAACTGATGTCACATTGAAGTGGGAATAAATATTCAAGCCAAAACATAAAATCTAATAATAATACGGTTTCATATAGGTATATCGATGAATTGTTGACTATACATACTTTGCAAAACACACTACCTAATCAGAGAAACTTATGATGGCAAACTCTATAAAGTAGAATCTAATCTGTTTAGATAAAACCAATTGCAGTCACCTATCACCTACCAAAATGATGGTTGACAGGCTAATAGTCAATTGTTATCAATTTTGACTCTAATTTTTCTATCAGTACTGAAAAGGCATTAATACGCCAAGAAACTGGGAATAATACGTACATGTACCTTTTTTCAACCTCATCGATAAAATATTCTTGAAAACACTCTTTTAAACGGTGGTAACAATAGGAATATAATTCTAGCTAGTATATATGAATGTATGAACAAGAATACGTGTTCTTTATATGAACACAGGATGAGTATTCAAATCTTACAAGAAATATTAATGTTAGTCTTCTTGATTCTTTCATACTTTAATACAATTAGTAATTATTCACCATTAATTTAACATCTACACACTTCCCTCTGGGACTCATAGGCGGTGAAAGCACTTTTCTTCTATGAGACGGCAGTGGTAACTAAATGATCCTAGATGCCTAATGACTATCCAGCGAATGAGCCAACCTCATTACACGCTATTGAACATCGAAAAGGAACCGAGCATGCGGAGTTTCGCCAACCTGAGGCACGACAAAAACCATCTTTGTCTAAGGCCTAAGGCATACCTCACGCGATTTTAGTCGCCGCGCGACTTGGCATTACAACGACCCTCCATAGCTGGTCGTAAACGCACTTTGCTTAGGCCAGACTTGCTGCGCTTGTTACAATTCACGGAATCTACGCACCCATGCAACTGAGAACCTTGCATGCTTAATCTCTAGACATCTGGCAAATCGCCAAGTCGCGAGGATGTGGCGATTTCGTGAAATCGCGAGAAGTATGCCTTAGGCCTAAGGTCGCACGTCAGGACTCACACTGCTTTCAGCGGTTGTTTTGCCGCGCACACCAAGCTCAGATTCTGTGACTCACAAACCTCTCCGTTGCTGAAATGGCACGACGGTGAATAGACAAAAAGGGTCCACACTGTATGGACTCTTTTTGCAGCATTACACAGAGTTAGCTTCCGTTAGCTAACGTGCAAACTTTGACTCATGACCCGCATCCGACATGTGACCCTAATTGGACTCTACTTACTTTCTTTCTTTCACCTCTCATCGCCATTAGTGAGAATAAAGCAAAAGCCTCTCTCAGGTAATTTGCAGAATTAAGGAGATTTAGATGTTGATTACACCACGATGAGCTGTCCAAAATCGAAACAAATGATCCAAAGAAAATGGATTTTGGCGTTGAAGCCATCCCACCAGATAAAAAAAAAGAATAAAAGGAAGATGCAAATTTAACGCTAGAGTTGACTTGGATAAGCCACTGTCTTCCGTTAAAAACTTCCAACTAACCGAATAAAAACTATTTGAAAAATTATCTGCAATTAAATGCCTGATTTATAGAGTCACAAAATCAGTTTTGTGTTTAAGAGACGGTGATTGCAACTGGAGTCATCATTCCTTATTGAGGAGTTTTGATGATGGCATAGAAACAACGCTACATTCCTACTAAGGAAATAGAACAAATTGTTTCAAAACTTAAGTATTATAAGCATAAACATTATCTAGTACTTATTAGGTCGTCTCAAAAGTATTTTCGTCTTTTTTTAAGCAAGCGACACAGTCCGCAGGGCAAAGGTTTACAGAAGCTCTCTTGGTAGGATCCAATGCAGTTTTTCATGCTGTTTTAGAAGGTCACCTTTATATCGCATTTGTAGCAAAGAGTTCCTAGAAAATCACTATAAGCTGCGATCCATGCTTTTTACCAAGGTCAGGTTCCGCTATTTTTCTGAATTTGTACTGATTCCCAGAAGAAAACAGGTAACTTGTAGATAGAGCAAACCTGGTAGGACACAAAACAGTCTCGTTCTCATTCACAGAGCTCTCCATGATTCTTGACAGAATTTTAAACAGCCGTCAAATTTTAGCAGACTCATATCAGACGCAGGCTCGTCAAACTTCAATAAATTGCCGATTTTTGATGCTTACAAAAAGTTGGATTCAGCACTAATTTTACAAAGTAAATAAGCGGTCCAAGTTCGAGATATCAAATTTTGAATTTCCCGGGTACAGCTTGGTGTGCCTTCAAAAACATGAGTTTTGTAGAGTTTAACAAAGAACATGTTATTGAAATAGGAGAAAGTGATGCATCAAATATGTAGCACCCGAGCTGTTTGACGGCTGATGTTCTATGAGGTTTTAGTTGACTAAATATGAAATTTGATAGCATCAAAAAAATAATTTTGCAAATTTTGCAAAGCAGGGGAAGGGACGAAATTTATTTGCATACCACCAAGTTTACTCTATCTATAAGTTACTCGGTTTTCTTTTAGAAATCAGTACAAATTTAGAAAATAGCGGAACTTAACCTTGGTAAAAAACATGGATCGCAGTTTACAGTGACTTTCTGAAAACTCGTTGCTAGAACTGCAATATAAAGATGACCTTTCGAAAGAGCATGAAAAACTGCATTGAATCCTACTAGGAGTTTCTGTAGACCTTTGCTCTGCAAACAAAGCAAAAATATCAAAAATACTTTCGGGACGACCTAATATCATCATCGTCCCAAACTGTGAAGGGCTGCCTACCATAGTGATATACTGCTTTCTGTAACTCAACGCAAATTGCGTGATATATCACGTCGTCAAATCTTAAGATTCGGTTACAGCAGAAACACAAATCCGGCACGAGTTCGTATTCTTCAAAGGTCAGCGAATAACTGATAGGAAATTTGTAAGAAAAACTTCATATTCCATTGACGTTGGATAGACATAGATATGGATATAATTCATTTTAACTTCAATTCAAGCTTTAAGAACTAATGCATTTAGTAATTGTCATTCTTCAGTTCCCCTTTAGGGTTTTCCAAAGCCAAATTAGCGAGACGTTGGGAAGTATTTAGTTCTCAATTTTGCAATAAAAATGCTTCTGCATTATAAAAACTACAACTCGGAGAATTGTCGGAGTAAGCGGCCATGCGGTTTTGGGCAAATGAAAAAATAAACTGCTGGTTTTTTGCGGTCCGCTTGCAGATATTTGAAAGATTATTAGACGCCTTTTGGGCGAACGCTCAGAAAAAAACAATCGTCGCTTTTTCATGGATTAGTTGCTGCAGTAACCGCATTCTCGCGAAATTTTTGCGAGAATACGCAGAATTTTTGAAATCCGCGCGGTCCTTTATGAAGGACCGCGCAGCTCGTGGGTACCTCCCACAGAAGAGTATCCCAGATCCAGGTAATCAATCAAAGATGACTTTTCTGCCACAAAAATTGCTATCTTCGCTCGAAACTGTGTAACAAGAGTTAGAAGAGTTAGAGCTCTCGATGAAGGTTTGGCCAGCGAGCTGAACGAAATTATTTGACGAACGCTCGCAAAAAAGCGGTGTTGCTGCCCGCTGGCAGAACATGCGACAGTGAAGGAGGTACCGCTCACTGGAACTTTGGTCACGCCCCGAAAATTTGGCTGACCGCACAAATGGCACAACATTTGATGTCAGCCCAAAAAATGCAAATGAGCACTGGTACCCAAAAGACAAATAATTTGAAAATACTGGAAGATGATACGTTTGCTCGTTAACTGTTTTCATAAGTATAGCGGATGGCCACCATAAATAAGCATACCCCAGTGCGAGGTGACGGCTGAAATTGGGAAAAACGAGCGTACTCAAAGTAACTAAGGTAATTTTTTTTGACGAGCGAAGTCAGTGCCATGCATTGAATTCTTGGAGCTGGTGGCTCCTAGTGACTCTTTTGATATCTTACTGAAATAATAATCCGTTTCGAAAGTCGGATTCACTTGCTACAGGTTAAACAAAGGGCATATCATGGTGATTTTTCGAAAGAACGAATTGAATGATTTTCAAAAACCAGGTATTTGAGTAAGCGAATATTGAACAAGTTCATAAACATATATTTTGATATACGACTTACACAGAAAAGCCAATTTACCCCATCATCAGCATCCTCACTCCCCCCTGTAGCGACAGGAAGATTGGAAGACTTGTTATGAGCTATCTTAAGATGATGCGCGTAAAGACAGTGGCAATATCTTCTCGAATCTCGCTGTGGTTTCCATAAGAAAGAGGTACGGAAGAAAATGAGAACGCAATTCTGATCACGTTAAACTGAAAATTCTAGCAAGAATTTGAGAATCGATTGTTGCTAAAACGGGATGGTGCTATTGTCTGAAGCCCCAAGAGGCGGTGCAATTACTTCACAGTGTCAAACTATTGACGTGGAAAATTGCTGAAAAACTTAAAGTATGAATGTGCGAAATTTCAACTCTCAGCGCGACTTTCAACTGTCAGAGGACTCATAGGAGAAGCTCACAATGATACTTAACATTTTGATACACTGTACGATGGTAAGCATCAGAAATCAAGGGTCCATTAACTATACTGAAGATGAAAAGGGGTGTTGTGACCAAAGCCTAATACTTTGAACGGTCTAGTCGTTAGAGTTTTATCCCTTCTTCTAAACTCAAAAAAAACACCAGTCAACTTATATCACTGAGCAAACCTCGCATTTTACAGAATTGAAGGAAAGGGCCGCACATTTGCCATCTGGACTACTGCGAGTTTCACAACTCAGCAGTTGGCTGTACACCAAACTCGAAACGAAATCCAATCAAACACTCGAGTGAACATTCAAATATTAGTTGTTCAAAATCGACGACCAATAGTCAAATTTTCGATTTTCGTTCCAAACCCCGTCTTTTGACAATCCCAGTATTCAAATTCTATGCACAGCCACGTTTTCTGATTATTCGACTTTTTGATTTTCACGAAGATGGAAAACTCTGAGTTTCGAATTTCGAATGCGAATATGTCTGAATTTATTCGAAGATAATTTTTTCGTTTGAAACCAGGATATATAGGCCAACGCTTGAACATAGTGTTTGCCAATGGTTACGCCATCAGATATGCTCAAAAAAAGTTATCTCCCCCTCGCCCCTGCCCCATAAACATATCCTCAAGAACCACAAAAATCGTTAGTGTTGGGGTGATATGTGCGTTAAAAGACACCGTGATCGGGTAGAAATTCAGTTCGTCTTTTTTGCTCACTTTAGCTTGCCCGCTAGGCTGATTAAGTAATTTCACCATGCAAAACGCGAGACTGGCAAGTACAGGCCCCTCATTCAAATTTTGAATGATTGGAGCAATTCAGAATTGCTGATGGTGGCATGCGCCTACCGCTGAAAGGGAAGATAAAGTTAGCCGAGTCCGAGACTTTTAAATCAGACCGTCTCTTTCAAATTTCTCCAGCGTGTGCCGCTTTTTTTGTAGCTTTTTTCGCGAGTTTAGCGATGGCGTGCTTAAAAGCGATGACACAGATATATCGATTCCCAATTTGCTGGAAAGTGCTTCAAATTTTGACACAACTCCAAATTAAGACTAGAGGAGCTAAAAGACAAATTAGACGCTGTACATCTCATATCCTACGCTTTATACATGTTATGAATTTTCTATAGTACAAAACAAGGAAATTCGAGGATAATAAGCACAATTTTGTTTTTGAGTTGAACAAAAAACGATTAGTTTTTCCATGCATACTTTGAGCTTCCACCGAAGAGTATTAGGAAACCAGTGTCTAGAGGCTAAGCTACTGCTCGATACTACTTAAGCAAAGCCGCTCGGATAAAAGATTCTCTCGTTTTCTGTAGATTGATCGAAAGACTACCTCAAAAGCTACGTCGTAAGCTTTTGCGAAATTAACTGATAGTCGCTATTGGAATCGCCTTGTTGTCCGTTTTCAGAAAATATATACTTTGCCTGTGGTCCGTTATAAAAAGTGCCGGGTGAAGGGTGGGTGAGATTTTTATAATGGGGGTGCTCAAGTAGACGTCTTTTTACAATGGTAAAAAAGCCTGTACTTGAGCACTCCCATTATGAAAGTCTCACCCTCCCTTCAGCCGGCACTTTTTATAACGGACCACAGGCAAAGTATATATTTTCTGAAAGCGGAGCATGAGATGGTTTCAAAAGCGACTATCACGGCGTACAAGATGTTCATCTACAAAATTTATCAATTTTTTTACTTTAAAAATTCGAAAATTCCTAAAAATCACTAAGCACACTCTTCACCGCAATTTCTTGAACGGATCTCTGATATGCTATAAAATTTCTGAAGCGGAGGACGATACGGTTTCAACGGTGACCATCCCGCCGCAAAAGATGTTTATTTACAAAAGTTATGAATTTTTTTATGTTAAAAAATCCAAAATGTCCAGAAATCACTACTCGTCACCAAGCACTTTTTTCAACAGTCTCCTCCTTTCCTATACATGAACAATTCACGTACAAACATCTCCTTTGCTTAACCTTACCTCACTCTTGATTTTTTTCTCGGTTTTTGGTGAAGGGGGTCACCTTGGTCCCGGCTCAGGGATGAAGAGGGGGTGAGAAAATTTTCACACTATCGCACCTATGAGAAGAACACTATAATTGTGCTAAAGATTTAACAGTAAACATATTTTGATAGGAACAAACTATCAAAGGTATGGGATTTTTGGTATATCTTGGCAACAAAACTTTGAAAACATAATGACACCACGCTTTCCTTTACCTGAAAAATAAAATATACGGCGTAACATTACTTATCTAGAAAACAGAATTAACGTTCTTCAGGATTCCCCCTCCATCCGCAAAATTCAAGCATGTGACCCCCCTCCCTACTGTATGTTGTTACACGATAAGAAATGTCGATTCCATAAAGGCCACCACGGATTCCCACGGATATCTATCTGAATTTTGCTCTTCGAAATCAGTGCTGCCTCTGAATGTCGTGGACTCTTCATTGTTGGCATTGTCGCATTGACGCTTCGAAAAATGTTATGAATGGCAGTTCAAGTGCACTTTTTGCGCTAATATGATGTGACTAAAAATTGCTGTCAAAAGAACAGGAAAGGGCTTAACGAGATACCAAGCATGAGTTTATTTTTGGGATTCGTGTCATCGTAATGAATAAGTGCATCGGAACTTGATTGTTCACACTTTAATATTTTGTACGATGATTTTGAATGTTTCTAAAATATATAGCACTTCTACTGAATTTAGGCTACGCTTAAAACAGATTCACAAACTTATAATCTTTTTCATACGATCTGTTGTCGCGCAATTGCGCATTGAAATAGAGCCCTTCTCATTAGCATTATTGAGTAGTAATATTTTTGTCATTTTCAACTCTATTTAAGACCGAATCATTGATAAATCAAACAATGCTGAGAATTAGAAAACAGCAAACAGACAGTATATTGGAAAACACCCAACAGTTTCGCTTTTTCAATGCGCATGGAGAGAAGCAGATACCTTTGAATTTATTTCGAAGCCACTTTTATGAGTGAATCTCAGTAAGATCCCCTTTCTATCAAATAAAGGGAACCTTTTTTTCCCAAAAAACATTCTTTAAATCTCACTGTTGATTTTGAGCACAAGTTTGCTGCCTATACGAGCGACCATCTACAAAGAAGAAATTCTTAACTCTACGGAAGAATGGCTTTTCAAATGCAGCCGCTACCAAATTATAGCGCAAAATACGTTCCACACTCACAAAAGAAATGGTTTAGAAAGGTTCTAGCTTATTTAGCAGGAGAGGAAAATAGCTTTTGATATAGTTCATTTTTCGTATATCTGGTATTACGGCGTTGGAAAGAGTTCAATTCACTCACCCAGTATGATGTGATGTGAAATGTCAAAAAATGATGATAATTCACTTGAATAGATCCCAAAATTACGATCTATAAACACAAATACAGAAGCTCCTGCTCATACCAGGTTCTCGAATTTCACAGAAATTCCACTTCCAATCTTCAGACTCAAACGTCTTATTTTGCATTTGTCAAAGTCAACATTTTATAGCTTTCAAGCCCGAAGAGTCAATTATGGATATTTATGTAAAAATGGTGCGCACTTACGCTACTTGGGGTGCAGTACACAGAGCGTAAATAAAACAACGAACGACAATTTTTTCTGTGTATTAGACCGTGGGCATACCTCACGCGATTTCAGTCGCCACGTGAATTGGCAGTTTGCCAGATGTCTTCAAATTCACTGCTGGCAGATCTCAAATGCGCAGCATGCAGGTTGATAAATGCGCTAGTTTTCGAACATTCAAACACCTTCTAGGGTGAGTCATGCACAACTGGACTATTGCCAATTCGCGTCGCGACTGAAATCGCTTGAGGTACGCCCAGGGCTTTATACTTTTGCGAAGTTGTAGACGCTTGTCTGCATGTCCTAGCGAATCATGGTGGCGTGGCAAGACCGTAAACATCATTAGTAGAAATGGAATTCAATTTAAACTGAAGCAGAGCTCGAGAGCCTGTTTAAAGGCAATGCTTCTAATTCAGCATAATCAAGTGCGAGGAGAAGCACGGAACTTTTTTAAAACATGATGATTAAAACAAGAGTTACTATGCCAGGGTTCTCCACTGCTTTCACCTCATGAAAACGATGTCTAGCTTAATTATATGCCACCATGGAGACTAATCCGCTCATGCAGCAAAGGGGTGAAGCTTGAAAAATGAAGCTTGATTTCCGCATATGTCTCTTTCTCAAAAAGGTGCTTGGTGTTATTTTGGAAAATCGCTTTAGGATGAGAAATTTGCAATTATTTGTTACCTGATTTCAATTTATGGCTGGGATATCCGCGTAAGGAAAAACTGCCTTCTATTTCTTATCTGTCTAATCATGTACGAAAAGTTCAAAAAAAATTTTTGCTTGCACTCTGTGCTCTCATTCAGAGGTGCGATGGGGGGAGCCGGGCCCACCGAAAGTGAAGGTGGCCCCAGCTACCACTGGCCGGCCAAAAGAGAAGGTGGCAGTGTCGGACACTCATCTCCCCAAAATGTCGACGGGGGGGGGGGGAGGGTAGAACGGACGAACGGAGCTATCCTTCTAGGTCGAACTGTGACCCAACGGCCCTCTTTAAAGCCACAGATACGATGAATTGAAAATAAATTTTATTTATAAAAATTTAAAATAGACGTGTTTAGTAAATGGTGTATTTGGAAATAAAAGTTTGTTGGACTGTACGGATTTTATTAAGTAAATTTTGTCATAACATACTGCGAAGGAAGTAGTTCGATCTAGGCAGTAACGGTCGAGAACCAGAATTTTGAATATTTAAATAGGTAGTGAAAAATCATGCGAAATCAATGTTATAAATCTGTTGTTTGAAGATGTCAGCAGTTGCGACTTCATAGGTTTTAAAGAGTAAATCGTATTCTTTCAGCTAGTGAAAGAATCGAGTGGTTTTGAGAGATGATCGTTGAAAACCAGAATTCTAAAAATTTACGCCATTTTTGCGCGTTTTTGACAGTTGACAGTTAAACTCATCTAAATCTTGAAAGTGAAAGTGTATGATGTTGCGACTTCATAGGTTTTGTAGAGTAAGGTTTGCCTTATCTGAATATATCTTAGCCGTACCGATTTACTGAAACAGTGTCGAGATCCAGAGTCTTGAAAAAGCAGATAAAAAAGCGCTTTTTGAAATTCAACAGCTCATAACTTCTTAAGAACTGCATGAATCATGTTGCGCTTCATAGGTTAGATTCTTCTCATCAAGGGCTTTCAGGTGATTTATAACATGTGGGGGTTTAGAGCCTCCTACGAATTATGCCCGTGGGGGGGGAGCCTTTTCATACCAAAGTCTCCCCCTAGCCCACTTTAATGTATTGGAGGGGGGAGACTTTGGTATGAAAAGGCTCCCCCCACGGGCATAATTCGTAGGAGGCTCTAAACCCCCACATGTTATAGATCACCTGAAAGCCCTTGATGAGAAGAATCTAACCTATGAAGTCGCAACATGATTCATGCAGTTCTTAAGAAGTTATGAGCTGTTGAATTTCAAAAAGCGCTTTTTTACCTGCTTTTTCAAGACTCTGGATCTCGACACTGTTTCAGTAAATCGGTACGGCTAAGATATATTCAGATAAGGCAAACCTTACTCTACAAAACCTATGAAGTCGCAACATCATACACTTTCACTTTCAAGATTTAGATGAGTTTAACTGTCAACTGTCAAAAACGCGCAAAAATGGCGTAAATTTTTAGAATTCTGGTTTTCAAAGATCATCTCTCAAAACCACTCGATTCTTTCACTAGCTGAAAGAATACCATTTACTCTTTAAGACCTATGAAGTCGCAACTGCTGACATCTTCAAACAACAGATTTAAAACAGTGAAAATTTTTCGCATGATTTTTCATTATTTAAATATTCAAAATTCTGGTTCTCGACCGTTACTGTCTATATCGACCTACTTCCTTCGCAGTATGTTATTTATTTATTTATATTTATATAAAATACATCGTAGGAACGATGTGCTATTACACAATCATAGTCATAAACCAAAATACTGCATACAACTAAAACGACTGGGAGAGAAAAGGCAAAGTTCAACGACTGGGAGAGAAAAAGCAAAGTTCAAGTTTGGCTCTAGCTTTCGCATTGTATCGCTCTTATATGTTAGTTGATAAGATGATATTGAGACATATGGTATAGAATGTATGTTTGCTTTGATAGGTAGTAAGAAATGCTCTCTGTTGCAGAACTTCAACACATTATTAGAAACTTGATCTCACGGTTGAGGATATAGTTAATAGATCATATTGCACAAGAGCAACGGAGACATATGAAGTAGTTGGTGTAAAAGACCACTTTCGTGTGGTACGTGATGCAGCAATCCATCGGCCAAATCATTGATCCATCAATCCATCGATCCATTGTCCTCATACATACATACATACATACATACATACATACATACATACATGTGTTAAATTATACTCCATTTTCTTCGTGTTTGTGCAAACAAACTACCAACTAGATGTAAGATCGAAGTCTCCAACAATGTGGTTAGGTATATACGCAGGACTGAATTGGGGCATGATTGATAACTTGGTTGTATATTTTTCTTGTACAAGTAAGATAGGAGCTATTTCAAGATCGTTTAGTTTCAGGAATAAAAAGCTTATGACAAAATTAACTTAATAAAATCCGTACAATTTCGCTAAGTTTTACTTCCAAATACACCATTTACTGAGCACGTTTATTTTAAATATATATGCCGCCGTATACATAATTATATGCTTTCAATAGTCTTTTTTGCGCTTGTTTTGTTTATTTTCCTTCTTTATCGTCCAGCGAAAAATTTTTTATTCCAAAAGTGAAGGTGGTCACCCTGTACCAGCTCAAAAGTGAAGGTAGGGAGAGAATCGGCTCCCACTATCGCACCTCTGCTCTCATTACGTACAAGAATGTTGATGCTTTCAAGAAAGTGGTCACTACTAAGAGGATACGTTATCTTTGCCTAACTTCTCATTGGAGAGATGAAGGTGGATGCAAATGTAATTCTTTCTGTTTATCCATTCGAAAATTGTGGCTATATGTGTCAAAACAGAGGAAGAAAAATGACGAAAAATTTGTAGGTGATTATTATCTGCATCCTAATCAGAACGATGACTCCTTTCTGTTCACTTTATGGTTGCAATTTGAAACTGCTTGCTGTATTATGAAAATTTTTCTCATATAAACAGGAATATTTGAAAGTTTAACAACTTCCTAGTATGAAATATAGAAGCCTGCATGATCGCGAGAGTCGGACGTGCGTACGGCCATGCAATAGCCACCACGCACGTCCGATGTTACTGAGGCAGATGCCAAACTTATCCTGTTCAAGCGTTCGTCCGGCTTACTCATTTGCTATTGGTTAGATCAATGCACTGACCAATAGCGGAGGGGTGAACGCGATGAACCTCTTGAAGAGTAGGTCTGGCTCCTAATACCTGAGTCGTGGGACGACATCGGACTGCGCGGCGCAATGGCCGTACGCACGTCCGACTTTCACGATTATGCACTTTATATTAGGAATTTTGCGGTCAAATTTCGCGGTCCTTCAAGCACCTATTTGTAGAGCTGAATTCAGCATAGATTTCACTATAGAGGGATCCATATATCACCAATCGCTCCATTGGCAAACGATCGCGATGGAAACTTCAATCAAGAAGTGAGGTTTCGAATACATGTATTTTATTTGAATGTTTTATTCGAATATCTTATTCGAATTCGTATATGAATGAAATTCGTATTCAAGTTAGTCGAGCTTGTTGCAGAGCCAACTGCTGAGTATCAAGCTCGCTTCGTCTGCATTGTTTTTCGCAAAACACGATAATGCATGTTTTTGCAGCCGTATCATCTTTGAACTGTATGGAAACCCGCATTTTTCCATCTGCTTTGATAGTTAAAAAATAGGTGTGGAATTCATTGATTGCTTTTTCGATCAATGAGACAGTTCGCACTGCTGTTGGCACCAAATCTGCAAAAAAAGACAACCAAATTGACTTCATGGTCCGCGTTCATATACTGGAAGAGTGTTGACATGCCTGTTTTACTTCCCTTGCGTTGCTCATGCAAGGGTCCACATTAGTGAGCACTCTTGCTTGTAAAAGTCATGTTCCACTTCTGTTTATTATCTTAGAGACTTTTCGCGAATGACGGTGTATTTTGAGAAAAAGACGTTGCAGCTGTAGTGGAGGAATAGGCGATTGCTAATTTTTGCAGTTTTATTAAAAAAGTTCTTTCCGTTTTTTCAACCTATCATAAAAACTCGTAGAATAGAGCCAGGCAAACGTCTCAAATACTGTCCGACGCAGCTTTCCTTCATCTTTTAGCGGTCTTGTGTGTTTTTGTGCTGGTTACCCTTTTATACTGAAATAATTGTCGAAATTTCGCGTAAACATTGTGCAATGCAGTGAAATTGTTTAGCATCTTACAAGGGAAAGATACGAAGTTAGATTCGCCTTCTAAGATGAGACACATATATCTAGAATCAGCTTTCAACGCTGATTCCAAATATGCTGTTCCTAGCTGCTTAGCCTTATTCCGTAGCGAGTTATGGTCTCTTTTCTACGCAAATTTTGCGTGCTTAATGCGACCTACTGATGCTACGGTGTCGACGTCTAGGTGGTTTAGCAATTGTATAATGCCCCCTTATAAGATCGAAAGAATTATTGTGATGCTTGGTATGAACAATTCCAATTACTTTGCTGTGCCGTATACAGGTTGTTAATGGTGATACAACTTTATTGCCTGACGTTTCGGCAGGACGCCGTCTTCAGAGGCTGAAAAGGTGTCAGTTATAGTGATACACGTTCTGAGCCGTCAAACACCTCATCCTAGCTGCCATTCGATTCGTCTCAAGTGAAAATAGAGAGTTCAGGAGGAGCTGTGTACCCACCAAATGTATCACCGTGTTGCAGCGGATAGCCACTCGATGTGTCAGCTGTTGTGACTGAATGCGACAAATGAGCTGACCAAGATGACACAATGTTGCTTATATATGGGCAAACATTCTTATAGTTCACAGAACGAAAGATACGGCAGTAGATCACTCGTCAAAGATAATTTTTCATTCTTGCTGTTTAGTTTCGGGTCTCGGACAAGAATGTAGGATGCTTCTAAGGCTTTTCGTGCAGAAATTTGTTGTTCGTAGCCCAGAATTTTGCACCTAATTTCGTAATCGGCACCGCCATGTTCCATCATTCTATGCTTTCCCAGCGGACTTATCATGCTTTGTCTCTTTTTACTAGCTAGATGTTCGTTAATCCGTACACTCAATGGTCGTCCAGTTTCACCGATATAGATGGCAGAGCACTCCAAGCATTCAATTTCATAAACGACACCAGATTTTGCACAATCGCCTCGTTTTCCGTACGGGCAAACTACGCAATCACGAGATATACATTCGGTATCATACAGCCTGTTACGGACCAATTGCCTTCTGATGTTGTCTCGCGGTATATTGACTAATACAACATCATCGTCAAGCTGAGCCTGTACCAGACACCGTTTGATCGCAGCAGTTACTCTTTCGGATATGAAAGGCAAGCATAAAGGTATTTTGTCCATAGCTTGTTTGCTTGTCTTTACTGTAGTCCTTCTTGATTGTCTGGGCCGTATACCATATCCATTTGAGGTCATAATCTCGGCTGCCAACTTCAGTGATTCCTGCCTTTCATTACTGCCGTTACAAATGCTTGTCGCTGATTTTAACATGTTGCGGACAACGGCACGTTTAACAACCATTGGGAGTGCGGACTTCGCATGCAAGATGATATTCTTACTACTCTCTTTACGGAACCATTTTATGCGCACCGTGCCGCCAACCACCATCAGTTGTGTATTCAGAAAAGGCAGCCAACCGTTGTGTGGTTTCTCTCGTGTAAAGTTTATGTATTGCGACTGTTGATTTAGTAGTTCAAAGTACTCGTCCATCTCCGACTGTGTAGATGTAGCTATGCAACAGTCGTCGATGTAGCGGCAATACATAAGTGGACCTCTGGATAGCACCGGTTCTTCTACTTTGCTCATAAAGCATATGGCAAGCACGGGTGCTAAGCGTTGGCCCATCGCCAGTCCTCGTATTTGTGCAAAATATTTTCCCGACCATTTGAAAATATTGCAAGCTAAGCATTCCTTGATAAGCGTCATGATGCGCGTCTTGCTGAGGCCATATGTCAAAATCGTTCTACCATGCGTCTCGAGCATCTCAGCTAACGCTTGTAAAGCTTTTTCATTGGATACATTAGTATATAATAATAACGTTCGTCTATATATTAGACGAACGTTACCATCTGTTCCATTTCCATCATCGTTCTACAAAGAGCCCGAACCTTATGCTGCCGCAGACATCAAGTTCCGGATATTGTCACTGAGCATATTGAAAGTTCTCAATGACAACAAAAGCGTGAGAAAATTCAACTTGACATACGCACAGCAGCAGGGTTTTAAAGAGTTGAAGGAACTGACCAACAACGGCACCATCCGCTTGTCGGTCAGCGATAAAGGCGGGGAATTCGTCGTCATGCCTCAGACCCTAGATCGTGAGATAACCGAGTTACATTTGTCAGATAAAACGGTTTACCAACCCTCGAATGAGAAAGAGTTTCTGACGCAATGCAAACGGTTAAACCACGTATGGACAGTGATAGGAAAAGAAGCTGGTTTAAATGAGAACTTCCTTTGTCGGCTTAAAATAGAAACACCCGCATGCCCTGTCTTTTACAGTTTGATCAAGACGCACAAACTCCTTACGTCCGAGATGCAATCCGAAACCGCTAGTTCGTACAAGATACGACCCATTGTTAGTTGTGTCAACGGACCAACCGACCGTATAGCCTGGTTCCTCAATAAAATTATCAGCCAACTTTTGTGCAAAATACCTGCT